>JBAIZL010000010.1:75200864-75275864 GCA_036971475.1 Prosapia bicincta | reverse complement strand
ATATGAATTACATTTATTCAAGTTAAAAATGTATGTTAAAATATTGTATTGCAGTTATTATATCATTAAAAAAGATAACAGATCGTGTAAAAATTAAAAATAATTAAATAAATCACTTTGTTTCAAATTTTTTTAAAAAAAGTGTAAAAATAAAATTTATTTAATAAGAATTATTAAGATATAAATATTCTCTCTAAAAACATTATGAAAATGAAATTTAACAAAATTTTACTTTGTGGTCTCATTTCAGTACTTTTATAAATATCTGTATAACATGGTAATGGATTCAACATTGTCTGTTGAATTATTTTTCTCTGTATTTTTCTTTCTTTTTAGCCTTCTTAATACTTCCACCTGACGCGATATAATCTACACCAACAAAAATAACAAATGTTACCTTTTGCGTAATTGAAATTGAAGATTGTGCATTTGATAATTGCTGCTGTGTCCTTGGGGTCGTAGAGTTCACAGCCTTGGAACAACAATTACACATTTCCCTCCTAGAGATAAAGAAGCTGGCGAAACGATTTAAACCGAGATTCTGGATATCCGCTTCCCAGACGTTAATTTCTGTCAATTCCAAGATCAAATGTGACCAAACAATCGGTTTCCATAGCAACTCCAACATACATCAGTTATGCTTGGATAACAATCGCCACTTGTAATTGAAACAGTTGCCTTCAAGTGGAGATAGGATCTCTCCTCTCACGGTACAGTGTCAGGGAGATAGCCTAATGTACCGTGACTCCTAATTTTTTCAAGAAGGTTAAAATTACCAGGAAAATCGTAGGGTTTAACAGCGAGTTAACTGTCAATATTGACCAAGATTTTGAAATACTAATATTAGGAAAATCAATGTAGAAAGAAAATGAATAAAACAAAAGCAAAATAAAAAAAATAAATTATAAATATAGTTGAAAAATAAATAAATGAAAATAGAAGTTATTTAGAGTTACTGTGGGTTATGAATTAATTAGGCACAAACAATACAAATGAATAACCAAAATAATATTTGTATGCCCATTTCAGATGCAAGGTAACCATCTTCAAAAGTGCTGTCTGTTATATCCTTATAATGGTAGATTCGTTTCATAATAACAAGGTAGACCTCTTGTGGGGTCTCATGGCGGCTACTTATGTCAGACCTAAACGCAACTTTTTACTGCTTAATATATTTTACAGTTTCAAAAAAAATTCTAAATATAATTTTAGTGTTTTTGTATTGTATTATGTACAGTAATAAGAAAAAGGCTATTCGTAAAAATAAAATTCAAGCCTTTTTTCAACAAAATTCTAACTAATTTTCGGTAGCGACACTGCCAGAAAATACTTTAGGCAAGTTATGGGCGAATGGGCGAAGGAGTCATGAAAGCCATTGTTTAAAATATTTCGGAACCTCTGCACTTGATAAATGGGTGGATAGAATCGTGTTACTGAATGTATTGTTGGGTGTGCTCTCTTGAGTCTGTGCCCTATTGGGTCTATGCTCTCTCGGGTCTGTGCCATCTTGGGTCTGTGCCTTCTTGGGTCTGTGCCCTCTTGGGTCTTTAGCCTTTTGGGTCTGTGCCCTAAAGGGTCTGTGCCTTCTTGGGTCTGTGCCCTCTTAGGTCTGTGCCCTATTGGGTCTATGCTCGCTTGGGTCTATGCTCGCTTGGGTCTGTGCCCTCTTGGGTCTGTGCCCTATTGGGTCTATGCTCTCTTGGGTCTGTGCCCTCTTGAGTCTGTGCCCTATTGGGTCTACGCTCTCTTGGGTCTATTCCTATATCATCAGCACATTGATCCCAGATCTCTAAGGGCTTTGGTTTCGCTGTCACAACTAGTCTCAGAGCTGGAAATGCGTATATGATAAAACAATATATGCCATCAAAATATCAGATCATCTAAGTTTCTATGATATAAAAATAATGTTATGAGACGTGTCTAATCTTTATTATCAGCAAACATTCGCATCATGTTAATAATTAGCCACTATCAATTTAATAAAAAAAGAACAATAGGCTCAATCATAAAAGCAGAATGACTTATACTCCAACATAACGCCAAGACGAGAAGAACAACAACTAACTCAAGATAATAATGATGTAACATTTTTCATTAGAGAAAGTAGCTAACATTATTGTCAAGTAATACCACAAGCAATACTGTGGTCGTATTTCATTGGTGTTTTGTGGTAGCTATTGGTCGGCTGCTTCTGTTTCCAGTGAAAACGTCCGAACACTATTATGGTTTATTTATCACTGTGATAATGTAATGTACTTTATCGTAACAACTAGATATAATAAATAAATATTAAATATTTTTAACACGAAAATTGGTTGCAGTATGTTTTAAATATATTATCCGTTTACAAGACGTTCTTTGACTTCTTCCAACGCCCATTCTCCAGTTCCCCTGTCTGTCCACTCATCCTGTTCCAGGCCTCCCTCTTCGTTGTTCCTTAAATCCACTTCCTTCTTGGACGATCTGGTTTTCAAGAACACTGTATATTTTACGTTCGTTAAAATCCGTAGTGTCTTCCCACTTATCAAAATAGAAATGTAATGAAAGTAGGAAGAAGGAGTCACTTCGAAAGAAGGAATGCGACAATTTAAATAGCAAACGAAATAAATGGTTAGTCAGAAATTGTTTATCGTTAAACCTAATTACATGCATTATTTTCTTTACTAATGTGTACATAACAGTGAAATTTAAATCGGTAATTGTGAGATGGAGTGGCCACCACAAGACTTTTTTTTCTATTTTACACGGAAAGTTGTTTTTTATCCATTTAAAGTTGGTTAAAAAATTCGGAGTAGTAAGTTGTGCGAAGTTCTTTTCTTTCAGAAGAAAAATAAATGTCTGCATATCGTCCTATTTTGTGATTTTGAACAATTTTCAATTTATATCTCAGGAGGCCACTCTATCTCACAACTACCTTTAGAACTATTTACGATTAAATAAAATTCAAATGTTTTGTGATTATCATTATGAAAAAAATCGTTTATATTTTTAACTCCATTTCTCTAAAAAGCGTCCGGTTTATTATTAAATTATATTAAAATAACGAATCTAAAAGAATGATTAAGCAAAAACAAGAGAAAGTGTGATAATGAAAGCAGTGTCAGGAACCGGAACACGGGCCTGGTATCAATTGTTGTCCGAACTTTTCAACAAAATCGACTAAATTGCATTTTCTTAAATTATATAAGCCGCGGCCAGAGACAGGCAGAGCAAGAGCGAAGTTATCGAGTGGGCATTGTCTGAGCCGAATATTTTGCACACTGCATTTTACGTTTGCGACTTGACGCGTCATGCGTCTCCAAAAGGCGAATAGTGGGGATGGAATTCCGTGCACTGTTTGTCCAGAGACTTTGTTGTGTTCGGAGGCGATTGATCAATTGATAAATTGCCTAATTGACATCGATTGTCTGTTTTCAGAGTTGCACAAAAACAAACTGTGTAATTGTGGACAGATGTAGTCAGCCTACCTGTACGCACGTTAGCAGGTTGCAACACTAACTGGACCGAACTGTCAGGCACACGTGTTTTGGTAACTCTATTGGTCGAATTTCAGCAACCTAGTTGATACGTATGTGTTGGTTGTGGTTATTCATTTCTTGTAATACTCTTTTAGTTAGAATTGATAATGTAATGCTATTGAAACACACCTAAACTAGACCTAAAACAAATACAATTGTCAATAAAAGCTAGAACACATTACAACATTATTAATGAAACAATAACTCACATAAAAATTTATAAATGAGGTTATTCTTTTATTATATACTTTATGCCGATTAAGACATGGTAAAAATCCTTTTTGCACTATTACCATAATTTTATGACTTCCGAAAGCAAAACAATTATGACCAATAACCGAAGGGTCCTTATACCTAGTATCTTCAAGAAACTTTATTTGCTTTTTCAGCTTAACCTTGCCTACAGAGATTAAGTATCTCAAGGTAGTAATGGAAGGAATGTAATTACTTCTGATGGTATTATATATCCTACATATGCAGCATGTACTAAATCAGGTCCTATATGGCTTTGCCTTCTTGATGGTATAAAATTTCTCATCATTATTATAGCCTATTTAAGAAAAGACCTTAGGGCAAAATCATATGATTTAATGCATGTATGATTGTAAACGTACATTATTCAAAATTATAATTTATAAAACCATTAATAAATATTGAAAACCAAATTGTAATCAAATAATAGTTAACAAACTTAAAATGTTAATTAACGTTATTTTAATAAACTAAATTGTTCTATAAGCTTTCAATTGAATTAGTCACATATCTTATATAAAAAAATAGTTTATATATTATTTAGTGTCAACCTTTAATTTTCTGCTTTGTGATTTCTAATTGTTCCAAGTACATGTCGAAATATACCTAAAACCTAGCTATGACCCATTCAATACATCCAATTATACTGCTCAGTTACATTTTTATGTATTTACAAATAGCCCCATAGTAAAAAAATGCAATAAATTGTAATAGAATTTTACTTATCTAACATACAAAAGATATTTAAATTTACTACAATTAGCTGTTTTTTTAATTTACAAACACTATAGAGTTGATATATTTTGATTGGACTAACTTGTGATTTCTTCATTATATATTTTAAAATATTTTATATTATGTCTCTTGTTTAGTCAATCTGAAAAACCTGATATCTTTCAAAATAAAACATCTTACAATTTCTATGCCTCCCTTTTTATATATTAGATTTAATATGGAGTAACAATATATATATTTCCGAAGAGGGATGACCACAAGGGTGAGATTGCGGTAAGATTACTATTTATAACCTTTAGTAGTAAGTAGAGGCAAGAAAATAGTACCAATACAATTTAAACAAAATAATTAATATATTTCAAAATGAGTATATAAAAATATGAATATTACAATATGTACATATATATATATATATATATATATATATATATATATATATATGTATGTATGTATATGTGTGTGTGTGTATACATATTAAATGTGGCATGCGAAATAAATTTTATAGAAAAAACTGAACCAAAGTTAAATATAAAATTGATGTTCGAATGAAAATATATATATATATATATATATATATATATATATATATATATATATATATTTATTTATATTTATATTAAGGTATTTTGACATTCATTCTCAGTTCTTTACCTAAAAAAATGAGTATAGGTTACTAATATAATTATTGTATTATCATATTCTTTTCTTATTTTGCTTCCTACGCTCGACATCAATAATTTAGATTTGTAGTTTTGTTTATATATATGATAACTACTCTTCAAGTGTCTAAATATGTTTTTATAATATGCTCCCACACTGTTGTTGTTCTCAGCATGTAGATAATCATTTGTAAGCCTATATACGAGTGTAATGAACAAAGAAGACCTATGCTCGTATAGGTAACATGTTACTATCATATGATTCTGCAATTTATAGAATGTTATATCTCTTCTAACAATAAAATAGGATACACCTTTACAACCTCACAACCGACGTCTTCGGAGCCTAGCAATACACTCAAAGGTGTATCAGATCACTCTTAGGGTTTTCTTACCACCTAAGATTTTGTAAGAATTCCTTTCTACCCTTATCTCTTTATTACTCATCGCTGCATAGAGCTCTTACCTTCCTGAAGCTTTACGTATTTATAGTCTCTATTGTTTCAGCTTTCAGGATAGTATTCTTCGTTCTGTGTTAATTTATATACCAATTGACATTTTATATATTAATTTATCAATTAGTGGAAGCACATTATAAAATAATTCATGATTATCCTAAAGATTATACATTATATATATATATATATATATATATATATATATATATATATATATATATATAAATATATATATATATATATATATAAATATATATATGTATATATATATATATATATATATATATATATATATATATATATTGTAATATTCAATCCTGATGAAATTGGTACTGTTTACCAACGAAAAGGTTTGAGTATAAACTAATAAATATTCTTGTATTTGAATAACCTATGATGTTTTATATAAATAAATATTATATATACATATATATATATATATATATATATATATATATATATATAAATTATTATTTTTCAAAAACAAGAATACTTTTAATGAATATATTTGTTCATTCAGAATAAATATATTCATTAAAAGTATTCTTTTTTTTGAAATATTTTTAATTTAATAACTACAATACAAGAAAACATATCACCATATTTAATATATATATATATATATATATATATATATATATATATATATATGTATATATTAATTATCGATTAGTAGAGCCCTAATGGAGATTAAATGCTACTAGTGATGGCTATTGATTTAAGTACGAAAAACACAGAAATTCAGAATAGCCTGAAATCAATTCGTGCTAATTTTGAATCGATGTCGTAAGATTGCGGTGAGCAATCCATGATAACCAAAGCTTAATTGTTCAATCCTGGTCAACCATCCGTGGTTTGATCCAGCAACCGTATTATTTTCCTTCGACTAATCGAGAATGAAACAACATTATTTTAGTTGGTTTTTTAAAATTTTATTTCAACTCCATTGTGTTTTGAAATGTTTTTGTTGAAGTGTGAACGTTTATTTTGTTAGCCGTCGATGGGAATATTGCAAACGTATAAAGAGAAAATACTGTTCGAAACTATAACATTTGTTTCAATATGGTGATGTGTACTAAACGTTGAAGCTGTTTATATGTTCCTTACCTTTATATTCACATTTTGTAAATATATTTACTGCTTGATAATTCCCCTTAGTTTGTTGTTCTTGATAATTTAATTTAAAATTATATTGTTTAAACGTGTAATAATTTATTTAAATTTCTTGAAATAGCAGATAATGTTCTTTGTCTATTCCTCTAAATAGCTTTTAAATTAAATTTCCAAAAACACATTTCCTGTATCCCATTAAAATCTCTTCCTGCCTCCTTTAAGGACTGTGGGTTAGTAAGAATGGAAGTACGGCACATTGTAGTGAAGGTTATGTGTACACGAGTACCGGGTAAAACAACGGCTAGAACAATGCTGACAGTCTGCGTGCGTCCGTCGCCAGACACTGTCGCTCAACGGGAATCCAAGTTTTTACTCTGTGACGGTGTTAGTGTCGCGTACTTTAAATAGTAAATTTATTTCAAAACAAATACCATTCAGTATAATAGAATTTGTAGTGTTAAAAATAAATATATTATTTCACGTATTTTTAACAGCGAAAAAATACATTCCAAAATAAATAAAATATAATATTTTTACATAGCGAATTTGATTAATTACGCGTCATGAAACTACATGTAAAAATAAAATGTTTATGACACACCGGACAGTATTAGATTATAGTAATTTATACGCTGTGTGGAAATTCAAAACTTGTACGTAGCTGTTTATTTAAATGGTTAAAATGATTTTAAGTATTGAGGATACACTTTTTATTTTTCTGTGTTTGCTGGAGATTTTGGTCAGACAGAAAAGTGTTTATTCGACTCCTTCGTACAAGCAAAATATTGTGATAATTCTCGCCGATGATTTGGTAAGTAATGCATCCAACTACTTAAGCATAACGTATACTAGTAATTTATTGTTTATGTATTTATAAAATGTATTTTAAATTAATTAAAGTAGTTTATAATAATAAGTTTTATCTATCATTTTGAAGCCTTTATGTATGTATATATATATATATATATATATATATATATATATATATATATAGGTTTGAATATATATTTCCATATAAAAATATTCAGGAAACAATTTTTATAATTGCGTTATCTGTGTATTGAACAATGAAAGTGAACTCATGGGATTAAATATTGTAAAATAAACTACATTAATCATTACAGTTATAAATTTTATGATATAATGATGACGGCCTTGAATAAAAAACAACAATTTTATTACGTGTTGTAACATATATCGTAATTTTTGGTTAACAAAGAATAAAGTTTCGGTTTTATCTAAAATAAGTTTTGTAGTTAAACTATTTTATAACAGCACAAAACAATACAATAGAGTAACTTTAATGAAAAATGTAATAAGATTATAAAATATTGTTTACAATAGCGTAGATTTTCACAAAATAATGTTTAAGAAAATATAACATGAATAAAATTTTAAAATCTAAATTCAAAATACAGGTTTATGTAGATAGTTCGTATCCTCAATGTCAACTTTACTAATACGCTTGTGAAAATGATTAAAGAGCAGAGAAGATGAAGCACAAAGGAAAGGTTTTGGATTGCTACTAATTCAGTGAAATACTGCCCTTACTAATTTGATCTTTAACTCATAAAATTCCGAATCTGTTGAATAATTTGGATCCAAAAAAATGGGGAGGGGGTTACTCACAACTCAAAGACCTAAAGCTAAACTGATAGTCCTGGACGGGTGAGCCTCCATTTGAGCGAGAATAGTGCATCAATTTTTCCTCATTTTATGACTTCTTTTCCAGAACTTCTCGGGAACAGAACTCTGAACTCCTCGGTTTTCCGTACCCCATAATACCCCTTCTGGTTGTGATGACATTCGGACCTATATTTACTCTCCTTTATTACTTGAGTAGATGCATATTAAATTTAAACACTTTTTTAAAAAAATAGACATACTACATAGAGACACACACATTCTCTTTCTCTCTTACTCTCTCTGTTTCTCTCTCTCTCTCTCTCTCACACACACACACACACACACACCCATACACACACACCCACACACACATATATACTCACACACACACCCACACACACATATACACGCATACACACACACACACACACACACACACACACACACAAACACACACACAAACTCACTCACACAAAGACACATACCCAAAGACAAATTTTATCTTATGGTAGCTTCCTTGTAGTCAGTATTGGTCACTAGTTTAATGGTATTTCTAGAAAATTATGAAATGTAAAAGTAAAGATTTGATCACTAAATGGTTGATACATTTATAGAATAAAACATATAATTAAGTGCAATTACATTGGGCCGATAGAAATTTTGTAATTCATTAAAACAATAATCGGTCTTTCTCTTTGTTTATGTCAAATTTATTTATAAAAGCTTTTATGTTGGATTTTTTCATGTATCTGAATCTTCTCAATATTTAAATAACCTCTAATTAAAAGTGGTTAAGTATTTAAAAACACTTTTAAATATATGTTTAACAAAACGTTTTCGATTTATTATGTGGATTTGTGTGCTAACCCATGAATTGGAACTCACGAAAGGTTCTAAATATGTAAAATATAACTGTCTGTTTATATTATTATTATTATTATTTCAATTATGTGCCGCCTGGTTACGTCACTGATCGCATGTCTTATTAAAGTGCATTATACATTAAATACAAGGTTGTCTGTTTTATGTGTGTATCTTGTATATATACACTTCCGTGTGTTCCTTGTCCTCGATATAGAATTAGCACTGTTTCTATTCCTGATTAAACCGGTATATTTTTTTTTCATCACAGAAAGTTTGTACGCAGACAGAAATACTATAAGACATCGTATTATTTTTCCCCATTTTTATTCAAGTCTTTTCAAATTCCCCTACATTATTCATTCAGACTTATTTAGGATTAGTTCGATTGGAGTAACGGTTTAATGGCTTGTCTGAAGTAGGTTTGTTACTTTTGTCGACACTATTTAAGAATAATCTAGACCTTTTCTCCTGAGGTAAACGCCAATACCGGCATTCAAAGACTATTATCCTGTAGTACAATTCCTATTATAAATAAATATAGTCTCCTATCAAAAACACATTTTATTCAGACCCTCGTGTACAAGCAATCATCTCCAGAGGAAATTACTAAAAGACTAATAAAGGACATAATCTTGTAGTAGTTTTTCCTGAATATGATGGTTTTGCAATCAAAATACACACCAGGATGTAATTAAATATTGTTCATGTGTAAGAGGATTTATTTAGTTATAATAAAAAACTACTTCACAGTTGCTCCTGCCTTTTACAGTTCCTATATTAATTTTATAAATATTTTTCCTATAATACAGTTTAAAACGAATAATCATATCCTATTGGTTTGTACTTGTTTTGTTGATAATCTAAACTTTGAATTATTATTCGAAATAAATTTATTCACTTTTATATTAGTTTATGACTATAAAACTTTTATATAGTGTATGACTATGTAAAAGTGATTAATTAAGATTCACCGAACGTAATGGACTAAAAAATTCAAAAGTATTCTAAGTATATTAATTTACTTGTAATGGAAATATTACTCCACATTCTTTCTCTATTACATTTCTTCAATTCCTTCTATTAGCTCACACTCTCCTTATATATCTTGTACAAAGTTTCAATCGTTAAAAAATACTTTTTATCTATACTCTCAAGTTCAAATACATTTATTTTACCTTGTAGGGGATGACACTCAATGTTAATACAGTTTTTTTTCAAATAATAATTCATTAATTTGAGTTGTATGTGGGAGAAACAAAAGGGGTAAGGTAGGCAATATAGTTTATTAGATTTTTGGTTTAAAATAAGTGATAACATAAAATTTCATAAAACAGCTGACTTTATGTTATAGGTTGTGTGGTAGAACAGCTGTTTTAATCCATACGTTATTACTCTATTTGTATTTAATGAAATTAATAATTAAAAAGTAATTAAAACCTAACTAAAATAATGACCTTACAGTTAAATAAAACTAAAAACAAGTAATTGATTTTTTTTTAATGTTTGTTTATATAACTTGTTTTTGGCGCCATTCTAATGTATACATTATCACCCTAAATAAAACTTTTAATTTACTCCTATTCAAAGTCTAACCCCTTATTGATTCGCTACTAAGCTTATTATTTTTAACGTTTGTGTGTCATTTTAATGTTCAACATTGCTGTCCTAAATATTTCAATTAACCCCTAATAGAAGTTTAACCTCCCGTTAATTTTCTGTTGCCTATATTATATTTTTTTTCTTCAGAATGTTTGTCCGACGTATTCAAACTACAATTATGATTTGTTTAAGAAACATGTGTAAGTTTTTCTTCTTCTACATTTCCCATAAGTAATGCATTTAAATCTTCTACTTATTTTTAATTATTTATAAACAAAACTTTACCTTTCAAATATGTAATCTCATTGTTTTTTTTGTTGAACATACGGTTTTCTCTCTCTCTCTTTCTCTATCTATCTATCTATCATTTGTCATTTCTGGCATAATGTAATTTTTACTTTATCTTTAATAGGCTATTCATAGATTACTTTAAAACGTTTTCTTATTTCATAACTTCATATATCACCGCCAAATCCTTCTCTCTTAAACAATCTCTCAGTTTGTGACCCATGAGATATTGTTATGTCACGTAGTAGTAGTAGTAGTAGTAAAAGTATTAGTATTATAAAACAATAAAATTCTAGTTTTTATTTCTGTTTTTATTTATTTATTGTTTATAGTTTTACTGATTTTCGAAGGTTTCCCCTAATTCTGCCTAGCACTAGAATATTTACTTTGAATTTATGAATCTATTCTATGATAAAATCTATGTAAATTTAATTAATAATCAGTCATCTATATTACTAATAATATTGCATAGAATAATTATTACACATATTTGTATTTCAATACATCATTGCCAAAATTATAAACACTTTCCGTCTCGTGCTCACAGAGATTTTAGTTGCTGCAACAGTTGAAAGTTGATTAACGTTCCACTTGCAAATTAATGGAAATAGCCTGGAGCCAAGATTTTGTGCAACAATCCGAGACCTCGTTGAAGTAGTGTATAATCTTACCAAACTGACGTTTACATTTGGTTATTTTATCAAACAATTAGTTCTAGTTCTTTAAATTTAAGATTTACTCATAGCTAAAATCGCATTACTCACAGATGATTCGTGCATCACTTATTTCCCTCACTCAAAAAAATATTAATTATGTTTACAAATTGATTTAATTATAGGCCTACGTTTTTGTCCAGTGATATTAATTGAAGGACATAATATTTTATTTTAATTATTATTTAATATTGTTTATATGTCTATAGGAGATACTTCTGATATCACCATTTTCTTAAACAGTTATTATATCATAGAAGTACAATAGAAAATTTAGACGATTATCTAAAACATGAAACTACCTTAAAATTAATACGTTTAGCTTTTATTTTTCTCTATTTTAACATTTAAGATTTTTCTCTTATACATTACTTCAGAGTAAACTAAAAAAGAGAAATACAAATATCTTGCTAAGGATAATGGGTATCAAGCATTGAATAAAGTCCAATGCGTAAATCGCCAACAAGTAGAAATAGAAGGACAAAAAGTGTATCCCTCTCGCATATATTCACATTGGAGAGTAAGACATAGTGTTGATTAGTACGTTATTTAGTAAGGCAAGTTTCGAAAAATATTGAGTCAGGTAGTCCCAAAAACGTCTTTAGAGTGGTGTCAAAAAGATTACTGCGCATAAGCCGGAGACGTCTCTTGCTCTATCTCGCGACTTAAAATAAGGTTTGGAATTGATAAAGTGGCTAATATCACGTGAGTATTACTAACAACGTAACACATTTATTAAAAAGTCTGATCGATTGACTTAAAAGGTCACTGATTTCCTTTCCACTTCTTATGAATGAACAATAAATGTTATCTGATACGTTTTCTTCCTTTTATCTTCAATTCTGTGTTACTTTTTTTCAATTTCATTATTACAACTCTAGAAGAATTCATATTACAGAATAAAATAATACTATAGTAATAAAACAAACAAAATTTATATTTACGAGTAATAAATATAGGGTAATATATATATATATACCTGTATATATGAGTGCGTGTGTGGGGGGATTTGTGTGTGTGCGTGTGTGTGTTGTGAGTGAGTGTGTGTGTATGTATGTGTGTGAGTGTGTGTGTCTGTCTGTGTGTGTGTGTTTTGTGTGTGTGTGTTAGTGTGTGCGTGCGTGTTAATAAAAGATACATCAGTCAACCTTGATCAACTACAGTAATTGATATGACTAATTAATTTATCGGTTAACAAACACGGAACTAGCATTGTTAAATAATGAACTAGTTTCAACAATACATTAAATAAATGCGTGTAAATGTTGCAGCGTAAGTGAATCATGATTACTTTGTTTACGCATTGTTTATTAAAACCAGTTCTGTGGCTACAAACCTTCCGGAAAAACCGCGCCGTCATCTGCATCCTGATGTAATATATGTAAATTTTGCATGATACTATTAGGTAATATTTTTATACTTTTAACTGTAAACCGTGGTTTTTAGTTTTTCCTCAGCTTCATTTCTCGCATTGTTTTTTTTCAATTGTTTAATTATTTTGAAATATGTTCTCTTTCCTGTTACGGTTATTTCTTTTTATTTTTTCTCTCGTGTTGATTTTACTTATGCTGTTGTACCTTTTACATTTTTACTGCTTTGTATATCTTTAAAAATAATATCACAATACCACACGCACATCCTATATATATATATATATATATACCCACACACGAATATATATATATATATATATATATATATATATATATATATATATATATATATATATATATATATATAGGTGCTGCTTTTTATTTATTACTATGAAGTGAAATAATCCATGGAGATCTACATGACTACCTTTTGGTGGTTTTCCTTCTTTAGAGGTATACAATCTAGGTATCTCATCTGCAGTGGGTCGGAAACAGAAACGTTTGTTCATGAAAACTCTATTAACAAAACGTAAATACTTTTGCTCAGGCGAGTTTTGACTTTATTCATGAAACAACATTTGTCCTAGACATATCTACTCTTAACCATAAGCATAGATATATAGGTGTAATATCTGAAAGTATCTTCATTCAAGTTTTGGTATTCTAGCCTTCTCAATCTAATATTGTTTGCCACTGTTGTGTCGATTATATATAGCTAACCACATGAAAGTGTTTGCTCATGTGGAGTATAGAGGCATGTTTGCTCATGTAGAGAAGAGAAGGAGGTTTGCTCATGTGGAGTATAGATGCATGTTTGCTCATGTGGAGAAGAGAAGGAGGTTTGCTCATGTGGAGTATAGAGGCATGTTTGCTCATGTGAAGAGAGGTACCTATAAATCTGACCTTGCACCAAACGTCTAAATGCAAATTATCTCGTTGGTGTATGATAATAATGATGCAAAAGACAGGGCACGATTGTATCTTCTGATAGATAAGAATGACGCAAAGACAGGGCACGATTGTATCTTCTGATAGATAAGAATGATGCAAAAGACAGGGCACGATTGTATCTTCTGGTAGATAAGAATGATGGAAAAGACAGGGCACGATTGTATCTTCTGATAGATAAGAATGACGCAAAGACAGGGCACGATTGTATCTTCTGATAGATAAGAATGATGCAAAAGACAGGGCACGATTGTATCTTCTGATAGATAAGAATGATGGAAAAGACAGGGCACGATTGTATCTTCTGATAGATAAGAATGACGCAAAGACAGGGCACGATTGTATCTTCTGATAGATAAGAATGATGGAAAAGACAGGGCACGATTGTATCTTCTGATAGATAAGAATGACGCAAAGACAGGGCACGATTGTATCTTCTGATAGATAAGAATGATGCAAAAGACAGGGCACGATTGTATCTTCTGATAGATAAGAATGACGCAAAGACAGGGCACGATTGTATCTTCTGATAGATAAGAATGATGGAAAAGACAGAGCACGATTGTATCTTCTGATAGATAAGAATGATGGAAAAGACAGGGCACGATTGTATCTTCTGATAGATAAGAATGATGGAAAAGACAGGGCACGATTGTATCTTCTGATAGATAAGAATGACGCAAAGACAGGGCACGATTGTATCTTCTGATAGATAACAATGACGCAAAGACAGGGCACGATTGTATCTTCTGATAGATAAGAATGACGCAAAGACAGGGCACGATTGTATCTTCTGATAGATAAGAATGATGCAAAAGACAGGGCACGATTGTATCTTCTGATAGATAAGAATGACGCAAAGACAGGGCACGATTGTATCTTCTGATAGATAAGAATGATGCAAAAGACAGGGCACGATTGTATTTTCTGATAGATAAGAATGATGCAAAAGACAGGGCACGATTGTATCTTTTGATAGATAAGAATGATGCAAAAGACAGGGCACGATTGTATTTTCTGATAGATAAGAATGATGCAAAAGACAGGGCACGATTGTATCTTCTGATAGATAAGAATGACGCAAAGACAGGGCACGATTGTATCTTCTGATAGATAAGAATGATGCAAAAGACAGGGCACGATTGTATCTTCTGGTAGATAAGAATGATGGAAAAGACAGGGCACGATTGTATCTTCTGATAGATAAGAATGACGCAAAGACAGGGCACGATTGTATCTTCTGATAGATAAGAATGATGCAAAAGACAGGGCACGATTGTATCTTCTGATAGATAAGAATGATGGAAAAGACAGGGCACGATTGTATCTTCTGATAGATAAGAATGACGCAAAGACAGGGCACGATTGTATCTTCTGATAGATAAGAATGATGGAAAAGACAGGGCACGATTGTATCTTCTGATAGATAAGAATGACGCAAAGACAGGGCACGATTGTATCTTCTGATAGATAAGAATGATGCAAAAGACAGGGCACGATTGTATCTTCTGATAGATAAGAATGACGCAAAGACAGGGCACGATTGTATCTTCTGATAGATAAGAATGATGGAAAAGACAGGGCACGATTGTATCTTCTGATAGATAAGAATGATGGAAAAGACAGGGCACGATTGTATCTTCTGATAGATAAGAATGATGGAAAAGACAGGGCACGATTGTATCTTCTGATAGATAAGAATGACGCAAAGACAGGGCACGATTGTATCTTCTGATAGATAACAATGACGCAAAGACAGGGCACGATTGTATCTTCTGATAGATAAGAATGACGCAAAGACAGGGCACGATTGTATCTTCTGATAGATAAGAATGATGCAAAAGACAGGGCACGATTGTATCTTCTGATAGATAAGAATGACGCAAAGACAGGGCACGATTGTATCTTCTGATAGATAAGAATGATGGAAAAGACAGGGCACGATTGTATCTTCTGATAGATAAGAATGATGGAAAAGACAGGGCACGATTGTATCTTCTGATAGATAAGAATGACGCAAAGACAGGGCACGATTGTATCTTCTGATAGATAACAATGACGCAAAGACAGGGCACGATTGTATCTTCTGATAGATAAGAATGACGCAAAGACAGGGCACGATTGTATCTTCTGATAGATAAGAATGATGCAAAAGACAGGGCACGATTGTATCTTCTGATAGATAAGAATGACGCAAAGACAGGGCACGATTGTATCTTCTGATAGATAAGAATGATGGAAAAGACATGGCACGATTGTATCTTCTGATAGATAAGAATGATGGAAAAGACAGGGCACGATTGTATCTTCTGATAGATAAGAATGACGCAAAGACAGGGCACGATTGTATCTTCAGATAGATAAGAATGATGGAAAAGACAGGGCACGATTGTATCTTCTGATAGATAAGAATGATGGAAAAGACAGGGCACGATTGTATCTTCTGATAGATAAGAATGTCGCAAAGACAGGGCACATTGTATCTTCTGATAGATAAGAATGATGCAAAAGACAGGGCACGATTGTATCTTCTGATAGATAAGAATGATGGAAAAGACAGGGCACGATTGTATCTTCTGATAGATAAGAATGTCGCAAAGACAGGGCACGATTGTATCTTCAGATAGATAAGAATGATGGAAAAGACAGGGCACGATTGTATCTTCTGATAGATAAGAATGATGGAAAAGACAGGGCACGATTGTATCTTCTGATAGATAAGAATGTCGCAAAGACAGGGCACGATTGTATCTTCTGATAGATAAGAATGATGCAAAAGACAGGGCACGATTGTATCTTCTGATAGATAAGAATGATGCAAAAGACAGGGCACGATTGTATCTTCTGATAGATAAGAATGATGCAAAAGACAGGTCGTATCTTCTGATATTCAATAAAATGTCTACTAATCAACATTAAGTTTTCCAATTCTAGGTTTGTTCTGGGATGTGGTAGCAATACCAGTTCATTGTGGCAACATAAGTTAAAGTGCCCTCTTACGAACTAACTTTAGAAATTAAGGGCATTACAAAGCTAGCAGCTCTGGTCAAGCCTCCCAGCACTATTCTGAATCACATACTTGTCCATGGGAATTCCAAACAAAATATATTTAACATTTGGATTTGTTGAAATTTTCATTTGTTTAAAATTATTTTTTTTAATTTTGCTTACCTTGGAATAATAACTTTATTAATTTTAAATTAGTAATATTAAATGTTCAGATGAAAGTTTTAAATTCTTTGAATTTCATAATATTTGTTAGGAAATCATAAATATTATACTTTAAAATAATTTTTAATAAAATATCTTGATAAATCACAAGCAACGTAGTTTTCCTTTTCATGTATTCCACTCTTATATAATAGTATTTATCTTTCCCTAGTTTTACAACGTATTACTTTGCATTACACTAGACGCATAAATAGTACAGATGCCAATCTCCTTTTAAAGAGATTTAATTTTCCTGCATTTCCGACAGTCTTTTCTTATAACAACTTTGGGTGAAAATTATCTCTAATAAAATGAGATATAAGTTTTATTATAATATAAAAAGGACTATTACCTTTGATACATACACAATCTCGTATAAGGATATAATGAATCCCTAATAAGGTCTCTTTGACGGATGTTAATTATAAAAGAATTATTGCTTGGTAATTTTGTAACAACATTATGTTACAACAGTTTTATAACCCACAAGTACACAATAGATTTAATGTAAAAACATTTGACATATATTAGTATATTATACACTTGCCTATATAGTAGCACTTACTTTTTTGATTATTGAGGACGGTCGTTTCGGGAGATGTGTCCCATTGTCAACGTAGAAAACGTTGAGAATTATAAACAAAGTTACGGTCAGATTTGAGAATGGGACATTTCCCGAAACGTCCGTCCTCAATATACAAAAAAAGTAAGTGCTACTATATAGGCAAGTGTAACATTCTAATATATTATGTACAAGTGTTCTTAGTGTAAGACTAGTAACTCAATTAAAGATGGAATCGAATAATAACAATATATTTATTTAAATCAGTTTCTTTTTTAAATGTCTGTAATTTTCTTAACTTTTAAATATAAATTTTTAACAATAACATATATATATATATATATATATAAAGTAGAAATAACGGATCTGTTACAGAGGTCGCAGCGCCTCCATCTCCAATTTTCAATCTCTTCTATCATATATTATTACATCTTCTAGGTTTCATTCAGTCTTTGGTTCGTTGATGTCATCTCTTTAACTTCTTCTTGGACGTCATCTCTTTCGTTTAACAGATTGAATCCACTCTAGTATATATTTGAGTCACGTATTTTCTGCCATTCTCATTACGTGACCAAACCATACTAATTATCTTCTTTCTATCATGTTCCTTATATCTTGATCCATTTTCATTTTGCTTTGTATTTGTATACTGGCCCTTTCTATTCTCAATTCCTATAATATTTTTATACCCTATTAATTTACCTTTAGAAAACCATAATTTGCTTATATGGTGACTACGTCAGTATCTTCTCAGAACAATGATCAATAATAAAATTTGTCTTACAAAGAACATAATTCATTGAAAGTTTTTTTAAACTACACATGAGGTAGTATTAGGATCCGCGCTGTGTGTGTTTTCCTAATTACAATAATTTTAAAATAAATTATTCGCGAACTGAAACCTGCTGAGGAACTCCTCCGGTGATTCATGGCAGCTGCTAGAACCTGATGGATCAGGCGTAATGACTGACGCACAGGAAAGCCATTGTTTGGACCGCTTCCCACAAGGATCTTCTCGCTTGTACGACCATGAAACCCGCGATCTGGGAAATTCCTGACGTTAGCAATCTGCACGCGAATTATATCGCTGCGAGGTTTTTGTTTGTAAAAGAATTATTTAATTGCAGATATAACAGAAACCTATAAATATTTATATTTCTTTGTTTCCTTCAAAACCACTCTACTTGTTTTATTACTTCTTTAATTTTTTTTGAAAACATTCAACCAAAGCTCTCGCATTAAAGTTCTTATATAATTAGAAAATTAGTCTAACTATCTTGGGTTTTCTGGTTTTTTTATTTTATGGTCGCCTAAAAATATTCTTTGTTTGCATTTTCTTTTTGTTTATCTATTTTGTTGTTCTGTGAGACTTTCTGGAATTTCCAAATCGACGCCTATATTTGTTTTGTTATGTAAAATATTTAACCATAGGATTACCAACGTATTTCTAAATTTTTGAAATGGCTAGTACAACGAATCTAATATTCTTCTACGACTAATAGTTATGTATATGTAAATATGTATATATGTTAATATATATATATATATATATATATATATATATATATATATATATATATATATATATTAAAACAACATAGGTTATTCAAATACAAGAATATTTATTAATTTATATCCACAGCGGATATAAATTAATAAATATTCTTGTATTTGAATAACCTATGTTGTTTTATATTATTAAACAAGAAAACGTATTTTATATGTATATATATATATATATATATATATATATATATATGTATATATATATATATATATATATATATGTTTGTGTGTGTAGAATGTTTCTCGGAAACTATTCTGAGCATTTTCACCAAAATTGGTATAAAGGGGTTTATTTAACCTCAGCAATCTATTGGGCTAGGTGAAAATTTTCTGAAATAACCAACTTTTATGTAGGGAATAAACTTGTGTGTACTATGCAAATACGTCAATTCCAAGTTAGACTAGCATTTGCCATGACAATCCATAAGTCACAGGGACAAACTTTTGATTATGCTGGTTTCGACTTAAGAATCTCCTTTTTTATGGACAGGGTGCTACATGTGCAACTCTCAAGGATTAGAAGAGGAGTAGCTTAAATATTCTTTTGCCCAATGGTAATACCTGTCATTCGCGAAACATATTGTTTGAAATTTCGAACTCAGAGTATGACCCGATCGTAGATACGTTGCCCGATATTATTTATTGAAAAGACTAATAATACGTATAATTCAGGGAAAAACTTTAATAGGCTCGTTCGTTTAGTGCGCATCTGTCAATACAAATTGATCAAGAATTCATTTGTCATGATAAGGTGTTTGATACGTCTAAATATTCAATATTAACACTAATTAACAGAGTAAGAAGAGTTTGAACTTGAGAGCACCTAGTTTTTCCTTAAGCCTTAACGTAACTCTAGTCTCATTTGGATATCTAATCTCAAGCATATTGAATCCAGGCTACCACGAATTCACCCTGAAACTCGTGACTCGCCCGAGTGTCTAGTGTCAGGCTAAGACGACTAGTCTGCAAGAGCTTTTCGGCCTTACTGAGAGGCCTGGCGTGGTGATCGTCCCCCCACCAGAACGAGATTAACTCCATTCAGACATTACGATGTTGACAAACTAATCGGGATCAGTAGAACCTTCTAAACGACCAGGTTTCTGTATCTGAATACTCCATCTGATTATTCTGGGCTAGGGAGTGCAATCGGACCTTTATTTACTCTCGGTTAGCCTTACCTAATGGCAGACACTTAAAATCGGGTCTTGGTCCTAAGAGGGGATAAACCCATCTCGTCTGACCTTGAGAGCAACTGATTTTTCACAATAGAGGGTACGTTTTTTTATTATTCTCGTTTATCCAATTGTTGTCTACCATGTGGCTGTAAGTCATCTCGGCTTCTAGAACGTCATGAGGATGTAAAATGCTGGAATCCTATTCGACAATACGTTCTGAAAAAGGAATACCTTATCAAAACTTTACCTTTTCACGCAATAAACGGCCTGTATTTATTCATTTTCATGACCTGTGGAATTTATTACTGGCTAGATTAATCTCCGGAAGAATAACCGAAAAGAAAATTTTAAAAATCTACTGACATATCAAAACTCTGGTTAAAAGGGGTTTCCAAAGGGTGGTACTTCATGCGTGGTACTTCCGGTTTAACTCACAGGTGAAAAGAAGTACTACTCCGAATCTATGTGTAGAATTGGTACCCGTTAAGATATGTGAATTAGACAATAAATTAGTTAGCTTTTTTTTAGGTTTACTATATTCAGTTGTGCATCTCACAAGTATGACAAATATCCGTTCTTTTGTGTTTTTAACTCAATTCGTTAGGCGCTCAATTGTGCTCAAAATTTTAAACATTATTTGTACACTGCCACTCAACACTGCCTCCCGCGGCGTTTCAAATCACATTAATCGTATTATACTTGACAAGCACCTATTTTAATAATATGTGTCATGTAATGTAACACTTACTTTAGGCCCCCTTGAGTTGACAAGCGTTGTTTATATTATTAAATCATATAAACTTACACACGCATTGACCACTTAATTCGCACTTAACACAAGAAGTGAATATTTTTAATTACAAAATTAAATCAGAAATTGAAATACAAATTAAAAGTAAATAATTTATTATGATGACGTGTACACTCACAACATTTTGTTAAATAAAATACGGTTGATGCGTGAATCAAAGAAACCTGATTTATTAAAAATTTGGCAACGTTTCGATGACTAAATTTCCGTCCTCATTCAGGCCTGGTCTCCTCTTTTATACTATTCTTGAACTTACTAGAAACATAAGACAACATTCCTTCTACATTTTTAATTATTAAAAACATCGTGACATACGATCTATGTTATCTTGTGTTTCTAGTAAGTTTGGAAATAGTACAAAAGAGAAGATCAAGCCTGGATGAATACGACAATTTAGTCGTCGAAACTACGCCAAATTCTTAATAAATCAGGTTTCTTTGACTCATGCATCAAACGTGTTTTTATTTAAATAATCTATTGCCTCAGAACAAAGAGAAGAATTTTCCTTTAGAAAAATGGATTTATAGAGTAATTTAATTTAAACTCAAACCTAATTATCAGCAGTACTTTATTCGTCACTACTATGGCGATTATGAACACATCATAATAATATGGTAAATAATCTTTATGTATCAAAATGATAAGTTTATTTGTGTACGCTTCAAAAGCTAAGAACTTTCTGCACCGATTTATCTCAAATTTTGACTCAACACTTTAATGTTAGTAGACACTTTTTAGCGGAGACATGCCTACAGATAAACCCCTGAGTTCCCTTGAGATAAACATATTTTCTGGCAGCGCCCCTGAAGTAAAGTGCTCTTTACTTTGTTTTTGGTAAACTATTAAGTTAATTTAGATTAATTATTGTTTTTATTTCTACTGTACTTATACAGTACAAGCAGAGGCAGGTATATATTTTAGAATTTTTAAAAAACTGTAAATGTAGAAAATAAACATATGGTTTGGGCTTGACCTACGTAGTGGGAATGAGTCACCACGAGAAATTTACGTTGTGATTTACAAAATGTATTCCTTGAGTAAAGAGTAAAAACATAACAGTGTTAGATAGCGTAGCAGCTGTTTGCTTTTAAACACTAATTAAACACGTTTACTGCTAACTGCAGCATTTTGTACTATCACAAGTAAATTGAAACATTCCTTCACAAAGAGTTCTTAGTATGACTAAAATAAAACATATTGTCTGATTTACTGGGAGGGCGATTCCGTTTGTTCTTGATCAGTTCATTTTCGATAAACCTGATCTTATTTCCTGTTCAGTGTTAAGTGTATAATTTGATTTTATGAAGGAAACAGCAGAGCAACCACAGTCAACGGGGTAAGAACTGAATTAATTGTACGATCAACTTTCAGCCGCGCCCCTGCTCCCCTGACAAAGATTCGTGACCCCTAAGTTAAACCACGAAGCACACTTTGAGTATCACTTATATGGAGAGAAAATATTTTAAAAATACGACATTACGTTATTGCCCTTACTATAAAATTTAGGCCTATAGGGCCTGTCCGAAAAGTACCCGCAAGAAGTAACTCGGAGGAATGCATTGGGTTTTCGGAAAACTAGGGAAATTTGGTGCCATCTGACTGTGAGAGCTTGATCTTTGCTCCCCGAGCTTCGATTGCTCCATGAACTCCATGAATGGGTTAGGACATTTTTAATAGCATATTGCAAATTATAAATGACCGAGTTGGGGAAACTTCTTTTTGGATGCGCTAAGAGGAAATGGGAAAAACGTTTTTAGCAGATTGATTCTGGCAACGGATCAACAGATATATATATATTTATAAGATTAAATAATATACACTAATACAGGAATATTGAATTTATTGAATAATATACTCAAAGCTTTTCGTTGGTTTACATTACCAACATCCTCAGGAGTTATAATACTAAGAATAATAAAAGAACTGTCTAACAAACATGAAGCTACTAGATAAAGCAATACACAGTTGCCAAATCTATTACAATATTGCCCAACCTATTCCACTGCTGCCACAACATTATATACATTGACATAGTATGGAAATACTATGGAATAGTATTTGACAATAGTAGAATAGGTTTGGCAATATCGTAATAGATTTGGCAACTGTGTATTGCTTTATCTAGTAGCTTCATGTTTGTTAGACAGTTCTTTTATTATTCTTAGTATTGTAACTCCTGAGGATGTTGGTAATGTAAACCAACGAAAAGCTTTGAGTATATTATCCAATAAATTCAATATTCCTGTATTAGTGTATATTATTTAATCTTAAAAATATTCTAACAGGAAAACACATTTGATATTCTATATATATATATATATATATATATATATATATATATATATATATATATATATATATATGTATGTGTGTGTGTGTGTGTGTGCGTATATATATATATATACATATATATATATATATATATATATATATAAATATATATATATATATATATATATATATATATATATACAGCCTGCTAACAATACGGAGACCATACATTGGTCATTTTGCATTCAAACTGGCAGCCGGGTACTTGTGGCAGCCGTATACGGCTGCCACATAGTAATCCATGATAATGTAACACCCTTTGACAATAATCGAAATAAAAATCATGTCAATAAGTGTAATAAGAAGTGTTTTATTGGTGGTATACTGTATTTGGAAGTTCTATGGTCGTTCGGAATTTTTAAAAAATAATTTGTAATAACCAAACGGTACTCGTATTGATAGCAGAGTGAACGGGATTTGTATATCACAAGTTCGTAACATTTCCGCCAGGGGCAGCATAGTCGCCTCCTGTATATAAATTTACTGTATATTTCAAACATTCCCTAACATTATGGCAGCCACAAACTTGGCAACATTGCTGGCATCCACATAGATATCAATCGTACTACATAATGTATATATTTGAATTGGACAAAGAATCGCTGGAAAGTGACCACTCGGGGGGTTTTGAGGATGCTGAATTCAATGCCGTCATCGAAAGTCACCGGGGATGTACTAGTAAGGCTAAACCCATGTACAAAAGGGGTTGAATTATGGTAAAAATGTCAGATGTCCAAAAATCGCGGGATAATGACTATTCGGGGGTTTTTGAGGATGCTAAATTCAATGGCGTCATCTAGAGTCACCGGTGATGAACCGGATGTGACTCTACGTAAGTACCAAAGGGATGATTTGGGGTAAAAAAGTCAAAAGTCAAAAAATTACAAGAAAATAACCACTCGGGGGATTTTGGTAAGGCGGAATTTAATGCCGTCACCGAAAGTCGCCGGGGATGCACTGGTATGGTTCCACGCGAGTACCAAAGGGGTGAATTGGGGTGAAAACGTCAAAAGTCAAAAAATCGCTGCAACATAACCACTCGGGGGTTTTTGAGGATGCTGAATTCAATGCCGCCATCGAATGTCACCGGGGATGGACAGATGAGACTCTACGTGAATGCCAAAGGGATGATTTGGGGTAGAAATCTCAAAAGTAAAAAAAAATACTAGAAAATAAAAATTCGGGGAATTTTGATGAGGCGGAATTCAATGCCGTCACCGAAAGTCACCGGGAATGCATTGGTGTGGTTCCACGCGAGTACCAAAGGGATGAATTAGGGTGAAAATATCAAATGCTTAAGAATCGCGGGAAAATGACCGTTCGAGGGTTTCTGAGGATGCTAAATTCAATGACGTCATCTAGAGTCACCGGGGATGAACCTGATGTGACACTACGTAAGTACCAAAGGGATGATTTGGGGTAAAAAAGTCAAAAGTAAAAAAAATACTAGAAAATAAAAACTCGGGGAATTTTGATGAGGCGGAATTCAATGCCGTCACCGAAAGTCACCGGGAATGCATTGGTGTGGTTCCACGCGAGTACCAAAGGGATGAATTGGGGTGAAAATGTCAAATGCTTAAGAATCGCGGGAAAATGACCGTTCGAGGGTTTCTGAGGATGCTAAATTCAATGACGTCATCTAGAGTCACCGAGGATGGACGGTTGTGACTCTACGTTAGTACCAAAGGGATGATTTGGGGTGAAAAAATACAAAACAAAAAAATTACTACAAAATAAACACTCGGGGGATTTTGGTAAGGCGGAATTTAATGCCGTCACCGAAAGTCGCCGGGGATGCACCGGTATGGTTCCCCAAGAGTACCAAAGGGGTGAATTGGGGTGAAAAGGTCGAAAGTCAAAAAATCGCTGCAACATAACCACTCGGGGGTTTTTGAGGATGCTGAATTCAATACCGTCATCGAAAGAGACCAGGGATGGACGGGTGTGGGCTCTACGGGAGTAGCAAAGGGATAATTGGGGTAGAAAGGTCAGAGGTCAAGAGATCGTTATAAAATCATCACTCGGGGTTTTTAATAATGCTGAGTCTAATCCTAGCACCGAAGTTGGTCATGCGCAATCCGAGATGGGACTGCGGGTGTCGCTGTGGGCGAATTTAGGTAAAACTAGCCAGAATCTAAAAAACGTGGGCATTCGAAGATTTTCGAAGCTCCTAGTCCTACGTCATGAAAATTCGCCGGGCATGTACGGGGTTACCAAGGGGTGATTTGGGGTAGTATATCCCATTAACAATAAATCTCCCAAAATTGGCATGTTTCCAACTATGCAACATAACCAACAGAAAGAGTCGGGTTCGTGACCTTGTCTTGGACAGAAATTATGCTACATCTATTTACAGAAATGTTTGTGGTATGAAAATATAAACAGGCGTCACACCGATAGCAGTTCTAGTACGTTTGTTTACGTCATGTCTATCAAACTAATCTTTATAACTTAGAGCAGTGTTTCAATGCAACCTGTCCATGTGCTTTAAGCATTTTAAATACTGTATGCTTGAACGATTCAACTTGAAAAGATAACCGTTTGTCCCAAAATGATATTTTTTTAAAAATTAATTTATTTATTTAATTTTTTTTTTAATTGTATTTTGTCTACCTATTTGTCATATATTTTCTTTCCATTTTTACTTAGAATATCTAAACATTTATGTTTGTTTTCTCTTTCTTCGTCGGGTAATTAATTTTCTTCTCTTTTCGTGTTATTTTCTTTTGTTCTCTTAAAAAGGATGGTATCGTTAGCGGGGGCAGCGGAATGACTTTTCAGCCATCAGTTAATGTAAAACTTCTACTGTAACCGTAAATTAAAAAAAAACTATAAATAAGTAGACCTTATATTTGTTCAACCTTTATACAACTTAGAATAAACGACAAAAAAGGGAAATTTTTGACCCACATCATTTCATCGACTTATCTTTATCAGCTTATATATCCAGAAAACCTATTATGCCAATATCTACAAATTCCAAGCTTAATCTTTAACTGCCGTCATCGTGCCTGACCATCAGCAACGGGTTATCCGAAGAAGACAGTGATTCAGGTGCTGTATCTAATGACCAACTTTTATAAGGCATCAAAGAGAATAGGGGAATTGTGCAAAAGAGTGAAGAAGTAATTCAGCAAAAGATCATGATACCAAATCTCAATGAAGTCCATCAGACGATGAAGATGATTTCGAAAAACTGCAACCTCCAGAAATTTTTCAAATTTTTCTATTTGTATAGATACATTGTTATAAACAATGTAGAATTTGTCCAGCAACAAAAAATAGAAAGACTAGTTACACTTTGTAAGCTGTCTTTGTACAACCAATATGTCTAGAATGTTCTGAGCCGCTGTGTAAATCTGTACCTAAATGACATCTGTGCGAGTGTTGTCAGTTTATATTACGATATCAGGCTGTCTGGTGTAAACAAACATAGGTCCAAGCCACACAAAGATAAAGGCTCGCACTCGACAAGTACTCTCGTGGACGAAGGCCCGGAAAACTGACTTTCTGCAATCTATCTTTTCCACCCTATCTCTCATTTACATTCGGCGTAAACGTAAATAATTTATGGTTTTCTCCCAACATCAAAATGATCGTATAAAGACGGAAACATTTGTTTCTATACTCGACTTTAGCCGCTGGTAGTCTATAGTTTATTTTATTAATATGTTTATTGAATACATTGGTATTAACCTTTAGCGAATACATATGGAGTAGGCCATATTAAGTGTTACATCTGTTAATACATGTGTTGCAGACTAGTGTTACCATGTTTGCAATGTTACCAAATTGTAAGAATATACAGCAAATAATAGTCACTTTTAGATTCTTGAAATCTGATAGAGATGTTATGACAATTAATTTGAAAAGCAAGTTAAGTTAAAAAATAAATACTTTATCCATCCTATAGTATCTAAGAGCACCAAGGGAAAAGAACGAGATGCATTGACCGGAACATTAAGATAAGTTTGGTCATCAAGTAAACAAACGCGTCAGAATGCCTTTCGGAGTGTCGGCTGTTTATGTTTCTATATCAAAATTGTGTCTGTAATTACATAGCATAGTTCTCTCCAAGATAAGGTCGCGAATCCACAGCTGTATGTCCTAAAATAGCATGTTTACAAATTCCTGAAGTACTTACATCGAGGACTCTAATGAAACACTTAGCAACAATATCTCAACTTTTCCAAATGAATGACCAAGGTATTAAAGAGCTAGCGTACAACATCATTTTTATCAATAATAACATTATATATATTTTGTTCATCCAAATACTCAAAAATAGTTTGAAAGATATAAATAATGTAGATAAGAAAGAACACGTGGATATATACACACATTCTATGACCATAAGGGCAAAACATTTTAAGTACTTATTTAAGGATACATGTATCATAGGTGTTAATAAGCCAATTAAACTAGAGAGCAGTTCAGACGGTTTAAGCAATGGTAAATATTTAAAATTCATTATTTCTACATCTCTGAAGATTATATTTAAGGATATAGTTCTTCCCAATGTGTATTGCAGTGTAGCTAGGAATCAAAACGTTTTCAGAAAGCAATGTAATAAATATATTGTGTTTATCCTCGATATTCTAGTCCCAAGAGTAACTTTAATATCTATGGGATTTTCACTCACTTTAGAGTTGCATGAAAAACTGGTTCAAGTATGGTGATCATTGGTACGGAAACAAATACAGTAGTGCATGGATAATTCGAGGTAGATGGCACCGAGACACCGTCGAATTACCGAAAACTTGGATTACACGGAAATAGCTTCCTGTACACTAGAAAAAAAAACAGGAGTTCTAATGAACCCTAATACTATAATTAAGAATGCACAAAATACGTATGTAGAACTTTATTGATTACAGTACATACATAAATTAATGTTGCTTGGCTCTCCAAGACCACTGTACTGAATCTTGCTTGCAAGGATACTATACGATATGAATACCATACTAAGTATCGGCAATTATAGCTAGAAAATAGCCGATGCCCGTTGTAAACTTTATCAGGTCGCCCAATGATTTGATCGTAGAGTCTTTTTGTTCGCCTACCATAAAAAAAAAACGAGATTATCAGTAAAATATCAGTAAATCTGAAGTATAGTGAAAAATTACCGTGATCATCGGTAGTAAATATTTATGATTATCAACGTCTAAAGATTGACTACAAAACGTTTTATAAGCACTTGGTTAGGGTTGCTTAACTGAAGTAATTTTCTATCATCGAAGAATAGAGAATATTCAAATTGAAATATTAAGTTTGTAATTAGGAGTTATTTATTAACTGGTATTGCTAGTGATAGGATTCGTAAAATATATAACAAAGGAGACAGTTTTGAGAAGTGATTGAGTATTAGCAGACTTTGTCTTGAGATCAGACACAGCCGAACGAACTAAAATCATTCTGATACTAACTATAAAAATGTATGTAACATGTCGACCGAAGAACGGAGAGATTTTTTAAAGTGAAAAAAATCTACAAAACAGTCATTATCTTTTACGTCTTGTTTTTTTTTAACAAGAAATACCATCATAGTGACTAATTTCATTCTGTCACTGCATAACACTATTTTACAGCTAGTTTTTGAAGACGGGTTCCTCAGCTATATTCGCCAAAACATTTGTAATTTTTTTCACCATAATAATAATAATAAATCAAATTGTAGATATGAGAGCCAGGAGGGATACGGTTAAAGATAGAATTAAAGAAGAAGATTAAAATATATTTAAATCTTATCAGATATATTTTCAGGTGGATTCAACGTGTCTTGATGAAAGTAACATCACAATCAAGGTGAAATGTCATCCTTTCGGAAAATATCTAAGGGAGGAATCAAATAAATGTTTTAACCTGCCAACAACGACTACCAGGAAAATTTAATGAATGTAGTTAAAGAAGAACTTTTAGAAAAAATAGGTTTTTACTCAAACACAATTGTACCTATAACAACCTATGACAAATCAAATATGATGGATAAATAAAATAGATGTATTACATTGCTTACCGAAATCGTTTTGCACCTTGATGTCTAAAATGCAATATACATTGGGAATAACTATATCCTTACATACATTCTTTAGAGATGTAGAATTAAAGAAGTTTAAATATTTACCATTGCTTACACCACCTGAACTGCTCTCTAGTTTTATTGGCAGAAAACCACCTATGATACATGAATCCTTATATAAATACTTAAAATGTTTTGCCCTTATCTTGATAAAATATTTATACTGATTGGTATTAGCACTAAAATGTCACATCTTCGTGAAAATTTTACTCCTTGTTAGAATACTATATGCACCCTTATAAAGCATATGCTCACAGAAAAATAAAACAGTTTTTTGGTTACATTTGGCTGTCGTAAGTACAGAAATACTATTATTTCAATGTTTAATTTTTTTAACCGAAAATGGTAATTTGTGCTCGTTTGAACCTATAAAATATGGACGTGTTCGATGGGCCTACGTGAACAAGAAATTAACATTAGATGAGATTCGACCAAATAAAATCCTTCTTTTATTTACAATGTACAATATAGTTAGATTTTTCTGGTTACCTACCTGAGGTAAAGGTGATACAATATTTGTTGTTTTTCTACTATAGGCCTAACTTTTAAAACTTACTGTAAATAAACTTTATGCCAACCCTTTACTTGTCCTTTAATATTTTTTTACAAGCAGTAAAAACTTAAAATTGAAATTTTCATTATTTTTAATACACTGAAGAAGAAATGTTGAAGAAAATTCGATGTATAGTCTAAACATTCTGCAAAATCGTTCTTAAACTGCAAAAACTCTTACAAGATTGTAACACGAAAGAAATAGCATTTAAAAATTGTGGCAGAAAGCTCAATGGAATAAAATAAATTAAATGAGAATAAATGTACTTTCGTAAAGTAAAGGATATAAGAGAAGTTAGTGTACTAACTCTAACACTGATAATTAAATGAGAAATTCAGAAGAAAAAAGTTGAATTCGTACTTGGCCTTTATCCCGTGCAGTGCACACCTGGAAATCTAGATTGAATATTGTTAAAGATGAAACCGTTCATTTAGTTGCAGATCTATTGAGGGTTTTGAAAACATGTAACCAATCCAGAGAATCGATGGATACCGGTCTACACCTAACCTGCTGATTCACAAAACAATCGTCTACTTGCACTCCTGTATTTTTTCCCTGGAGAACTATTCCTAATATTCGACAGAGCACTGAACACCTTCAATGGGGCGGGGAAATTTTAAAATAGCAAGGATTAAATTAGGTGGATTTATTAATTTTAATTTTTTTAAATGACCTGGAAGAATGACACGAAGAACGCGACCCGTAAGGCATAGGTTTAGCAAGTGCCTCCTTTTTTTATCAAAACATACGTCAAAAAGAGTAATATCTTTTATAAGAGAGTGGCGTGTGTACTAGCCTAAATAAAGAAATGAATTAAATTGAGGGTTTAAATTTATTTGTGGATATTTGTTTTTATTACAAACAATAAATTTGTTAAGTTTCATTTCGTTAATTCATATTAAAAATAACGAATAATAGAATTTTACCAATCAGTGTGACAATTTCTAAGACAACTATGTACTATTGTAGCTGAAACGAAAATGATTGTAAAGAGACGTCCCGTGTGGTTGTATGTTGAAATTAGAGGGAGAAATGGCGGTATAAATTTCGCTTTGTAACACGTGACCAAGTAGCGCCTGGGAACGAACCCGTCATGTACGTGTTTGTGTAATGTTTATTTTCGATCTCTGAAAGGATGACCACATCATTTAGTTTTATCAGTTTTAATCTTGTGACAGGGACCATTATAGTTAGTTCATGATAGTATCTGTTTACTTCAGCTAGTTCATTCCCACCAAAGGATAAAAATACCAAAATAAAATCTTATTTAGTTGAATGTTTCACTTTACAAGTCATAATATTCTTCCTCTATTTTACCTTCTCTTCTCACAATTAGGTCTATACCCCAATTCATCATTTGCTACTCCCATAGAGGATAACTCGTATATCCCCATTGACGATCGATAACGGTAAAAGGCTCAGCACCGTTAAAACTCCCCGAGTGATTATTATATATTTTTTTTTGCCTTCTGACAATTTTACCCCAAATTAGCAATTTTCTACTCTCGTAGAGCAACACCCGAGCATCCCTGTTTAATAATGTAGACAGTATTGGACTCAGCACCCTCCAAAACACTACGATTGATCATTTTCTAGTTTTTTTTGCCTTCTCAGAATTATACCCCCAATTCATCATTTCCTACTCTCATATAGGGTCACCCGTGTATCCTCATTGACGTTCGATTATGGTAAACGACTCAGCACCATTAAAGCCCACCCGAATGATCCTTTTCAATTGTTTTTTTGTCTTCTGACAATTTTACCCTAATTTACCCCTTTTCTACTCCCTTAAAGCCACACCAGTGCATTCCCGATTAATATGGAACACGGTATTGGACTCACCAACCTAAAAAACACTACGTTTGATCATACTCTAGCTTTGTCTTGCCTTTTCAGATTTATACTCCAATTCATCATTTGCTACTCCCATAGAGGATCACCCATGTATCCCCATTGGCTTTCGATAACGGTAAAAGACTCAGCACCTTTAAAACACCCGAATGATCATTTTCCATTGTTTTTTTGCCTTCTGAAAATTTTACCCCAATTCATCCCCTTTCTACTCCCGTAGAGCCACACCCGTGCATCCCATTATAATATTGAAGGCGGTATTCTACTCAGAACCCTCCAAAACCCTACGATTTATCATATTCTAGCTTTGTTTTGCCATGTCACAATTAATTATACTCCATTTCATCATTTGCTATTCCCATAGAGGGTCACCCGCGTATCCCCATTGACGTTCGATAACAGTGAAAGACTCAGCACCATTAAAACTCCCCGAGTGATTATTATATATATATTTTTTTGCCTTCTGACAATTTTACCCCAAATTAGCAATTTTCTACTCTCGTAGAGCAACACCCGAGCATCCCTGTTTAATAATGTAGACAGTATTGGACTCAGCACCCTCCAAAACATTACGATTGATCATTTTCTAGTTTTTTTTTGCCTTCTCACAATTATACCCCCAATTCATCATTTGCTACTCTCATAGAGAGTCACCCGTGTATCCTCATTGAAGTTCGATTATGGTAAACGACTCAGCACCATTAAAGCCCACCCGAATGATCCTTTTCAATTGTTTTTTTGTCTTCTGACAATTTTACCCTAATTTACCCCTTTTCTACTCCCTTAAAGCCACACCAGTCCATTCCCGATTAATATGGAAGACGGTATTGGACTCACCAACCTAAAAAACACTACGTTTGATCATACTCTAGCTTTGTCTTGCCTTTTCAGATTTATACTCCAATTCATCATTTGCTACTCCAATAGATGATCACCCATGTATCCCCATTGGCTTTCGATAACGGTAAAAGACTCAGCACCTTTAAAACACCCGAGTGATCATTTTCCATTGTTTTTTTGCTTTCTGAAAATTTTACCCCAATTCATCCCCTTTCTACTCCCGTAGAGCCCCACCCGTGCATCCCATTGTAATATTGAAGGCGGTATTCTACTCAGAACCCTCCAAAACACTACGATTTATCATATTCTAGCTTTGTTTTGCCATGTCACAATTAATTATACTCCATTTCATCATTTGCTACTCCCATAGAGGGTCACCCGCGTATCCCCTTTGACGTTCGATAACAGTGAAAGACTCAGCACCATTAAAACCCACCCGAATGATCATTTTCAATTGTTTTTTTGCCTTCTGACTTTTGTACCACAATTCTACCCCTTTTCTACTCCCGTAGAGCCACATCCGTGCATACCCGATTAATATGGAAGACGGTATTGGACTCAGCTACCTCCAAAACACTACGATTTATCATATTCTAGCTTTGTTTTGCCTTATCACATTTATACTCCAATTCATCATTTGCTACTCCCATAGAGGATCACCTGTGTATCCCCATTACGTTCGATAACGGTAAAAGACTCAGCACCATTAAAACCCTCCGACTGATCATTTTCTAGTTTTTTTTTGCCTTTTGTCATTTTGACCCCAAGTCAAAATCCTCCTTTATAACTCCTATAGAGCCCCAACCGTTCATCCCCGTTTAATTTTGTTCACAGTAGTGGACTCAGCATCCTTAAAAACATCCCAATTGATTATTTCCTAGCTTGTTCCGATATTTTACCCTAATTGATCCTTTTGCTACTCCTGTAGAGGCACACACTTGTATTCCCGTCAGCTTTCGATAGTCGTACACGTTTATGAAAAGTAACAACTAAGACTTATGTGAGTTGAGTAAATAATTGGCCAGCTGAAATGAAGAAGGGCCATACTAATGTTTGTGTTTTTACCGTGATTACACACACGTGTCTTAGAGTCTAAACATTTGACTAGTCAGATAGTAGCACCATAGTGGCAACACTGTTGGTTCTCGTATCGTTAGTAGCGTGGGAATAATATACACACCAGCTGCTATATTGTTATTAGACTGAACGAAAATATACACTGGCTGCCATATTGATGCCTAAATGAAATGCTGCCGTATTGATAGTACTTCAGTCAATTTTGTATTTTTAAGATTTTATAAAATTAAAGTACATGGAGTAGTATCATGTTTAATAGAAATAAATTATACACGACGAAAAACATTTATACTCCACTCTTTCAAGTGGCTGCCATATGGTTGCAAAATGAAATGCTGCAATATTGATAGCGGGATGTATATATATATATATATATAAATAAATGTATATATATATATATATATATATATATATATATATATATATATATGTATACATATATATATATATATATATATATATATATATATATATATATATATATCTGTGTGTGTGTGTGTGTGTGTGTGTGTGTGTAATTGTGTGTTTTATATAATGAATATATTCTACGTTAATGAAGCATATGAAATAACAATATATATTATTTAATTATTATTGATATAAAAATATTAAAAACGTTTGGCAAGGAAACAGTAGAATAATGGAGCTATCTGTTTCTAAACAAGAGTTAGTATAAATATATTTTGTAAATACTGGTTTTATTGGTGTTTGCGTATTCACTTGCAACTAACAGCATTTGATTTCTTTGCAGGGCTGGAATGATCTCAGCTTCCATGGGTCCGACCAGATACCCACCCCTAACATAGACGCCCTGGCGTACAACGGTCTCATACTTAACAGCCATTATGTGCAACCTCAATGCACGCCTTCAAGATCTGCATTAATGTCTGGAAAATACCCCATACACACAGGTAAAGAAGGAATGACAAATCTGCTTTACGTAATTATACAATAAACTATGCAACACTTTTGTTATTTCTAAACCGTTTCTGCATTTAAATAATAATAATTAGAAAATCTTCAAATTTAGTTTGACAAATCTAATTGAACAAATTATTTCCCTTCTTTAGATATATTTTCATTTCCTTTCTTTGTTTTTTACTTCAGTACTCCTTTGTTTGTTTGTCGCCCTCTCAATATAATTTTTCTTCTATATTGCTTATAATGCTTTTATTATAAAATAATCGTGTTAATTTGCCATACTAATTTTCTTTGATGGAATTAATTAGAACTATCACTCTTTCTGCAGTAAATTAGATTTTTAAAAAAATTAATAATATAAAAAGCTGCTATTTAAAATTTACTACAGTTTTCCCTCTATTAACTAGTGAGCTAAACTGCCAAGATGCGGTGTTATAATTTGTATAACTTGTTCAGGGCCGTAATAAGGGGGGGGGCATGCCCCTGGGAGGTTAGGAAATTTTTTTATGTCTTGAAATCATATTTGATGCTATTTTGTCACTTACAATTATACAGTTGTTTCAATATCGCTTCAAAAAAATAATAGTAAATATTATTTTTGCATCCTAGGTAGAGTGGAATAATCTTTTTCTCATAAATATATTGGTTTGGGGGAGGGACGTACCCAATGCCCACTGGCTTTGTTCATAAAAATTATTTACAACCATTCATTTACCTCATGAACTTTTTATTTAGATTAATTGTCTCTAAGAGATATGAAGACCATGAAATAATCCGACTTACTGTGTGCAGAGAAAGTCCAGCAGAAGAAGACGAAAATTCAAAATTTTGCAAACATTACACAAGACCTACTGCAAATAGTCTTTAATAGAACTTAATGTAGCATGAAAGTCACTCATTGTTAACATGGTTGACCTTATGTATACAAAGACTGACTATAGGTTTCCAAGTAAAAAGATTAATGTTTTGGAACAGCGTCTTGCGATGGTAAAAGAGAAGCATTTCCATATATATATATATATATATACATAGTAATATATTAACTTCATAAAGTCAGTGCAACGGAAAAACAATGGATAACGTTAAATATCAAGAATATATATATATATATATATATATATATATATATATATATATATAGAGAGAGAGAGAGAGAGAGAGAGAGAGAGGGGGGGGGGAGAGAGAGAGAGAGAGAGAGAGAGAGAGATGCAAAGGATACAGAAAAGTATTGTTTTCTTAAAGATTGATACTTTTAAAATATTTATAAATTTATAAAAAGACAGAGTATGAATTAATAGGAAGAATTGAAAAAAATTCAAATAATCTCTTAGTCTCGTGCGAAATAATCAGTGTACCAGGAAGTTTCTATTTATATTGATGAGCGGAGCAAATTTTTGAATATAAAAAGTAATCTATTAATATATACGGTAGGAAATACACTGCGAAATTTGTATACCAAAAACTCAATAAATGGACAGGTGGTTTTTGCAAATATAGATCTTTCTAAATAATATGAAGTATATATATATATATATATATATATATATATATGTGTGTGTGTGTGTGTGTGTGTGTGTGTGTGTGTGTGTGTGTGTGTGTGTATGTGTTTGTGTGTGTGTGTGTGTGTGTGTGTGTGTTGTGTGTGTGTGTGTGTGTGTGTGTGTGTGTGTGTGTGTGTAAGTATGTGTGTGTGTGTGTGTGTGTGTGTGTGTGTAAAGCTCAATTTTTAAACCCATATATTTCTTATTCATAAATTGTAACATGGGACTATATGTATTCAAAAGATAAAACAATCTTTTAAACAAATTATAAATTTTAAATAAAATAGGCTTGAACGATTTTCAGAAAAAACAAACACAAATTTTAATAAATCAGAGAGTAACTTCTTCAATTATTGCTACACGTTAATTAAAATTAGAATAAAATCAGCAGAGGTTTTGTAATAATATTATTTACTCATAAGACGTAACAGTAAGTGGCCAACAATTAGGTTTTACCCGAGAGCGCTGTAAAGGTGCTGAAAGATTGATACAAAGTTTCCTCAGGCAGCTAGGGTACATAATTTCCTTAATTGTATAATAACAGTTCATGTTCTCTAAATACATTTTTTTATGGAAAATGTAAATTCCAGCTCAATCCTGTAACTATATTGTGTGTCTTTGTGTCAGTAGGTTTGAGCGAGAAATTAGTTACGCGCACTGCTTCTAGACCTTCTGATTGATTTAGGATTTTAACTTTCCCTGAATCGGAGAAAAAGCGAAATAAATGAATAAGGGTTGATTAGTAATAAAGGTGTTCTTTCTTTAATTTGTGATGTTAATAATCATTTAGTTTCTAAAATGTATGCAGTTTGTATTTCATTAGAAAGAGTCTTTCCCACATTTGTAGGATTCTTGTTGAGTTTACCTGGCATTTCCTTCATTAATTGCTAGTATAAAGGTTTTGGGTTTTAGGAATGCAAGGCACGCCCACTCTAGCAGCTGAGCCGAATGGTCTGCCTCTAACACTAAAGATTCTCCCTGAGTACCTGAAGGACTTGGGGTACGTTACGAGGGCGATCGGGAAGTGGCACTTGGGGTACTTCAGGAGCAGTTACACCCCGTTGCTCCGGGGGTTCGATTCTCACCTGGGGATGTACGCAGGTTTCACAAGCTACTACGATTATATACTGCAGGATGTAGTGAGTAAAGTCTCACCTCATATTGGTTTACTCATTTAGGTTTACTGATATTGATTTACTTAAATTAGTCACGCATATTGTTTCAAATTCAAGTGTTTGTAATTATCGCTTTCCAGATAGCACAAGTGTTGTAAACTTAAATTATACCTAATAATGTAAGAGCAATCAGAAAACGACAACTTATCTTTTCTCTCTAGTTTTCTCACCGTTAATATCTTTTTATGAGGGATTGAAATAGTTCTATTGAGGGGTCGACCTCGAAGCCAATAAATGTTTTGTAAATTAATCAAACTAACATTGTTTAGAATTTAAAATTCAAACTGTTACCTAAAATATGTTTATAATAATAGTTTTTAAAAAAGCGTTTGTAATAATATTTTCAGCTGAATCATATTATATTTTGAAACTAGTTAAACATTCTGAATTATAATTAACAATAACTAATAACAGTAGGCTGATATTATTATCAGTTTTATAATATTAACTATATTTTTTTTAAAATATAAAATCAATGTTTAATGTTAGTTAATAGTTTGTAAGAGATCATAATTACTAAACATTAATCATCCTTTTTTCATCTCTTACTTAAAAACTATAGTAAGTAATATTTTTTTAATTTATTCTCTGTTAATAACTATTTTTTTTAATAGGCTAATGACAGATCACAAACAGTTTTGCTTTTTTAAAAACTCAACTTTTCGAATTTCTTACCCAGAATCCTATCCAAGACCTCAGTTTTAATACAAATATACAACATAACTTACTGTTTATAAAATACATAACATTATATAAAACATAATAAAAATCAACAAATTACAAAACTCTTAAAAATATCCATTTACAAGTCACCATAATCATAAACTTGTATAGACTTGTAAATGGATATTTTGTAATTAAGAGTTTTGTAATTTGTTGATTTTTATTATGATTTATATAATATTTTGTATTTCAAAAAATCCAAGTTATGTTGTATAATTTTTTAATTAAAACTTAGTTCCTGAAATCTTGAAAAGGAATTCCGGAAAGAAATTCGAAACATTGAGTGTTTAAAAAAGCAAAAATGACTGTGATCTGTCATTAGCCTATATAAAAAAACAATAGTAAGGCAAGTAAACATCTTTAAATTAAATGTCACAATACCTTAACATATTAAAACACTAAAAGTTTTATTTTATTATTGTGTAAGATAACCTACCGCGCAGATTTACTTCGCTACAGAGCAAGAAAACATCATGTCCCCGTAATAGTATAATATATTCTCTCATATCCCAGTATTACGGGGTCATTATATCTTTCGTTAGTCATTCCTCTACCATCTACCCTTCCTATTCTTTTTACTAGAGGGAATAAGGAATAAACCTTTTTTGGCCCATACAAAGAATAGATCTGTTTTGGTTTGGTAGCCCTGAAATACAGAAAATGTGGTTAAGTTTTGTTAGAATATAACTTAATTTATGATAGGTTTGGTTAGGTTAGGTTAGGTTACGTGAGGTCATGTTTGGTTAGGTAGATAAAGGTAGGTTAACCGTATCGGTTGATCGTCCTAGCTATAAAAAAAGTATGTAGGATAAACAAACATATTATTTTAATATTTTTAACATAAATAATCGTATGTTTGCGTCATTCATTTCTTTTAAACTGTCAGTATAACAGCGTGGAGTACAGTGGGTTCGACTTACGAAGGAACGGAGTCCCGGCTTACGACCTCTCGGGAAGGTATGCGACGGACGTCTTTACAGACGAGGCTGTCAACGTGATCAAAAACCACGAAAGTGACAAACCTTTGTTCCTGTACCTAGCGCACCTGGCGGTGCACGCTGGAAACAGGGGCAAGTATTTGGAGGCGCCTCAAGAATTTATCGATAAATTTGGACACATCCCCGATCCAAACAGGAGGACATACGCAGGTAATTGTACTCCCTAAGGATTACACGTTATCTTGTCTAGCTGCGAAAACCTAGTTCAATATTTTTCTAAAATTATTTAATATTGAAAATTTATGAATAAATGACTCATTCAATAAATATAGACTAAAAATATTATTCAAATTAAAGTTAACAAAAAAGGGTAATGACTGGGTTAATTTCTATTACTGAAAAATGAAAGAGGAAGAAAGAACTAATGTAACACTAAGTGAAAATATTTATTTGGAGCAACTATGGTGTTTTCGCTCTAACTGTGGTAATTTTTAATTATAAAAAAATAAATAGTTAGTATAATAGTAAATTCATCTTAACATATTTGTTTTGAAATCAAAACATAAGCGTATCACGACATAAAACATGTCTGGGGTTTAAGACGTTTTATTTATTTATAATTTACTACACAAGAATATAAATAATTTTCTATATTTGAATTGAAATCTAAGTTAAAATTTCATTTTTTTTGTTCATCTTATACCTATTTGGTTATACATTTAGTGTTTAATAGTGATTTAAAGTTGAACTCCCACGAATTTGAAAAACCTATTATCGTATTTATTACGTGAGAAGCGTTCACTATATTGCTCTCTAAACGCGAGTCATTTAAACATGAAAATGGTGTCAAGAGAACTGCATAACCTGCAGGCTGATATTTAAGATCAATAGAACTCGTTAAGGTAGAATGAGTTATTTGTCAGGAACGAGATAGATATAGCATATCTCCTCTCAAAAAATCAATGTCGCACTTTGCAAAATCAAGTATATTATTATTGTTGTTTTATTATATCAACGATTTTTATTTATTATTTTTTTCATATAAATCAGTCACAAGAGACCCAAACAATGTAAATAATTTAATAGGTACGGTAATAATAATGTCCTAAATATTATCCCATTTATAAATATAGTAATATCAGTGTGTATGTAATGTAATACAAATGTATTAGTAATGTAAGCTAGATATTGTGTATTAATAAAGTTTAGTAATATAACGTACGAATTAAACAAACCAGAAATAATAAATTCCGAAGATTTATTAAAGATAAACACAACCACAATATAAGGTAACAGAAGTGATGCGGTATGTATTGAAATTTTATTTTTATGAATTATTTTACGTATTTGTTTAACTTGAACTCGTATCTGTTTGCCTGAGCTGATAACGCGGTGTCATCTGCAAATATGGCCTCTTGTGTATTAAGTGTTATCGGCATATCGTCGATGTAGATGTTGAACAATACAGGCCCAATAATTGAGTTCTTCGGGACTTCGGCCTGTATAGTCTGTACGGTAGATTGAGTTTGGTCAATTGCATTCGTCTGACCACTAGCGCTCTCGCACGGATGAACAAGAAACTTATCTAAGAGCTTACCAATTGTTGGCTATACATACTACTATTAGACAACGTTAAATTTATCTTATTTTTTTTAACTTTTTTATTAGCTAATGTTTGAAATTTCTAATTTCTTTTCAATAAATTATATTAAAATTTAATTAATTAGTTTTGCAATAGTGAAAACTAACAAGTACATCTGATGGTTCTTATTTTCTAGGTATGGTAGCAAAGCTAGACGAGTCCGTGGGGCGAGTAGTGGAAGCTTTGCAGAAGAAGGACATGCTGGATAACACCATCATACTGCTCATGTCCGACAACGGGGCGCCATCTACTGATAATGCTATGCCATCCATAAGGGTTTTCCCGAATTGGGGATCCAACTTTCCATTTAAAGGCGTAAGTATGGAGTGTAATCTAAGAGAATTTATAGCAGTGTGTGGCAACCACGAGAAGTTTGGTAAATGTGTAGTATAAGATATATCATTGCTATGCGTCTTTAAGAAAACGTTAAGGACATGAAAACAATAGATCTTACTAGCCATGAAAGATATTTGCCCTCAGTACTGAGCGCTATATATTTTATGTTCGTCACGTGCTCAACCCTTCCTTCAAGACACGTTGTAAAAACTCATCTTATGCTAAACATTTACATTTTGTTCAGTTTATAAACTTGATTACACGACAAGTGTAAATTTTAAAAACTAAACTTCTATTTTTCTTTATCTCTAAAAAAAATTATTCAGTAATGAATAAACTGTGTGAAACCACATGCCAATGTCATTCGTCGTTGTGGCAACTCGTGGAGATATCGAAAAGAAAATTCAGTTAGACTTTTTTATATTTTGTATTATTTTATGAAACATTTAAAATTTTGTTATCATTATGAAAATTAGGTTTATTACTTTTAATTTAATTAAATTAATATCTCTATCTCTATCACCATTAGAAAATATACGTATGTTTATCGTTTCTCTATGTATTTTATTATTACAGGTAATGAAACAGTTCTCTTTCATATAAGCTGATCTTGATACTTTAAAACATGTGGGCATTCAAATTCCTAAATTAAAGTGTATGATTATCAAATAATTGACGTACTAAATTAACAGTAAAAATGTATATTTTTAAAAATTGTAGAGTCTTTGCAAACATATTCTTTAACAAAATTTAAGAGCATCAAAAAGTATTAAAATATTTATATATAGTTTCTCGAAGTCTAACCCTTGAGCTTTAATATAACAACAAATTTTATAAAACTGAATCTGCAAATACTATGCTACCTATATTTCTTACTAATCTCAGGGAAAATATTTTGTGAATAACACTTTCGTATAAAAAAATAAATTGCCCGTAACATCTTTTTAACTACAGTAAAACAGTCCAATCTTTATTCTACGAAGTATGTAAATTGGAAACTCCCCAAGATGGCTATGCTGAACCTGTTTGTTGTTCCTCGAGTTAGATTTGTAGTCGTATCTTTTCTTTTCTCGAGTAAATACAGTGAGTGCTATATAGGAGGAATATTGCTTAGAGTGATTATTTGCTTTTATTCTTTTTTTTAAATTTTTTGGAATTATTTTGTTTAATGGTGCTGTGAAGAGTATTGTTAGGAATCGGATCTGTAGTACCGGCGCTTGACTCTGTTACGGGAACATCCGCAGAATTAACAACCAAGTGTCTCATCTCACCCCTTCACTATAATGATTTAAGGCTCTATAGTGGAAACAAAACTATAGAGTAAATTCCTTTAAATAAATGTGAATATCGAATAGGTCAATGGATTAAGCAAAGACACCATCCTCTCACAAATAGAGGTTATAGTTATTTCAACAAGGAAGTACTAACCAAACCTAATACTAAATTAGGAGAAGAGTAAATGAATACTTTACGAAAAAAAACTATACATGAATAAAAAAAATAGGGTAGCACGTTTGTGAGAGCAGCATTAGTAGTTTTCCAAAAGAAACGAATTTCATTTATTATTTTATTTTTACTTTATTAAGTGCATAAAACATTATCGAATATTAATAACGTATACACATGGTTTCTCTTATAACTTCAAGTTAACAAAAGATTTAAGATTTTATGCTGAAAGTGAGAAAAACATGAAGTGTTTTTATGCTTCGTTGTAGGGGAGAGATTTTTTTATGTTGGCAATGAAATGGAGACAAAGTCTAAAAACATTATTCTAGTTTTCAGTCAGAGACGATGACGAGCAGAGGTTATTACAAATGCTGTTTTTTAGCATTGCGGGTTGCAGTGATGACGTTAAACAATGTTACCAAAACTAAGCAGATCGACATACCTACGAGGATACGTCAAACGTAATAACAAGTACACTTCAAGCTTTCGGGAAGGAATTAGTTATGGAGGTATAATAAAGAATTAAGTACACAAAAGTCTCGCAAATCCGAGTCCCGATTTTCCGAGGTTGTGTTAAGCCTTTTTCTATTTGACCCTATTTTATATATTTGAAAGGAAGTGAGTCGGGCGTCCAATAAATGTTTATAGCCATAAAGAAAATGAATCGGGCGTTTAAGAAATATTTATATCAATAAGTCATGCAAAGGAAATGAGTCAGACTTCCAAGAAATGTTTATATCAATGCCGTATTTTTCTTCCTCCCCATTCTGTTGCAATCCTCATACATTCTTCCTCCTACATTCAAGTCACTAGTGTTCTACAGATTGGTGTATTACCCAACGTCATCAGTTGTATATGAGAGCCCTTATTAGATATGTTTAGACTTCTTTATTTATGCTGTAAGTTTCGAAAGTAGACAAATATCCTTTAGAAATGTCTAGTCTTGTGGATGGCATATCAAACAATAACCCCTCTTGATGCAAACAAATCAATCAAACAATGACGACGCTCAAGATTAGCTGGACTGCTCTTTATTCCCGCTAATTATAAATCCGGATCGAGCGGTCACCACATTGATATGGATATGAAGGGTTTTATTGTAGGCCTATTAGGGTTCATTAGAAGTCGTATTTTTCTAATGGACAGGAACGTTTTTCCGTGTAATCCGAGTTTCTGGTAATCAGAAGGTGTCTCGGTCCCATTCACCTCGAATTATCGAGACTCTACTGTATATTGTAGATTTATTGAGTACTTTAAAAACGTGGAGTTAGTTATGTAGTATTAATTAATGGGCATGTTCAAGAGAAAAGAAGGAATTAGGTCAAGATTTCAGAGAAATGTTTTCAGGACTTCAGTAATTAAAATTTAATAACCTGAGACTCGTTGAAACTGAAATGTCATTGTTACGGAGTATAAATATACTGCTTGGGATGTTCTTTAATGATAAGAGTTTTAGGGAAAACTAATGAATAATTGGTAAATAGTTAATTGTAAAACTTATCCCAAATATACTAAAGCTCACAGACTTTTATATTTCTCAAGTGGGGGTTTGGATAAACTAATCGAAATGAAGCAAAGGCCACGTACCGTAAAATCGTCTCGTATTAGGGTGAATTCCAACGTATTAAACACAATAGGCTAGCATACGTTTATGAGGCTAATAAGTCTGTAATCAGGAGTTACAAAGTCTATAAGTGAAAAAGTAGGAAGAAAGTAGTGCTGTACGAGAAGCACAGACGGATGGTAGATATCAATGAGTACGACTGTGTAAAGGGGAAAATCAACGGGTTAGGATATACGTTAACCATTCTTTTATGAGTGGAGAAATCAATCTTCCGTCATAAAACTAGTGCATATGTACTATACGCTAGCCTTATACAAACAATATAATTAATAAGTCAAATTTAAACGTAATAAAAATAGAACAAAAAAATATTATCTCCAATTATATTAGAGAATAGTTTATGTTTTCCAGAGAAGACTGATGCTGCATCACAATAATCACTCATAACTGTAGTTTAAGTGAAAGTGATCTACCATATCATAAAACGTTTTCACGCTGTAAATAAATGCTAAACGAGGCCGTGACGTAGACGAGCTGATGGACATTGTTTAACAGACACGGTGGAATGTTATATTATTACAAAATGATGTGGATATAATTTTACAAAGACAGACGTCAGCCTTTGGGTGGGTAAAACGTCGGATGGAGACAAAGGCTTCAAGTGTTTTTACTCCGACAGGTTGTAACGGATCAGATGAAATGGGAGAGGGAACTAAAGAACACAAGTCGATAACGGGGTACAGAATAAAAATCTGTAGACATTTTAAAAAAAAATATAATACTGTTTTTAAAAATAGGTTTTTCTCTTTTTTTAGGAAGTACTGTATACATGGAAAAAAGATTACTGATGTATTTGTCCTCTTATATCTCTTAAATAATAAAATAACAAAAACAGTAAAAGGGATTCAAGAAAGTAAAAAAATCGATTAGTTTTAACAAACGAAATCTTAGAAATTGAGTCTGTAGTGGTTTTAAGTATGGCTCTACTGACTAATTTATTCTTTTCTGCCAGGCTAAAATGGAGCTATTGGGTACTGTTTGTAAAATATTAAAATCATTTAATGATAATTGACAATTGTTATTTCCATTGAAATAAATAATAACAAAAAGGAAACTAGATCTTTAATAGATTTTTATGTTCACAAAAAATTGAAGTTATTGTTGTAACGCATTTGCATTACTTTTATCTCCAGGATGATACAACCCCTGTCAGATAAATGAGCAAATATTTTGTGAAACATTTTGTATAAAAGATTGGATCAAGTTTTTTTAAATAGGTCTAAAACTTTTACCCTGTAACACAAAATATCTAAGAAAAATAATCCTGAGTACGCTGCAAAAACAAGGTTGAAAGTTTACAAAAATGATAAAACAAAGGGGTTAAATATTATCAAAAAATTTAAATTCATTGAAAAATAATATAAAATTATATATATATATATATATATATATATATATATATATATATATATATATATATATATGTAAACCATATTATCTATGTTTGTGGCAGGGGATATCCTTTTGATAAATAGTTCGATATTTTAAGAATATAAAGCCCTAAAGATAAACATTCACTGAAAAAGAATCGAAATCGATATTTAGCAATATATAAAGAGGAATCTTAGGAGATTCATCCAGAGGGAGGTTAGCTAGATTCTGCGACTTGCCCTTCGAAAGCGGGTGAGTCCTACACATTGAATAAAATTATTTTCTACATTATAAAACAAAGCAATAGTCTGAGACAACTGAATTCAGTAGTTTGTAGATTCTTGCTCTAATTATGTATAATATATTACGATTATGTAGTTTTTTATTAAACTTGTCATATTATTATAATGTTAATATTAAAAATTATGTTTAATATTTTTAATTCTAAATATCTCATTTTCTTAATTTACAACTCTTTGAATCTTTTAAGATTGTGAGAAGTTTTATATTAATAGATTCACCACATTACAAATAACTGTCTACTATTTAAACATATTATATAAATAAACTTTTATATATATATATATATATACAACAGTTTATATAAACAACAAATTACATGAATTATATTGGAGTATTTATAGGTGATAAGTCCAACATATTGCAATAACATTATCATTTTCTCAACAATGATGATTTTTGTGGTATACAGTATTACATTCCAAAACCAAATATTTTATTTAGAAGAGAGTTTATATGAGATTTTCATGATATAGGTTAAATTTAGATTTATGAATAATTGTTTAAGAATTATTATATGCAATACTTGTGTCCTGCAGGCTAAAGAGACTCTTTGGGAAGGCGGCGTGAGAAGTCCAACAATTCTATGGTCAGCCCAGTTCCAATCCAACCCTAGAGTATCCACCCAACTGCTTCACATAACGGATTGGCTGCCTACCTTATATTCCGCGGCAGGTAGTATATTACTTACTTGTCTATTTTTTATGCCTAACTAGATGTTTAAAATAATAAAATCCAAGACTCTAATTTTTGGAGAAAAGTGAGAGTTTTTAATCATATTTAAATCAGGTTTTAAATAATTAGAAGGTTTTAAACGCTTTGAAAATACAGCAATACATACTCTTTATTAAATAAGTGAAAATCGAATAAACAATGCTAACATAATTTATTCAACCAAGAAAGAATTTTTGTGTCTTTGAAAAATTGCTGAAGGTGTATATATAGAGATATAGACAATACTTTTTCTTTTTTCCTCTACGTATCTATATATTTAACAATATGTATGTATTTAACATATTTTCTTGTTTAATAATCTAAAACAACATGGGTTATTCAAATACAAGAATATTTATTAATTTATATTCAAAGCTTTTCGTTGATAAACTGTACCAACATCATCAACATGAATACAATAATGTTTTTTTTTTAATTGATTATAGGTTATATATTTTTCTGTGTTTGTTATGTGTTCATTTTTATCAATAATGACAATAGCATTACTTTTACCTGCCTTTACAGTAATAAGATTAATGTAATAAATTATTGTATTATTCATTCCTGATTATGTTGGTACTGTTTATCAACGAGATGCTTTGAATAAAAATTATAAATATTCTTGTATTTGAATAACCTATGTTGTTTTATATATATATATATATATATATATATATATATATATATATATATATATATAGCCTCATATAAATAAATCAAACGATAGTGCTTATAACGTCAAAATGAAAAGCTTCAGCCATATTTTACAAACAAGTCAATTTACCAAAATTATTATTATTGCTTGAAGCTTTTCATATTGACATTGTTAACAGCCTCATTAGTTTATCTTGCATAAGGGTAATATTTTTTAATAAATACGTGTTTATGATATGTATAATAAATAAATATTTAACAGAGACACATTTTCTGCAAATACGTATAACAATTACGATTCATGGATGATAGTGTAGATAATAGGGTGTAGAGTATTAATTAATTTTGATTACAATACTATGTTTTTAGTAAATTATATGTTAGATGGATTTAGAAAATTACAGTCATCATTATCTAGTTATAAACATAGTTAATGAGCAAACGTATTTTAAAAAGTTATAATGCAAATTAATTACACGACATAAGGCTGGGTTTTATGTGTGTGTTTTTTTTTTGTTTTTTTGAGATATAATTTGATTAAATTAAGGAAGATCAATAAGGCACCTAAAGAAAAGGTTACGTGTGGCTACACTTTCCAAACATTTTAAACTACCAAATTTGTGTTGCCAGAGCAGAACGATCTTGACTTGGATTCTTGGATACACGCCATTTCCGACTGCCAAAATCTCCCGAGCCTACGACACTATGTCCATGAGAAAGATTCTGCACTGTGACAAATCTAATGAACTTCGCAAACCTGTTACAGTACAATGGACGACTACAAAGGCGTGCAACTATTGGCGCCGAACAGTGTCTAAAATAAAGAATGCGGACGTGGCCTGCCGGACGGAAGAGATGCTTTGAATAGATAATAGGAGGTTCCGTTTAAACGGAACAAACTCATTCCGAAAATATAAGGTTACTCTATTGAAGGATATTTGATGTTTCACTTGGTTGGATGTTTTAAAAACGCTAGCTCTGTTACGCCAGTATAACTGCAAAAAGCCCTTGAGGATACTTTAGGAGTAGATACCCTAGGATAAATTTATAAATATTCAGGACAAATATCCTTCTGCCTTGAACAGTTTCGTTACTGTCTAAATATATTATATTTATATTTGTACGAGCGTATTCATTGGTAGCATATTTGTAAATTTTCTAAAATTATTAAAAGTGAATCAAGAATGTCAACAGAAATAAATAACAAGAACAAATACAACTAAAATTAATATTTTAAATTGATTTCAGGAATTGGGCTATTTTTACAATGATAAAAAAAATACAACTCAAAGTGTCACCAAAAATTAGTTTTCAATAAACAAAGACGCTAGTTCACAACAGACGTCTTCGGTGCTTGGCTACTTCTACAGTCTGTTGTAAACTAGTGTGTTTGTTTATTAAAAACTAATGTTTGGTGACATTTTGAATTAACTATTTTGTATTTTACCGTTGTGAATAGTTCTCACTAGCTAAGCTCTAATTAACTAAATTTTTATACTGTTTTAAAAAGATAGTTTAGTGTACATAAGTACTAAATAACAGAAAAGGTAGTGGAACTGTAGGCTACTACTTTTATCAATTGATAAAACACAGGATTATATTTATAAAATAAGGTTATATATCATACTTATTATACTAGTCTAATATTTAATAAAATATCAGCGCTCCCAATAAATAGTAACGACTTATTCTACATATTATTCTATTATACTATTCATATGTTGTTCAAACATTCTCATTAAATTTTTCAAATTGGATACTACAGCACTTTCTATGAAGACTTATAACAACAATAACTATCAGCAATTCTAGTAATTATTTTAAAGTAAATGCCTAACAATTAACAATAATATAAACTAAGTCATAACCAATAATATAAACTAAGTAATTAACAATAATAAAAATTAAGTAATTAACAATAATATAAACTAAGTAATAACCAATAATATAAACTAAGTAATAACAATAATATAAACTAAGTAATTAACAATAATATAAACTATGTAATAACCAATAATATAAACTAAGTAATTAACAGTAATATAAACTAAGTTATAACCAATATAATAAACTAAGTAATTAACAATAATATAAACTAAGTAATAACCAGTAATATAAACTAAATAATTAACAATAATATAAACTAAGTAATTAACAATAATATAAACTAAGTAATAACCAATAATATAAACTAAGTAATTAACAATAATATAAACTAAGTAATAACCAATAATATAAACTAAGTAATAACCAGTAATATAAACTAAATAATTAACAATAATATAAACTAAGTAATTAACAATAATATAAACTAAGTTATAACCAATAATATAAACTAAGTAATAACCAATAATATGAACTAGGTAATTAACAATAATATAAACTAAGTAATTAACAATAATATAAACTAAGTAATAGCCAATAATATAAACTAAGTAATTAACAGTAATATAAACTAAGTAATAACCAGTAATATAAATTAAATAATTAACAATAATATAAACTAAGTAATTAACAATAATATAAACTAAGTAATTAACAATAATATAAGCTAAGTAATAACCAATAATATAAACTAAGTAATTAACAATAATATAAACTAAGTAATAACCAGTAATATAAACTAAATAATTAACAATAATATAAACTAAGTAATAACCAATAATATAAACTAAAGATTAACAATAATTTAAACTATAAATGATAACTGTTTTGACGCATTTTTTCTTAATTAACTCTGGTAATACTTGCCAAATGGTTATACTATAACTGAGATTCGTTTCAAAATATTAATAATAGGTTTAAACAAATACAAAAATCTGTAAAGAACACAGTAGCGTAATTATTATTATTATCATACATCAATAACTCTAGCTGCATTTTACTTAAACAACCTTGGTGTACATCTCGCTATCACAGTTAAAACATATCTATAACCTTCTGATAATGCTAACTGTGTTAGCGAAACGTACATCAAACTTGTTTTAATAAATTTAAGGTGAGTTAATTTTTTGTTTATTATTACTAAGAAATACATTATAAAAATAGTAATAAACGGACAAAACAACAAACGAAAATCGAAATCACTAAAACACAAACAGCAATAGTTGCAGTTCTGACTAATGACCGGGACAAACCAACAATCGCACTACTGTGGCCAATCTTTAACTAATCCCAACAGATCGGATCTGTGGTTGATTATAACGGGGATGAGCTTATTGCAATTAGCAATTATTGCCTCGCTTACGCTTTAGTTTAACTGTAAAGTCAGATAGTAATTGTAAACTAACCTAAAATATCGGTTGTTTTTGCAACGGGAAACTAATTCATTTTAGCAGTAGTAAGACCATTGTTTTAAAGATTTGAATAACAGTCAAAATGGTTTAATTTATAACAAAAAAAACCTATTTCCATCCAATGAGTCATTTTATAGTGAGTATATGTATATAACGTATATATTTTATAATTATTTCATTATTATTAAGAGTATTATTATTACTTTAGCCTCCTAGCGTCATTTTGTAAGTCAACGAAATGTTATTGCTCAAAACATATACTATGAATTTATTGATAATTTATATATTTTTTTATATTATTTTATATTTTATCTATACAACCCTTGCATGAAGTATAAATAGTACTAATGACAGACGTATAAATCTGTAAAATTCTTATACTTTTGTACAAATGTGTTATATTGCTCCAGAAAATTAATGAGCAAACCTTTTTTGTTTTTTCAATGTTTAATTTCCGTTTAAGCTTTAAGTATTTATCATGCATTATCTAGTATTCTTTGTTTTTAACTTTACATATTAAGATTTTAAATAAGGTAACAAAAAGACTGATGTACTAAGATGGATCCAATAACAACTATTTTAAAAATCAATTACGTTTATTCTGTAATTTTAACACTTATTTTTCAACCAGTAGTAATAGATAAAGCTCGACAATAACAATTAAAAACTATTATGCTCCTTCATTGTTGTCTGGTTTTGTAATTATTCTTAATTCCGCTGATATTATTAGGTATTTATGTAGTTACTGTTATTTATTTAATTTCTTCTATTACTTCACAGACTCTTTATATATAACATGTACAAACTTTCAGTCGTTATTAAAATACTTTTTATTCATCCACTCAAGTTGAAATATATTTGTTTAAACTTGTACTTGATGACTCTTGATTGTAATACCGTATTTTCTAATATTAACTCACTAATTAAATTTATTGAATTAATTATAGTTATGTATGGCAGAAACATGTTTCACAAAAGGGGCAAGGTATGCAAAATAGTTTCTCGTCATATTTAGCTTATAATAAGTGATAACACATGACTTAAAAATACAGCTGATTTTATGTTATGTGTAGAACAGTTATTTAAACGCATAAGTTATGTTACTTTGTTTATATTAATTGTAATTATTTAATAAAATCTTATCAAAATATTTTTTTGTTCACCTAAGTAGGAATTTACTTTAAAAGGTTTTTATGTTGCTTCTATTGTATTTATTCTCAATGTAAAATGTCACTGCAGGAGGAGACGTGGCGAGTCTCCCTTCGGATTTAGACGGCGTTGATCAATGGTATTCTCTGGTATGGAATCTACCGTCTCGCAGAAATCAAGTTCTATTGAACATTAATGAAAAGGACAGAAACGCTGCTCTGGTGGCAACTTCAGAAACTTCGTCGTTCTTCAGGCAAACGTGGAAAGTTGTTTTCGGTAAGGGGAATCCCAACTCTGTAAACTTTACTAATTTTAAAAAGTAAAATAAGAGACATATTTTATGTTTACCGTAAAATAAGAGACGTTTACCGTATTTTATGTTTATTACTAAACTTTACCTGACTAACTCTATCGATAAGAATATGAACAACGTAATGTATGTTTATTTTATCTTAAATATTTTAACTAACTTTAAGATCGGGAATATTTTTCAGTTAAAATGAAAATGTACACAATTATTACACAAGTAGTGCATACAAGTCTCCAGTTAATTAAAATAAATTTGTTAATCTCCAATAAAAATATTACAATAAATTCTATTGGATTTTTCAGGTTGTATGATAGTTTCATTAATTTTCACTGCCTCTGTTAGTGCAATAATGGCCACCTGTTCCTCAAGAGTTTATACAAACTCGGAGCTTACGCATTCTCTAAAACAACCATTACAAAAAACCTTACATAGCCAACACTTTCATTGTCTGTACAGGAACACTTACATGAATATTTAATTATTACGAAAAGAAAATGAAGGTGTGTTTGAATTTATTTAGGAATCAAATTGGATAACATTTACTCCGAAAATAGCTACACTATTTTATAAACTAATTTCTAATATGAGCATAGTACGTAATTAATATTAATTTTATAAAAGAGAAATTTTCAAAAAAACATTTTAAAATATGATTGTTTTGAATATTATTAGATATTATGTGTGTATACTTCAGGGATACTATTTTCATTGTATATCTAGATGTAAACTTTTCTATTAACGAGCCCTTTTAGGTTCTGGATCTTATCTTCAATATAAATGTTATTTTTTTATTATTTTCTTTCTTTCCTTTAAGGTTGAACTCAATGAAATGTAAGAGTATAATTTATATATTATTTTTTCTAATCTACCTGTAATAGCATCGCTTATTGTTTATTTATGTTGATTTCCTAATTGCGCTTCTTTTGAGAATATTTTAATTTCAATATATGTCAACAAGATTGTAATATTTTAAAAGCACCATTAATCACACAGTCTCCTACTATTTTGATGTTTTTTTTATAAATATTGAAATATTTGTATTTCATTTTTCATATCTTTGTATACATAAAATAAATTATTTGTAATTAGACCTGACGAGTGTATTGTGTATATATATATATATATATATATATATATATATATATATATATATATATATATACAGTAAACTCCCGATTATCCGTGGAATAGGGTGGCCCTGCAACGCCGGATAACGAATTCCACGGATAATCCGCTATGAACTAAGAATACGCAAAACGATCGTGAATCGATTATTATACCATAAGTTACACAAATAATGACCCCGGTTAATGCAATTCACAAATAATCTTCAGAGGACAAAATAAATACAGAAAATAATTTAAAATGTCGATGTATTTGAAGGATTATAACATGTTCATGTATATGTCTAACTATTTACAATACGTACATAAGTATATGTCAAAAGTAAGTATTTATGTACATATGTAATTTCCTTTACACATAATACTTTCACTTTTTAACAAAAAAATCTGTCACTTTCGTCTGTATTTTTGTGAGCAATGATTTAGCTTTAATCTAAGTTTCTTGAGAACCATTTTTTCGCACAGTGTCTACTTGTCCCACGTGTGTCACAAAGCCATAAAGATCGATAATGCATATGACAGATATGGATAATGCATATGTCACGTCCTAGACTATTTATAGCCGAGATTAGCTGACATTTGTTTACAATCTTACACATTAGGTTTTCGGGCGTCCAAGCATTTTGTCATTGTCTCTTATATACAGTAGTTTGCTCGCCCCTTTTATTTCGCTGGCCCGCGTCGGGATGCTTCCCCTTCAATGTAAAAATTAGTACGTACATATTTACATATCTACTCCCTTCATCTTAACTTCTATTAAGCCTTATATGTATTTACGTCGTAATTCTCCGTTTGGAAATTTAAACACGAAAATCTGATTGGAATAAAAATTGGATATTTGTAAAACAATGGCAGAACCCGGATAATCCGCAAACCGGGTAATCCGTCCACCGATAATCGGGAGTTTATTGTATTTATATATATATATATATATATATATATACATATATGCACAACTACAGTATTTTACAATGACACCGAACGTATTCTAATAATAATATGACTTTTACAGGAATATACCACATATTTTATTAAAATGTTTAATTTTTAATTCCTTCATTTCATTTATACTATAAATGTATTTATAAAGTATATTTTGATATATCATATGATTTATAATATTGACGAAAACATTTGTTTTTTATGTATGGTGTAATACGTGGTCCTATTTACAGGTGTTTTCAAGAGCAATTTATTCGACGGTCATTATGGCGACACAAGATCTGTATACAACCCCGTGTACAACATATCCAGGGTGGTGACGAGCAAAGCAAACAAAGCCCTCTCTACGCTGTACATCCCCACCGCTCACCCAATACAGATGCTCACTCTGCGTCGCCAAGCAACCATAACGTGTTCCGCCGGTCCTACCACGCTGCCCCGGTGCGACCAGCGGCCTTGCTTGTTCAATCTGGAGAGAGACCCGTGCGAGTGGGTAGACATCGCCGCCAACAATACCTTGGTCACGCAGAAACTTTACGAAGAACTAGTGAAGTACAGATCCACGCTAGTACCGCAGTCTAACAAGCCGGTCGACACGTTCGGAGCCGACCCGAAGAAGTGGAACAACACGTGGACCACGTGGGTGTATTGAGTGTTCAGTTACCAGTTCAGTAGTTCAAGCAATGCTAGAATCTTAGATTTAACTTGAAAAGCTTTAGAGAAAACAAGGTGATATAATAAAATGTAAATAGGTTTGTATTTAATAGCAACTGTTGTGAGTTGAACAAAATATTTAAACTCAATAGTTGCGCCGAATTCTGGACAAAATAAAATCAAATGATGAAAAGTCTGTAATTACAATAAACAATGTTTTTTACAACCAATTATTTGTATAACTTCTAAAGCTTTATAATAATAACTAATTAAGTACGTAACTCCAAACAAAAACAATCTAAATTTCCTCTCGTCTGAAATACATTTTTTTCGCAATTTCTTCAATTATTTCCAAATCCCTTTTATCACCCTGTACGTCGTCTTGTATTTATCTTCTTTTGATCATCACCTTCCCTTTTAGTGCAAATTTGGTGAGCAATATTGTTGTATATGATTTTCACACTCTTAAAATTATATATTTTCGTTTTTCATCTATTTATTTTTCTCCGCTTAATATTTTAAACTAATCTGTTTATTTAGTCCAAGCATTTCGTCTCTGAATATGACATTCCATTGTTTTTAATCGTTTTTAGTGAATTTCTTATACTCTAATGGGTTCACTTTGAATATGGCCAACACTGCTGGTCTTAAAAAACATATAAATATTTCTTTACAATTATTAGAAAGAACCCCAATATCACAAAAATAATCTAAAAAATATCTCAAAACCAGACCAGACCACTCTAGTTTGTAACTTCTTGCTTGTTAGATTGTAATTTTGTAATAAGTCCTTCTGATAATGATGATATTGCGATTCTTTCCAATATTTTCATTGTATTATATTGTACCACTGTGCCCTTGAAATTGTACAAATACTTCTGTGTTTATTAAACATCCTTAATTCCACTATATTCTTCATCTTTATATCCAAGTAGTATCACCTCATCTTTATCAATTTGCTAGATAAATCATTTATATATATATATATATATATATATATTTAACTTTGCAACACTGTTTTTTTGTATTCACTCATCACTTACACTTTTATTAACTTAAACAAATTAAGTTAAACAAGATTCTTACTATATGTGCGAGTTTACTTTCGAGAACTATTAATTACGTATTCTCATTTTCAAGCTTTTTCTGATAATCAGAATAAGTAGTATTAGAATAAGTTTGAAAATGAGAACACATAATTAATAGTTTTCGAAAGTCAACTCAAACTTATACCAAGTACGATTCTTGTTTATGTATATTAAAGTGTAAGTGATATATATATATATATATATATATATATATATATATATATATATATATATAAAGAACTAAGTCAAAATACAAATACAAGAATTATAATTGAATTTACAATTCAAAGGTTTTCGTTGGCTAACAGTACCAACATAATCAGGAATATTAAAAACCTGATGTTTTTAATATTCCTGATAATGTTGGTAAGATACTAGCCAACGAAAAGCTTTGAATTGTAAATTCAATTATAATCCTTGTATTTGTATTTTGACTTAGTTCTTTATTAATACACAAGAATACATATTGCGATATATATATATATATATATATATATATATATATATATATATATATATATATATATATAATTATAGTTTCATTCAAGACGAATAAGATGCGTTGTATGCTATGTAGCAAGTAAAAATTATATATTATTTTGATTCTTTAAAAGAAATTTTCTAAATACATGTAGAAATAGCTTGAATCCAAAGATCTAACGTTACCAAAATAATACAAATTTGTATATTTCTTTTTTTGTTATCACTAGGTATATATAAAATTTTGATTTGGAGCGTGTGGCGGTCTATGTATATAACTAACATGTGTAATCTCTTATAGGGTTAGATATAGTTACAAAGTTCAAGTAATAATACAAGATCTACTGATAAACTTTTAAAAATTGTTTCGGTCAATATAAGAAATTATTGTGTTTGTAAACATAGAACAACGCTTTTAAATAAAACCAAAATGCTGTTGTTTTTTTTTAGCTAGGTGTAAGACATTAGTTCAACATTATATTTATATTTAAGAATCTAAATTATTTACATCACAAATTGTATTTTCATATTTTAAGTATTGTCTTTCTAATGTGTATTTTTTAAAGTGTCTTAATTTTCATTCCTTTGAAAGTGTGTTCAAAATAAATAGAAATGTCTGGTAGAACAAATTACAATTTCATTTTTCATCAATAAACTGACAATAAACTGACAGTAAACTGACAATAAACTGACAATAAACTGACAGTAAACTTACAATAAACTGACAATAAACTGACAGTAAACCGACAATAAACTGACAGTAGTTATTAGAGTAACTTGTAGCAATAAAGTGTTCATTTTTTATGTCTCACAATGTTTTCCTCATCTGGTTCCGTTACCTTGAGCATTCGCTTTGAAAATGTTTTCAGTTAATATCAATTTTTAACTGAAGTTCATTATAAATTATATTTGGTAAGTATCTGGTATCTAAACTTCATTGATATTGAAAAGACATTACATATATTGAGGGAGAATTGTCACTGGAACACATACATAAATAATACAATATGATGCTGACGTCCCAAAAAATATAAATTTTAAAAGTACACAAGTAACCTCACAACACCTACGACTTAAACGCATTTTCATAACTCAAAACATTACGGTATACCACTTTAAATTATAACTACAAAAGATCTGGTTATGGAATGTATTTAGTTATAAAAATAAATTAGGTTGTGGCAGTCGGAAAAGTGCTGACTAAAACGAAAACTTTTGTAGCCACATCAACAAAAGTTTTGGAACTGAGAAAAAACATTTAATTTTGCGCCAAGAGATATTACCTAAATACTAGTTGTTAGGAATATACTGTGGTTGAATTTAATAATAAATACACAAAAAACCTCTTAACCACAAACTTTCTTTATTTTACCCTTACGTACATTTCAGTTACCAAGTAACCATCCTCAGAGGGATAACATACAGTCTTTGTATGTTATCCCTCTGAGGATGGTTACTCGGTAACTGAAATGTACATAAGGGTAAAATAAAGAAAGTTTGTGGTAAAGAGGTTTTTTTGTGTATTTATTATTACCTAAATATTTATTATCAGACGCGCCTAAGACTGTTTTTATTTAAAAAATTGGATTAAAAACACTTATTACTATCTATTACTATTAATAACTCATTACTATCGTTACATTGAATTATTTGTTTAAGGTTTATAAAAATTTTTTAAAATTAATATAATTATTAACTCATTTACCAAACTATTTACTAACAACCTTTTCTTTAATAATGTACAATAAATAATGTAAAATAACCTACTTGTTAAAATAGTTGTTTTACAACATAACCTATAACACAAACTCAGTTATTGCATGAAATCATATGTTATAGTTTAATTCACTTTAAGGTGACTCAAAGCATAACCTGAGGGAAATTATACTGAGGTGAATTGAATGTTTATGTAGATCCAATAAGTTTTTGTAAGGGTCGCTATAGAAGCTTTTACCTCAACAAATCGTTAACCTACCTGGTATAGTTGTGCTTCAAATTGTGCTCCTAAAGCTCTGTCGATATTCACACTCCTTTAGGTGATCACCATTACAGCCACGTTTCCTGCATGATGTGCAAGTCTCAGATGTCCAACATGTGACAAATGTTACAGATTTGCTCCGGGGCTGTAATGACACGAACCTTTTGAAATGGGCAGCAGCTGCGCATAAAGTTAGATCTGGAGTTTTGTATATTATCCAAGATTTCTTGACGTGTCGGTGTTATTTATTGTTTAAATTGTTCTTTATGTTTCGGCTAAGAGGAATGTTTGTGCGTCGATTCTAGTTTGGAAAATCGATGCCTCCTTAATTATCAGTGGCTTGCTCATTACCAGTAATATGACAGAGGGATCAAGCTCCATTGCTTATACTTCTGCAGTCTCTTACACAGTTCTGAATAACTCTATACCAAATTAGCTTCAACTTTGGTTGTCGCCGCCGGAAAGAAAACAAACTATTAGCACATGTATCGTTATACTTTCTTTCTTACACCAAATATAGTTTTAAGTCTGATGTAATAGAACCATATTGTAGCATATTTTAGTGTTTATTTTTAATAAAGAATAATTGATTTCAAACACGTTTTGTAAGGTGGAAAATACTTTTGAAATTCACGCATATCAAAGTTTTTAATTTTTAGAGCGTCAGCAATAGGTTCTATTATTTTTCTGTATTTCTAATGACGTTTTACACCACCAGGGACATTTGTAACAATATTGAATGACGTCTTGTTAAAAATAATAATTACCTTACTGTAGACCGAAATCTATTTTTTTGCTAAAATATTTTTGTAGCAAAACTTCCAAATACTCATTTATAAGGTCTGATGAATTTAAGAAAAATTCGTACTTTTTATTTTTTTTGTATTTAATTTGAATTTTAGTGTTTTGTGAAATAAGTGTTTCGGTTAAAAATAATTTATCAGGGAAAGAAAAGATGTAACTCAGAGTTTAAATTTCTCAATATTTGTAACAATATTGAACGACGTCTTGATAAATAATAACTTATTGTTAACGGAAATAGAAGGATATTAAGGTGCGTTTATAAGAAATAAATAAATTGAATTGTACAAAATATAACAAAAACTATTTAATTTATTACAACCATTAAAAACCATGAAATATGAAGGCTTTATACAATATGTTACAAAGTTCAAATGTGAAATGCAAATTTTCAGTACACAACATATTGCCTTTCGTATTAAGTTCGTCTTTAACCTGTTGCTACATTATAAGGAAATACTGAACACCTTACAAGCTAAACACGGCTACATTGGTCTCTGTTATGATTCAAATGCTATTAGAAATTTACTAACAAGCTTTAGTCAATACTTGTTACATTTAGGTAGATTCTATTATAATATTTACATTCCTAGTTTGTGCCTCATACATATCAAGTCTGTATATCATCGTTTAGTTTTATTTTTAAAATTCGTTTACGTATAAACATTTTTCCATGATATTTTTTGCTAGAATATTTTTGTAGCAAAACTTTCAAATACTCATTTATATGGTCAGATGAATTTAAAAAATATTCGTATTTTTTATTTTCTTGTATTTAATTTGAATTTTAGTGTTTTGTAAGATATGTGTTTAGGTTAAAAATATTTTATTAGGGAAAGAAAATGATGTAACTCAGAGTTTTTACGTTTCACATAGTTTTTGAAATATAAGAGCCATTTTATGTCTTGTGAACAGAAAGGTTTTTTTTCCTTTCATCAGAAATACAATATAAGGTTTGAAAATTCAAAGAATATAATAACTTAATTAAATTTATTACTTACCCAAGAATTTGCCTTTCCTAACTTTACAATATTCTCTTCTATTGATGCGTTTCGTAGTCACTCCATCTTCAAAACCTAAATTTTACCTGGTTTATGAGTACGATTTATGTTTTGCAAATTGAATCACTCCGAAACGCGTCGACAGAGAAGAATATTGTAACGATAGGAAAGGCAGTAAACTATACTGAAATATATAGAAATATTCCTAACAGAAATAAAGATGAGTAGCCAATGTTAAGAATTTGCCACTATATATTTAATTAAATTTAACACTAACATAAAATTTGCCAATAAATAATATTAAACAATAACATAGTTGAAAACATTATGCCAAATCTAAACACTGAATTAATAATTAAAAGAGGAAAATAATTGAAAGATAATTAATGATGAAACAATCTAATTACAACTGATTAGATTGCCCAACTGTCGATACCTCATGGTATATAACTTATTTTTACTAATCTTTAACTATTTTGATCATTCAAATATATATTTGAAAAATTAGAAAGTTATATAAAAATAATATTATATTCACTATTTTACATAATCCACAAATTAAAAAAATTTAACACCAATATAAACAAGTTATTATAAATTTATGAATCATAAATTAGAATTTACTTTTTACAAAATTACTCAATAAGAAATAGTGCACATATCTTTTATTTTATTTACTAAATTAATTCGTAAATGTTGCATAAGCTGGATATTTATTATACTTGAATAGTTTAAACATGAATGTTTTTATTATAGTGTTTTCATATTTATAATACCTTGAAAAATAGAATCCATGTAATACTTTAATTATGTATAGGTACGATTTAAAACAGTCAAATAGATGGAGCTTTATGACGACCTTTTGGGAAATTAGTAACTGTGGGAAATAATTCAAGAAATGTTTAAAAACAAATTGTTACTATTATTATGTAACGGAATCACGTTTAGCAAATCTAGAGTCAATTGTAGAAAAAAACAATCTAGGCTGTATATGCAGTCGGTTTTTTAACAAATCTGGAATAAGTCTGGAGTAAATAATAAAAACAAATCTGGAATATATATATGACTTTTACTATATATACTTAAACAAGAATCTTACTTGGTACATATTGTTATTTAAGTATATATAGTGAAAGTGATAAGTGAATACAAGAAAACAGTTTTCCAAAGTTAATATATATATATATATATATATATATATATATATATATATATATATATATATATATATATATATATATATATATATAATAAATTAAAAATGTTTCAAAAAGAAGAATACTTTTAATGAATATATTTATTCAAAGCTTTTCGCCGATAAAATAGTACCAGCATCTTCAGGAAAATAATTATCTAATTAAATATTTTTACAGAATTTTGTAAAAATATTTTATTAGATAATTATTTACTTGAAGATGCTGGTACTATTTTATCGGCGAAAAGCTGTGAATAAATATATTCATTAAAAGTATTCTTGTTTTTGAAATATTTTTAATTTATTAACTATATTACAAGAAAACATATCACCATATTTAATATATATATATATATATATACCATTAATTATTAAAAAACAATTTTCAGTAAGTTTTAAAAACCAACTTTGATATAATTGTAGTAATAATAAACTAAACATAAATTGCAAGAAACCAATCTAGTTTAATTCTTCAAAATTTTCTTTGTAATAGACCTGGAGTGTTTTGTAGAAAACAATCTGAATAGATCTAGAAGTAATCGTAAAAAACAATATGGAATCATATATAAAAAAAACAATCTGGAATATATATGGAGTTATTTTTTTTTCTTGAAAAAGTATGTATTTTATTTAAAAAATGCAGAATATATATATATATATATACAGTTATTTATAAAATAAAAACTATTTGAAAGTAAGTTTTAAAAACGAATCTGGAGTTAAATATAGTAATGACAACTAATAAAAAAATTGTAAAAAACCAATCGGGTGTTAATTCCTCAAAATATTCTGTAATAAAGCTGGAGTGTTTTGCAGAAAACAATCTGAGCAAATCCAGAGGTAATTGTAAACAAAAACCACATGGAATATATATGCAGTCAATTGTTAGTAAGACAATTTATATTAAATTGTAAAACACAACCTGTCATCAGTTCTATAAAAATAAATCCCGAATAAACCTGGAGTTAATTGTAAAACAAATATAATTTCGATTAGGTCTAGGGTAAATTGTAAAATAACCATCCAGAATATGTCTAGAGTTAACTTAGTATAAGATATTATCTAGAGACTATCTATGAATTATTGACTCCGTGTATATATATATATATATATATATATATATATATATATATATATATATATATATATATATATTTATATATATATATAAAGAACTAAGTCGAAATACAAATACAAGAATTATAATTGAATTTACAATTCAAAGCTTTTCGTTGGCTAAGCTTTGAATTATAAATTCAATCAATTCTTGTATTTGTTATTTTGATTTAGTTCTTTATTAATACATAATAATACATATTGCGATATATATAAAGAACTAAGTCAAAATACAAATACAAAAATTATATTTGAATTTACAATTCAAAGCTTTTCGTTGGCTAAGCTTTGAATTATAAATTCAATTATAATTCTTGTATTTGTTATTTTCATTTAGTTCTTTATTAATACACAAGAATACATATTGCGAGATATATATATATATATATATATATATATATATATATATATATATATATATATATATATATATTATAATAACATATATTACAACTTCAGTTTAGTGATTTTAATATATTCTATACACATTGGTTTAAAAGTATAAATGTAAGCTACATAATTTATTGAAAACAAAACTATTCTATAAAGATACGTCGTAAAATTGTAGTTCCGAGAAATCAAGGCAAAAACATTTTTAATACTTACTTATGCATTTACAAAGAGATTTAATTTGTGTTTATATGTCGCTACGGTTATTTTTGCAACTGCACTGCAATTCTTGTTTCACGGTCGAGGTAATATATTCCACAGGGACGTTATATAATTTTAAGCCAACAAGAAACAGTGTTCTAAAACCACTTACAGTAATTGTTGCATAGAGCAGCAACATTATGCTTACATTGTCGTAGCTATTTAAGTTAACTTCGTATTCATGCTGACGTTTTTCATTCTGATCAATTTAGGGTCAGTTAATTTATTCTTACCGTTACATTAAAACCTATGGCCAATTCCCAAAGGGCATACAGTAGTATGTTGAATAAAATATTCTGTGTTTATTTTTCAACGGTTTTTTTTGTTTGATAAATAATTAAATTGTTTTCATTATATGAAAATAGGTCAGGCTTCGTCATTAACAGTATAATTTCTGAATGACTGTGTGAAAACTCATTTAATATAGCAGCTTGAAAGTGAAACAGTCAGAACTAAGTGAATAAATTTACCAAAATATTGTTTAAAACTTTGATTTAAAATTAAATAACTAATTATGTACCAATATATTTGATTTTATTTAAATTAAGAACTGTTATCCCTAACATAAGTTACCTGTTGAGTGAGTGGTGTTGATGATGATGATGATGATGATGATGATGATGATGATAATGATGATGATGATGGTGAGGAAATGATTATGGTTATGATTATGATGGTGGTGGTAGTAGTGCTGGTGGTAATGATAATTATGATGATAAAGACGATGATGATGAAGATGAAGAAGAAAAAGAAGAAAGGTGGTGATGATGATGATGATGATGATGGTGGTGGTGGTGGTGGTGGTGGTGGTGGTGGTGATGATGATGATGATGATGATGATGATGATGATGATGATGATGATGATGATGATGATGATGATGATGATGATGATGATGATGATGATGATGATGATGATGATGATAATGACGATGATGACTATGCTGATAGATTTAATGGTATTATGATAATGTTGGTAGTTGTAATGAAGGGTAATACTGGAAGTTACGGTGGTGGTTGTGGTAGTATTATAGGTGGTAGTAAAGTTGAGTTGGTAATGGTGAAAATGGTAATGGCGGTGGTGGTGGTAATGGTAATTAGGTAGGGATTGGTGTTGATGTTGAGGTTGTTAAGCGTACTAACGATGATATGGTATAGTGATTGTGTTGGTGGTGTTCATGATGATGATGATGATGATGATGACGGCGATCATTATTATTATGAATATGATGGTAATTATGGTAATAGTGATGGGTGTAAAATTAGTGGTGGTGGAGGATGTGGTAAGCTTGTACTTGTGGTAAAGAATGATCGGAATGATGCTAATGGTTGTAGTGCTGGCAAGGATCATGATGATGGTAAATATGATGTTGACTGGTGTGGTGGTGCTGTAATTGTGATTTTGGTGGTGTGGTTATTATTATAACCAGTATTATAATTATGATTATGCGTTATATAGTTATGTTGGTGATAATAATGGCCTTATGATAAGGATTGTTTATTATTATTATTATTATTATAACTGCCATGAAAAAAACTGAGATACATAGTTCTAGATGGATAGAATGGATAACTCTTATTATTACAGTTAGCGGTCTAATTCAGCGATAATATTGTTTAAGTGATCGATGGTATTCATTAATGTTTGTTTGGGGATAAATTTACAAATAAAAACATATCACGTAATCACTCCCTCGTAATATCCACTAACGTGTTAAATCAGGGCAATCAACATGAAAACGTTATTTAAAACATTTAAAATCCAATTAAATTTCGTAGTACGTTTAAAATCATTTTTATAAAACGTTTTAAAATCCTTGCATATTTTGTTTGTGAAGTTTTAAGGGAAAATATTATAGGGACCGAATATCTCAAACATAAAATATTTAAATTATTTATATTTAATTAAAAATATTGAAAAATATTTTATTACCAAAATTCTAAATTTTATTATTATAATGAAATTTTTACAACACAAAAACATTAAACGCGGTTGGGGTACATTACATATTTATCAGGAGTAGTTCTACAATTTTCTATTTGCCAAAAATAACAATGTGCGTTTGTGTGAGTGTGTATATAGCCTAATGAACATGGAAAGAAGTAGATTTGATAATGTAGTTGTAATGTGGTCAAGTAATAGCAAAGAAATTTAGTAATAGGCGGTTGTTTCCTGATTTTATACTAAATTTAGAAACGTTCAACCTTATAGATTTACAATATTGGCCAAGGTAAAAAACATTGGAATAATTAAGTAAATAGTAGTTCCTAAATAGGCAGATCTAAGATGTAATGGTCAAGTTAAAACACATTATCTTAACAATTAATATATATATATATATATATATATATGGATTAAAAATACTTTATTATTTTCCATAATTAAAGTGGTGATTACTTTAGAGATCTTTTTATAATATACATAAAACACCTGTTAAGACACTTTGTAACCAAAAATGTTTTAAAAGAATTTCAATTTTTTCATCTCCTAAAGATGATAGTCATAAGCTTTCGGAAAAGTGGTTTCTTGTAATATAATTAACTAGGCACAAACTAACAAATCCCAAATTATTGAGCATAATAATGTTTTAACGCATTCGCAATTTGGATACAAAATGAGCACTTAGTCTGATACCACTAGTTATCTATTTTCACTTAGAGCTATGTAACTGGATCGTATTGGACTCTGTTCATCAAGGTCTTGTGGGAAATTATCAGGTAAGGGTACAAACTCTGGCACTTGTTGGTTGGTGACCAGCAGAGGAGCGTCCGGAGTGACTGTATCGTAGTACTGGACTGATGGCGTCTGCGTTACCGTGTTGTCGGAATGGCTTTGTCGTTTGTTCGAAGTGATTGAAATGCCGAACTTTCTCCCCAGGATTGGCTTTAGGCTTTCTATCAGTTTGGCAAATCGTTCGGCTGTATTCTGAAACACAAATGTTAGTATTAGGGACTGTGATCTTAATACGCATGTCTAATATCGGTAAATGTACAAAGCTGAAAGGCAGTAAGACTAGTTAATCTTTAATTAGGAATATGGATCGGTGCAATCATAGATTCAACACGACTTTAACTTCTCAGTACAATACCATTAAAATATCCTATTAAGATATAAGATAATATTTTAAATAACTACAATAATAAAATATTATTATTATTATTATTATTATTATTATTAATATTATTATTATTATTATTATTAGTATTAGTATTAGAATAAATACGGACGATAGGGATAACAAAAAGGAAGCGAGAAGAACGACGATGACCAAGTGGCAGGAAAGATGGTCTGCAGAACCCACCGGAAGATGGACAGCCAGACTAATCAAAAACCTATCCAGTTGGACTAACAGGCAGCATGGAGAGGTAAACTTCTACACTACACAGTTCTTGACAGGACACGGTTGCTTTCGGGCCTATTTATATAAAATGGGAAAGGTGAAGAATCCAAATTGCTCCCATTGTGGGGAAGAGTCACCCGATAACCCCGAAAACACCTTCTTTGTGTGCAGAAGATGGCAATCTGAGAGAACAACGCTGGAAAGCAACGTTGGGCCAATAGACCCGGACAACATTGTGGGCAAGATGCTGTGGAGTGCATCCAACTGGATGGAGATAGCGACATATATCGAGAGCATACTGCGGAGTAAAATGAGACAAGAAGATGGTCGAGGTCAAGATCAGTGACCAGGCCAAATACACTCAGTTTCAGAAATAGAAACCACTGGGGTTAATAAAGGGCCCTCTGACCAGGAAGAATGCTAATACAGTGATACCCTGGTCAGATCTACAAAGGGCCGGAAAGGAGGAAGGGTTTAGTGGGTATTCGCCAGGAGTCCCACACACCAGGTCTGTCAGGGCAGACTTGATGGTGCGTAAATGCATTCCAACCTCCAAAGAAAAAAAATAAATAAAAAAAAAAATTTTTTTAAAATTTAAAAAAAATTATTATTAGAATAAGCAGTCAATAATAAATACTACTATACTCATCTTCATTTCTGTTAGGAATATTTCTATATGTTTGAGTACAGTTTTCTCCCATTCCTAACTGTTTAATATTGTCCTTTGTAGACGCGTTTCGGATTAACTCCATTATCAAAACTACGATGAAGTACGATTGAAGTTTTGAAAATGAGTTAATCCAAACGCGTCAACAGAGGACAATATTAAAAAGTTAGGAATGGCAAAAAAATGTACTCAAACATACAGCCAATAATACTTTGAAGCAGTCCATGGTTGAAGAAACAAACTAGCCCTCAATACCTTTGTAATAAATGAACGCGGTATTTCTGCTTATAATTTGTATATAATATTGTAATTCAATTGATTTAATTACATAAATCATTCATTTTACTATTCCTATATTAGTAATTTTACATAATATAGTTGCTACGAAGGGCATTTGAACATGAAAGTACAAATACGCATCATAAAAATAAACAATTTCACATTCTATCATACACTTGAATCTTTTTAAACCCAAACAATTATTCAATAATTAATTTTTAATAAATCTAAGAATACAAAGTGGATTATAAAATCTTTAAATATAATAACATTTATAAGAGAAATGTTTTTTTTCATCCCCTTTTATTTTGCCGGGGGTAATGATATTAATAGGTTATTAATATTTTTTTTCTAATATTGCAGAATGAAAATTTAGTTTTCACAAAACTATAACTATTTCATTTCGTGGTATACAATCTAATAACAACTGTGGAGTAATTTTTCTTCCATATAAGCAAAGCCTCTTAACAAGAAATAAATCTTTCCATTTAAACGCTTACGTACATTGCAATTTCAAAGCAATCATCTTTAAGAGGGAATTATTACAAAAGAGGGAAATTATTTTTGTAATGATTTCCCGTGAAGATCAATTCAAATGTAGATCCCTTATCTTTTATATACAAATTTTGTTGTTGTTGATAAGCTCTTTTATTTACTGAATTATACCTTAAAATGTTGAAAGCGATAGAAGTATTTCTATAAGATAAATGGCACTATATATATATATATATATATATATATATATATATATATATAATAATTATATTATTATACTATATATATATTATTACGAGTATTATTTTTAAGGAAGCTCTCGGAATATATTTCATAAAAAAATAAATACAATTATAACACACACAGTAGAGTATCACACTATACTATTATAGTATTACAATATACAGTCTTATACTATACTGTTATAGTATAACAATATACGAAAAATACAAACTGTAATTTAGACCAATTATTATTACCATACAAATAACCCTTGAAACTTATTTTGTAGGCCCTAAAAAAGTAAGTAAAATATTTTAAACAATAACGCCTTATAGTTAGGCAATAGCTCGAGCTTGGTTGTAAATCATGATCTTACGGGCGTATTCATCGGCTCGCCTTTAAAAACAAACATGGAACATTGCATACCTTTAACATAAGTTTCATATAAAAGTATTATACTAAACGTAATACTCTAGACTATTTTAAGTGCGATTGAATGTTAGGAATAACCTAATTTACTGTTTCCAACTTTTAAATTATGTAAATAATAGTTGTATGATTTACTAGGTATTAATTACAATTTTAAATAGTTTTATACGGTTTTTATTAACATTAATTTTCTAATTTTCTAATGAAAACAATCATTAGTTTTATAAAAGAAAAAAATTTAGTTATATTTACTTAATAAGTAATATTTACCGAATGTAATATATTTTATGTATTTAAATTTTATATTTTTACAAAAGATTCTAGGCCAAAATTCCAATGACATTTTATGAGTGGTTTTAGATCTTTGTTTGTGAGTTCAAGCAATCTAAGTTGTAAATCAGAGATAAACTGTGACAATAAAGCTTTTACTCACTCAAATGCTTTTGCACAACAAAGTTGTCTGCGACTGTAATCTTTTCTGGTGATGACAACTTTGTTGGCGAAACGCGTTTGAGTGTAAATAAATGTTTAATTGTTAGATTGTGTAAGGTTACTTCTTGTTTACATCCTAAAATGCAATTGTAGTCATTAAATAGGATTACTCATACAGTAATTAAATCCTTTCTGGTGACATTGTCCTACATTCAAAGATTTAAAGCAAGCTGATATATAATGTAAAACCCTTTACTGAGTAATTATTGAAGAATTAAAGGCTACTTAGTTATTTTAATTAAAAGTGTTGGGGTAGCAATAGTTTTGTCATACATTTACCCATAGCTTCAAAGCACTTAGTCGTATTTCACTTACCTAAAAACTACAGACTTTGCTCTTCATTATAAGCAAAAATTTGTAAGTTTGACCTTAAAAAAACACTACTTACCGAAATAAATATTAAAATTATTCTTTTAACGTAATGAGACAAAACATTATCTGTTACACTAAGAGATTTCGATCAATGTCTTGTAACACTGACCAAGCTTCGGTAAGCTTCGTAAGCCCTTATATTTAGCTTCTGTAAGTCACACATTTGCTGGGATCAAATTGAAAGGGTTTGCTATTTATTATTGTGAACAAAACCCCCCAAAAAATCTGTAATTATTATAATTTCTATATTACCTTTTACGTCCTGATCTTTACAAATAGCAACATTTTAAAGATCGCTGATTTGAATTTCTTCTTAGAATTTCTCCTTCACAATAGTGGAGGCAACTAGTCTTACAGTTCCACATATTATTGTATAATCATAAACATCAAGTGATAAATAAGAGTATATACTCCCCATGAGTGTACATAATTTATCAAATTTAAAAATATATATTAAATGAAAATTAATATTTTAAATTATCGTTCAAATTGACTTTATTACTTACGAAATTATAATATTAAACATTATATGGACTTGTTGATTTTGTTTGCTTTACCTAATCAATATGAAGTTTTTAAATTATATGCTTCAATAATCTGTTTTCTTTAATATGTTTTGTCTTTATTTAGATAAAATATGATTATCATTATTTTTAAACTTAAAATGATCTTTAGTTTTAAATTATTGAAAAACATAAAACAAACAATTTATGTTTATTTGTAACATATTCGACAATATTGCAAAACGATAATATTGCACAGTTTCGTAGATATCCTTAAAATATACATCTTTATATTGCGTAGGTACTTGGTATTTTTAAAAATATGCTGATTAAAAACTGATATTAGTTAACTCTGTTTATATGAAATGAATATTTAATTGCTTTAGTTATTGTTCATGTTTTTCTTCCAATACAAACTTTCGACAGTGAAATCTTATTATTCAGAATTCTTCTTGACTTATAAAAAAAAAAATGTGAACCATATATATTTTATTTCTCTTTACAGATTATTTACTTTTAAACAACCTCATAACACCAACTAGCCATTTTATATTTCTTTTTCATTTTATTAATCTTAAAGGACTATTGCGAAAATGTTACATTTTTTTGAAAATATTAAATATAAATATTAAGTATATAGTTAAAGGGAAACACTAATAACATTCGAAAAACAGATATTTCAAACTAAAGTTTACTTTAAGAAAAAAATAAAGTTTTTTGTTCTCGGGGACATTGGAATCTTTAATGAAGAAAATGCAAATCTTTTGAGATATTTTACTTTTAAACAGCTTTTTTTTAAAATTGAATTAGCACTTCATGATTCAAATAACTTATATCTTGTATATTTTTAAATAAATAAAACCTCTAAACCACAAATACCTCTGAAGATGATTGCTGGGCAATCGAAATGTACATAAGGTTTAAATAAATGTTATTTGTAGTTTAGAGGTTTTATTTATTTAAAAATAAACATTACGCCACAGTTGCTTCATACAGTTATTTATATCTTGTTCATACGAAATATATTATGGATGGTGAACTTTTTTTTAATTTTAGTCATACTAAATTTTTTGAGTAGGAAGAAAGAATTCTCGAGTAGGGACATTATTTTAAGAAAGGATTGTTTCAAAATAAAAGCGTTTATCTATGACTTTTTTAAAAATGTATTTTACATATCTTTAATAGTTCTTTATGCATATTATTTTTATGATCGATTAGTGCATTTTTCTCGAGGTTAACCAGTTTTAAAAAAATACTTAAATAAAATATTGATTAGTGAATGAGAAATCGATTAGTGAACAAAATTTTGAACTATGTTAATTGAAATAGTTTACTAAAAATATTATTTTATAATAATTATTAAAAAATAACTTCAGACAATATTTTAATTTCTTCGCAATGTTATAAATATATCTATAACAATTAAAATGTATGACAAATTTCCAATTCTTAGTTTATAAAAAAAATGGTAAAATTTGAGAATTTTAAAAATAATCTACTGCCTCTCATTAGACACCTTTCATGATTCTAATAAATGTGTTTACAAAAAAAGCGAAGAACTTTCACGTTTATATATTACAGCAAAAATGTGAAAACAAAGATAAAAGGAAAACATTCCTGTTAAGAAGACGTGGCAACAGTGAAAGAGTGTTGCATTAAAACATACGCTCAAAATTACTTTATAAATGTAATGAGGCAATAAGTTCTTTTCGTTTTAAGGTCCTTATAGTAAACGTTTTTAATCTTACTTGGATCACTCGCCCGATGATTGTTGAAATCCCATTGACTGAGTCAAACGCCGGGGAGATCAGAGCGTCTGGGATGTCCAAGTTGATCTTGTTCCTGTCAAACTCCGGGATGTCATCGGTCCCGTTTTGCGGTTTCTGGAGTCTCGGCCTTTGAGCAGGCGATGAACTCTGTAGTAAAAACAATGTATATTTTATTTCTGTTTATAAATATATGTACTACATATGTATTTATTCTGAGTAAAGGTTTACAACAATATCTGATTATGCATTCGTTTACAAAAGATTTCTCTTATTATTAAAATTAAAAGAAAAATAATTACATGCGTGAGATAGATTTACAGAAATATATTACAACAAAATGTACAAACTAGTCTTCAGTAACCTTAAAATATGAAAATATTTCACCATTACAACCGTATCTATTTCAAAATACGTTCAAATGTTTCGAGACTGTCATAATTTATAAATAAATATTATGAAACAATAATTTCATCTAAGATAAACCATTTACAGCAATATGTTTGACTACTGGTAGCGAATTCGCTTCATTTACCAACGATTTTCTTTAATTGGGTAAAACAAAAGGGACGTTCTTGTCATGAAACTCAGCACTAATATAAGTCGGTGCTATGAATATAGTTCTTATAGACGTAGAATTTTAAAATACATTAATTTCAGATATATCTCAGTTCCCAGCAACGACTTACACCAGAAGTTCTGTAATATTACTAATCAGTGACTTCCTTAAAGTTATAATAGTTTTGACGCCGCCGCTTCAGAAATTAGACCTTATTTTGTTTTTTGTAAAGTGTCAAGTCAACTTAGTTCAATTAACTTTCCGTTAATACTATACCGATTACAACACATGCCGATAGTACATACGAGTAGCCCTTACCGGTAAATAAAAAAAAAAAATGAAAACTGTAAGAATAACCAATACAGTAACCGTAAAATTTACGTTCCGATTAATTTTACTATATTTTTAATTTAAACGTTCAATTCTGAGGCACGCCAAGGAAAACAGTTCCAGAAAAATTCTCTTCCATTTCAACCATGTACACGCGCAATTAAAATTAGAAATTTCTATAGAAAAATTATTTTTTATAAAGTTGAATAATTTTTGTAGTTTAATATTGGCCTTTGTCCACACACCACCTTACACTAACCATATCCTCAACTATAAATTCGTAATGTATAAAAAAATAATAATAATATTTTTTTTATAATGAAAAAAAAGTAATAACATACTTTAAAAAAATTTAAGAAAGAAATAAAAGAAAAGATAAGAATGGAAAAAATTATAGAAAAACTCGTAATTTGTAGTTTGGGTTTAATCAAGCTATAACCCTATTATGGCCATAAACGCTGATTGGAAATTCAGGCCCTCACACAAACAACGATTAATGCTGGCTAGATCAATGGTGGTAATGTAGGTATTATGTATCTAGCATGGATAACGTAAAATGACCGATACACATCTCTGACGCTTGTTTACGAAATTCAGTACGTATACCAAATAATTTCACTCCAGACGTAGGAATGTAGAAATATCTTGTAACTGCCATTGAACCTTCGTACTCCATTAGAATGGAATTGGGTTAAAGTATTTAAATGTTAATATCGCAGACTCGCTAAATCAATATATTCGCAATAATGTGTTTGAGCTTATTACATGTTGTCTCTGGTCTTTAATGGATATAAAATTTTGTGATCGCTCTTAAAGGTTCCTTAAAAATTGTCCTTTTAATAAAGTTGTTAACTAGCCAAGAAATACCAGTTCCGTTATGTTCTCTGATGTGTGTATTACTCTGAGAGGCACTGGAAGCATTCTGTGCATAGGGATTATCTCAGTTCGTTCACTAGTAATACGAATTAGAACAAAAATCAATCAAATCCAAATTTGACAAATTGTAGGGTATCATATTTTCCTGAAATAATCTCAATGTTAGCATTTTTAGATAAACTTATATCCGTAATCATTCAATTAAAAACAACCAAATTTTAATTAAATGTAACCAGTAATTGCCTGAAATTTTTTAAAGTCTGTTCATGATTTAAAATAATGGTTATATAATAGACGAGCAAAATAAAGTTAAATCTAAAAATTATCTTTATTTGAATGCTTAGTTTCGAGTTGTTTACTGCAGAATCTGTATTCAAGAATTGAGTTTTAGACTTAAAACTAATTCCAATTGATAAAATATGAATTTATCCAATTTCTGCTACTCTTGTATTTATTATTATTATAATTATTTTGTTTAATATAATAAAGATACTATGTTATAACTTTTTCTAATTTGTTAATGAACAATACTATACTGAAAAACCTATCTATAATATTTACAGATCAATTAAAATTTATTGACAAAATATTATTTCCTCTTATGGAATTTTCGAGCTCAGCAACTTATCGGATAGTTCTAAAGTGTTCAAGGTCTACAGATGGTAAGTATAGAAAACATAACAACATACATCAATTTCTTTTGTTATAGCTTTTTACATTGTATTTTCCTCAATACGCAAACACACAAAAAACAATATTTATTTACTTTTTTCCCGCAAGAAAGGCCAAGCTTGGTCATAAAGGTTTGTTGGTGCAATTTGTGTATCTTAACCTAATTTTAAAACTTTTATATTCTCTAACTGGTTTAATTATTGCATTTCTAATTAAAAGTTTCTGAAATTATTGCAGAAGTGGTGTTTTAAATAAATTTATAAAACACATCTAGTTGAGACAAAACTAAATTAAATATAATCATTTAAATTATCTAAAGATCGTGTTATCATTTTAGAAAAGCGAATATATTAGACGATCCAAATAAAGTATGGTCTAATAATCACGTGTATCTAAGGGAACAACTATTACGGCAGTGTCGGTATTTAAGGGGGAAACGTTTTATTTTTAAGACATTAAATTCTAAAAATATCAACAAAATATTTAGATGAAGTGAGATCAAGATAGAAATTTTATATCTTAAATTTCTTTAGGTATGTTAGCCAACTTTCTACTCTATTATGAACCTCTAGATTGCCGTAATAAAAAAAAAATATTTCCTTTAAGGGTATTGTGTTAACTACTCAAGC
>JBAIZL010000010.1:75190864-75195864 GCA_036971475.1 Prosapia bicincta | reverse complement strand
ACCTGAAGATATAGTATAATGAACGGTAATAAATAATAATTATATTTTAATAATAATTAAAATTATTTAATAATTGTGAAGTTAGTTGTATATCGCTGTGATAATATAGTTACTTATAATTAATTATAAGCACCTAACTATTCAAGTTCGAATACTTTTTGGCATTTTTGTGAATTTTAAATGTTTTACTTATAAAGGGGCGGATTTTAAAATGTTAACATAACTTGATTTATGACTCAATTTATATTTTTTTATCGTGTTTTTACGTATTTTTCTTAATTATTATTTCATTCATATTCAATTAGTTTACTTTATTTTCAAAATTGTTTCCTAGCAAACTTTTACTTTGATAAATAGATTTTTATAACACTTATAGTTATATACAATTTTTTTCAGTAATTCTTTAAAGACATCTGGAAAACTATAAATTCGGTTATAACATGTGGCGATTGTATATTTACTATATACAAAACTGTATATACAGAACTGTATACTTATTGGCAAATTATGTAAAATATTTCCTATATATAGGACTGTCCCTGGTTTTGAGAGATTAAATAGGAAACTATAAACGTATGTGAGTTATTTATGTTGTGTTTATTTGATTGTTCTCTGTTAGCATTATTTGAAGAATATTTGTGCCATCTTGTGTGTAGTTGATTTAAAAATTGTTTATTTATTGGAAACAAGAAACGAATTTTTATTTTTATTTTCCAAATTAATTTTGCAAATTTTTATTAAATTATAATAAACTCTACTTTAATATAAAAACTATTTCATCAGAGAAACTTAACATTACCTCAAAAATAGAAATACAAATGTCGCAACAATGAGACTGGCCGGACGAAGTGAACCGCGATTGAACATTGTAATTAATAGGTTTGTATAATGCTTAACCGTTTAAAGCCTAAAATATTTATTTTAAATTATATAATTTAATCTGACCTAAAAACGGGTTGAACTGCCTCAAGGAAATTGTTACCAGAAAAATTGGAGTAAAAGTGAATCGTTTAAAATAATTACATCGTCGTAAGACTTTTTTAACAACTTGATAATTAGTATTGAATAATACATTAATTAATTATAAATATGCAAAGAAGAAAGTAATATAGAATACGCGAATTAGTAACAACTATTGTATATAACATTTTCACTTTAACATGAGGAGGTATTGGCAGTTTTCAGAAGTAAAAATAGAAAAGTAGAATGAATAGAAATTATAATTACTTCATGTTGGATATTGTCAAAACAATTTTCTGACACAATAATAGGCCTATGTTATAAAGTGTACTATGTCATTTAAACAATATGTAAACCTAATATATGTATTATAAAACATTTAATTAAATATATATATTTTTTTTAATTTGAAAAAATACATTATCTTCTAATATATTAAAAGAACAATAATATTTAAAATACACGAATTGTGTTATTCATATATTTTTCAAACTTTCCGGGAATAAATGTATTACCGTGTTCAGGAGAAACAATGATATAACACATTTTTTTGCAAACATTTAAAAAAAATGTTATACATTCTATTATGTCATTGTTTTCCTGAAGATGGTAATACACATTCTTTGGCGAAAACCTTTGGAAAATATATAAATTAAAACAATTCTTGTATTTGAAATAATTTTATTCAAATATTCATTTATTGTTTTTTTTTAAATATGTATATATATATATATATATATATATATATATATATATATATATATTCAAGATTAAATAGTATACACTAATTACAGGAATTATTTATTGAATAATACACTCAAAGCTTTTCTTTGGTTGACATTACCAACATTCTCAGTAATTATTAAGAATGACAAAAGAACTGTCTATAAAATAGAGAGTAAATGTGTTGATATTTTTTAGACAGTTCTATTTTCATTCTTAGTAATTCCTGAGGATGTTGGTAATGTCAACCAACGAAAAGCTTTGAGTGTATTATTCAATAAATTAATTCCTGTAATTAGTATATATTATTTAATCTTGAAAATAATTCTAACAGGAAAACCTATTTGATATTTTACATATATATATATATATATATATATATATATATATATATATAAATATAAAATACGTTTTCTTGTTTAATAATTTAAAACAACACAGGTTATTCAAATACAAGAATATTTATTATTTTAAATACAAAGCTTTTCGTTGGCAAACAGTACCAACATCATCAGGAATGAAAATTACAATAATGTAAGCTATAGGCCTAAAACATATGTTTATTTAGAAATAGAATTGTTGCTAAATTTATACAAATTGCAAAATTTATTTTGTTGCTGTAACATTATAGACATTGAATATAGTATCAAATTTAGAATGTAATTGTATTTGTTCTTTTATTAATTTGTTATTATTATTGTGTTTATATATTTCGAATGCTTCATATATATTCATTCTTAATCCCTTATTAATAAAGGGATTAAGAATTATTTATGATTATTATTTAAAATAATAAACATAATAAATAACAATAATAAAACAATTAATATGCATGAAAAAGGAGGTGTTTATAAATTAGAATGCAAAAATTGTAATAAAGCTTATATAGGTCAAACAAAGAAAAAATTAAAAGAAAGATATAAAGAACATTTAAATGCCTACATTAATCCAAAAATATATAAATCAAATTTCGCAAATCATTGTATTAATAATAAGCACCAATTTCCAAATATAGAAAATATGAGACTTATAAAAGAAATTAATAAGGGATTAAGAATGAATATATATGAAGCATTCGAAATATATAAACACAATAATAATAACAAATTAATAAAAGAACAAATACAATTACATTCTAAATTTGATACTATATTCAATGTCTATAATGTTACAGCAACAAAATAAATTTGGCAATTTGTATAAATTTAGCAACAATTCTATTTCTAAATAAACATATGTTTTAGGCCTATAGCTTACATTATTGTAATTTTCATTCCTGATGATGTTGGTACTGTTTGCCAACGAAAAGCTTTGGATTTAAAATAATAAATATTCTTGTATTTGAATAACCTGTGTTGTTTTAAATATATATATATATATATATATATATATATATATATATATATATATATATATATACATATATATGTATATATATATATATATATATGTGTGTGTGTGTGTGTATTTTAAAACAACATAGGTTATTTAAATAGAAGAATATTTATTAATTTTTATTTGAATAACCTATGTTGTTTTAAATTATTATACAAGAAAACGTATTATATATATGTATATAATATACATCACACACAGACACACACACACACACACACACACACACACACACACACACACACACACACACACACACACACACACACACACACACACACACACACACACACACACATATATATGTATATATATATATATATATATATATATATATATATATATATATATACATACATATATATATATATATATATATATATATATATATATATATATAAAGTAAAAATGGTTTACAAAGTTGTAAAGGAAACACTTGGAATCTGAGGATGTATTTTATTTACAGGCCTAAAACGAACAACGCATGCTCTACATAGGCGCATATACATATTTATATTGCGTGCAGGAGTTATAGATGCATCTGTGTTTAACACTTGATAAATCTGACCCTCCATCTCAAGTGGATCTTCAACGATGTCAGAAGGGTATCTCGTGTTTGCAAACGACTTTCTGTATACTGATAATCTCAAGGCTACAGGGGAAAAAGTTTAAAAGCTCTTTAATGTAATGAGGGGGTATTAAGGTTATTTGCTCTTTAATCATTTAACACTCTCATAAAACTGAAAGTTTATACAAAAAACGTGGGGTAATGTGGGAGGAGTCTGCTAGTTTATCACTCGTTGGACTCTATTCAATGTTAGCGTTTCCTAACCCAAAGTAGAAATTAAAATGAAAGAAAGTTATATAAAAAACGTTTAGGTCAATTCCTACTGAGGTCAAACAAAATTATTTTATAACTTCAATATCATATATATATTAATGTGTGTGTGTGTGTGTGTGTGTGTGTGTGTGAGTGTGTGTGTGTGTGTGTGTGTGTGTGTGTGTATGTGTGTTTGTATGTGTGTGTGTGTGTGTGTGTGTGTGTGTGTGTGTGTGTGTGTGTGTGTGTGTGTGTGTGTGTGTGTGTGTGTGTGTGTGTGTGTGTGTGTGTGTGTGTGTGTGTGAGCTACTCTGGCTTTCAATCGGATTAATGAAGTAGACAGCATACACTAACTCATTTGTCACATTTAAAACACCTTGCCTACAAGTTGATAAGCACTTTGTGTTTTTCTTGACAATAATGGGGTTTATAATAATATATTACTTTAGTTTTCAGTACCAGTGGTGCACATAATTTAAATACAATTGCAGAGAGGGAGGTGATATTTTGGGGAGTAAAATTATTTCGGGAATGACACTGTTTTAGAGGACGCCCACAAGACACAGTGTAAAATTTGCTAGGTTCTGGGCGGTGCTATGAGCAAGTCGGGCTTGAGGACTAAATATTTTTTTTAAGTGAAAACATTTATGACGACGCCTACGAAAACTTATTGGATAGACATAAATATACAATATCGCGGAACCATAATTTCCCTCAGATAAATATCGTCAGTATAAATAGCATCAGGTTACACTATGAGTTTCCTAAATATGACGTATATGATTAAATATGATTCATATATTTGCTGATTTAGTGTAATAGGTTATGTTGTAGAGCAACTGTTGTAACGCGTAGGTTATGTTACATTATTTATTAAACAATGTTATGGAAAAAGGTTATTATTAAATATTGTTATCAGTTAGTAAATTTATTCATTTATTTAGATTTTGATACACCTCAATACAAATTATTCAATGTAAAAATAATAATCAGTTATATATTTTTAAACCTATTTTCGAAACAAAAACATTATTAGGAACGACTGATGACAAACGCTTAGGTAATTTCTCATTACGCAAAAATTAAATGTTTTACTCTATTT
>JBAIZL010000010.1:75163364-75185864 GCA_036971475.1 Prosapia bicincta | reverse complement strand
CAATCTGTATCAAAATGAGTGTGTTACTGTTTCTAATATAAAAGTCCTTTTTCAGTTGATGTAATTTCCTTTTCGTAAATTTTGGCCATGACCCCAAACTTTTACATTTGAGCCTAGAAGCTTCCCACATCATCAAAAAAAGGCTTTAACGGAATATACTAGAGTGAAGTTTACAGAACTAATAAAACGCTAAATAAAAATATGGTAAATAAACAAGCCCAATTCTTATCACGTACACCTTTTCTACCTTTTTAGGGGACCCATCTTGAAAATTTCTTCCGTCCATAAAACAACAACGCTCCCTAGCGGAAAAACTGTAAACTGCAAAGGATTGCTTAGCAGGATTAAAAACGTTGCGTTTCAATAAGTTTTTCAAAGCTCTAACCTTAATTTCGTCACAATATAACAACCTTTTGTGGATATAACCAAAATTATCTGATAATATAAAATACAATACTTTTAAAATAAATAAACGTATTATGAAAATATATACGATCTAATTCTGAACAATGATTGTAGTAACTTGAGAATATTTAACCTTGAAATCAAGTTAATCATTTTACCGAAACTGAATAGCAAAGTAACTCAATGTAACTCAATAAGGAGAATGTGAAGGAATAGAATAGAGACGTCAGCTAATGGAAGGCACAAAGAAGCACGCTTTCAAACTTCATACGGCTGCTGACAGCTTGATCCTTTCATTCTAAAATCAACGCCAATTAGCCATACAGAAGATCTGTACGATTATGTCATCAAAATAACTACTAAGGGCTTTCAATTTCTTACAGCTGAACTTTCTCTAAGCGTAAAGTTGTAAGCGTGAGTTAAAGACATGTCCAATTTTGTTTTATGCTCACATCGAATAAAATAACCGTTAAGAAATGAACCGTTTAAATTTATGCCCAAAATATTTTAAGAGACGTGCTTTGAATAAACTAAATTTGCATTGGCATTTTGTTTCATATTAGATAAAAAATATATATGCAAGACGAATAACAAATTTGCTATAAATTTATATAACGTTTTGGTTTATTACGGAATAAATCACAAAACAATTATTTAATTTTTTTATTTCAATTTATGTAATAATTTATAACACAAATAGAGAAAATGCAAAACTTTTACATAAACTCAAGAGCATGAAATTTTGTGACTCATTAACAAAGAAATAATAATGATAAAATTTGATTTTAGCATAAAGTTGTAGACGTGAGTTATTGACTTGTGAAATTTCATTTGAAGCATAAATCGAATAAAATAACCGTTGAGAAATGAACTGTTTGAATTTATACTCAAAATGTTTTAAATCTGAACACAGAATTAATTTATGTCTAAGTTTTTATTCGTGTTTGCATATAGACTTATTAGGCATAACAAAAGAGAGTTTTTTATAAAGATTATTTGTTTGTAAATTTTCGTTTATAGTGTATTTAATCGAAAACAAATTTATCAAATAAATCATTATTTATTAGAATTTGTATAGTAATTTGTAACACAAAAGCAAAAAATATAAAATGTTTACTTAGATTCAAGAACATGAAATTTCATAACTCATGAACTAAGAAATAATATTGGTATATTTTACTTTAAAACTGAAAAGGAGGCTTGAACTAGATTACTGAAACAATTTTTAAATTTGTACAAAACAGTGGTGCATTTAGTTTTAATAGTAAAGAAATTTATCAATTTAAAAAATCAATACTTGACGTCTTTATTTGGGGAATAATTAAAAAATTAAAAATAGACAACGTTTCCAAATTTCACTCATAATTTAGATTCTTAAAAAATAACAATAACTGTTTCAACATCTCCGTGTCTTTACCAGATCATATTAATGCTGAGTCTCAGAAGAGAACGCCAAAATGGACAAACAGTACTGGATGTATTAATGTTTTAAAGTTGTTGTCTGTTATGTATTATTATAAGATAAATACAAACCTTTATTTATAAATTTGTATAGGCCTACGATATTTAGTATTTTAAAGATCATTTATTAAAGAAATACATTTTGTCTTTCTTAAACACTTTGCCGGATTTGATTACTTAAATGTTCTTAGCGATGCAATAACAATCACTTAATTGCTCAAAAAAGAAAAAAATGAGCTTCTTAGAGAAATAAATTCCAGAACAGTGTAAACAGTAGTTAGTGAAATAAATTCTAGTTTGTTATAATACACAGAGGCCAATATTTTTTAATTAACGATTTCAAATAATTGACTTCGTTTTTTCTATGAATATATGTTATCAATTTAGTTACGTACACAAAAACCGTCATATTTTGTTTAATACAACGATTTAAAAAAATGTTTTTAAATACAATACTATGTTACAGTCAAGGATAGGGGTAGATACAATAATAAATTCCAGGTAAAATACATTTAATAGTACTAAGAGTCAATTAATATTTTACAATAATCTAATTACATAATTTAAATTTAATAAAATTACAACAATAAAAAGAAAGAAATTCAGAAAAAAATACTGTACAAAATATCTAGAAAATGTAAAATGCTACTCCTCCTCACACAATATTTACAAATATAATTATATTTGTGGTGAATGTTGCACTCATGGCCACACTTGGTTTTGATCTTCACTTCAGCAGTAGAGAAAGCCATCATCGTCGGCGACGATAATAATAAGGCTGAAAGGGAGTAAGTAAAAAGAATAAACATTACAACATGCTAACAAATAATCATGCAAATATATAAGAGCACAAAATTATTTACAATTCGAATTAAAAAGCTCAAGCATATGGTACAAATTAGTCAAAAGAGCGATATTCAGAAATTAATTGTATATAAAGTTTTTATAACATTAAAACACACACCACACTCACGCACACACACACACACACACACACACACACACACACACACACACACACACACACACACACACGCACGCACACACACACACACACACGCACACACGCGCGCACACACACACACACACACACACACACACACACACACACAAGCACACACACACACACACACACACACACACACACACACACACACACACACAAGCACACACACATACATACACACACACACACACACACACACACACACACACACACACACACACACACACACACACACACACAAGCACACACACATACACACACAAACACACACACACACACACACACACACACACACACACACACACGCGCGCGCGCGCGCACACACACACGTACACGCTCATACACGCAAATACACACACAAGACACATTAAATGGTCAGTTATCCAGGGATCGTTTTACAGTTTTTAAAAACCTAACATAGTAGTATTTGTTTAATGTATTAGGGGAGATTTCCTGTAAGACTCGCTTTTTCTTACATTTAGTAAAACTTAAAACTCCATTTTTGTGGTTAAGCCGGTCCTATTTTGTTCAGAAATATTTTTTAACCAATATCTCTGTAAACTTTTAATAATTGGTAAACGTTTATTTCCTTCAATAATTCTCTGTTATGTCATTCTGCTACAGCTTACCGTCTATTCCTAAATAAAAAATTATTTTTAAACTAAGATTTAAGTTATTAAGGTGTTCTTCGTCCTTTTAACAATGAAGCTCTTCCAACCATTTAAAATCTCCGTTCCGTTTTATGTATACTACAAAAACATTTGAAGGAATTTTGTAAAGTAATATACGAATTTATATGCGAAATAAAATTTACATTTTGTGCTATTTCAATAAAGTTGTGACGTCCAATAAAACGCTTGTTCGTTTAGTAAGACACAAGAGATGCCGCCATGATTGGTTGTGTCAATGATAATATCTAAAGTGGAGCGTATATTTCAATCGCATAATTTCTTTAGCCACACGGTCCCTCTCTTCTGCACCTCCATCCTCTGATATTCCTATATCCTATTCCCTAGAAACCAATACATTAGGTGCAGTAGGTGGCATTTTCACCCTACTTACTATATTCGATACACTTGAGTTCTCTTTTCTTTATTGCAATTATGAGATCTCCTTCCCTGTACACAAGATCTCCTCATTCGTTTTCATCTCAAGCACGTCAATCGCAACATACGTAATTATATTAACATATCGATTTAGTCAAAATATCGTTTTATAAGGATAAACGACTCCAATTTAATCGTCATTTATATTCCAATTTAATATCAATTACTTCAATTTCATGAAATCTCATTCTGCCACAGTTTTCTTGTTTTTACTTCTGGTGTTTAATCGTTGTTCTCATCCAATATCTTTACACTTCTGTAATGAATTTTGTGTTTTTTTATTTTTAGTTTCGAATGAATCATAGTATTTAACTTTTAAATAATTTTATGAACTCCTAAATTCAAAACAGGATATCCTACACGTAAGGAAATGCTTTTTAGTATTAGTGATCATTTGAACTGATCGTCTAAGGTAAAGGATCCGCACACAGGATCTTATAACAGTCCTCTGACCGGGGAGAAGTGTAACTTGATTAAAGCTAAACCGAGGGCCATTGTATTTCCATAACAAAGCTCAAGGGACCCCGAGTCTCGGCCTTTGCGAGTACATAGCTCTACACGTTTGAAGCTCACTTTACGTGCAATATTCACACAAAGCGACACAAACACTTGCCATAAATGTTACGCCATGGCGGATATTAGAATTACACCAATAACGCTTTTGTCAAGCTGCGCTCGAAGAACCATGAATGAGAAAATATTTTTGGACTGATTGAATTTGAATAACATTAAACAAAATCTGCTCAACATAACTTGTTCTTTTCGGGATAGCTATTATGATATTAATAATGAATTAAATAGAAAGTATATAAATAGTATTCGAGCTGACTTGTGAGTTAAAGTTAAAAACAAAATAAATATAATCAACTCACAATTATAAAACTTTAATTTCATACGCGTTTCGATGACTTATGTCATCATCATCAGTGATGCTACTACCAAAATATAACTTAACCTATAAAGTTAGGTATACAATTAAAGTTACCTGTTTGTAGTAGCTTCACTGATGATGATAACATAAGTAATCGAAACGCGTATGAAATTAAAGTGTTATAATTGTTAGTTGTGCATGTTTATTTGTTTATAAATAGAAAGTATCCTCGATTACAAATGGATGATTATTTTTTTAGCAACTAACAGTTGTGGTATACATGTAAAACACTAAAAATCAATTATCAAAACAACAAAGACTTTAATGCCGACAGATACGTTTCGATAATAATGTTGCAGTATTTATTGGGATACATCCAGTGTGGATACAGGTTTATCACTAATGATGGCAGTTAATTTGCTGAAACGCGTAATACGATAGTAAAGACTTGTTAGAATTGGTTTATAGTGTTATATATATATATATATTACAGGGTTTGGATGGACCAAATTGATGGTTTCGCTCATAAGAAAATTGACTTGTGTTCAAGTCAAGCTCGAAACCGAATTGATAGTTATAGTTCAAGAATAAGGTAATTTTTTGACTCGTATGGACCAAATACTAATCACAAGTAAAAATAAAATATAAATTTTCAAAAGCATACTATTGTTGAAATTAAAATTCAATTGGGAAATAAAGGAAAATTGTAAAATAGTTATTTTGTTTAGTTGCAATATATTTTATTTTATATCAATTAACTCATAAAATGTTTTCAACTGTAAATTTATTAATTTTTCACCGTAAAGTAAATTCAGCAAATGTTCCCGTTTTGTTTTAAAACTAGAAAGCAAAATTACTTGTCACCTGCAAACTTGCCTCTTTCAGAAAAACTTCTTTGTGATTTGCTATTGGCACATGAAGAGTGCAAATGACAATCGATGTGGGATGGATTTATCGTTAAATGTTCCACATGACAAAATATTATATCGCACACGTGATTCCCAAGTCGGCTTTATCTTCCTACGGATTTTTTCCGTTAGATAAAGTTGTGGCGTTTATCTTCAAACAATTTTTAGAGGCAAATCCATAGAATGTATTTTATTTTAAAATAGTTTCAACAAAGTTTTGTTTATTTAAAATGACAAAAGATTTAAATGCAGGAACTGAATTGATTATGTTTTTCATGACTTTGTATTTATTTAAATCGAAAAAGAAGATTAAAAAAGTAAACTGAGTTATAGTTTATCAATAAGGAAACGTATTTTGATTTAATATGATTTAATGAGTGATTCTTCCATTCATAATAATACAAATTCACACAATTATTCAAAAATTCATAAACACATTGCATATGCAATCCTATTCGGGAATATCTTAAATATATGAACATGGAATAATACATTACTTACATGGTTGAGGAAATATTATCATCAATTTAAAGAAGCACAAGAAATAGAATTATGTGGAATATTTCAGGAATATTTATTTACTTCATCTATTTACATTATTATAGTGATAAGATGAAATCGGAATTAATTATATTTCTTAAGGTATGACAATGTTTCTTTTTTTCCATTTTTAGAATTATTCAAAACTACTTTCATATATAACTTTTACTTCTTTGTATTATCCTGTATAATATTCTACAAGAATATTCTCTTAGAATAGGTGCAAAATCAACTCAAACGTTTTTGTAATATATATATATATATATATATATATATATATATATATATATATATATATATGTACAGTATATATTTTTAACTTTGCAACACTGTATCTTACTTGGTATTTATGTGAGTTAACTTTAAAAAGATTCAAGTATCTCAATTGTCGAGCATCAACTGAATGGGCTGTTGTAGTAGATCTACCAAAACCCCCCGGTCAGTTGATGCTAGACAATGCAGATACTATCAATCTTTGAAAGTTAACTCGCATAATTACCAAGTAAGATTCTTGTTTAATTACATATAGTGAAAGTGATTTTATATATATATATATATATATATATATATATATATATGAAGTTAAAATATTACTATTGTAAATACTTTTTTCCACCACTAAGTACAATAATTTTACCTTTTGTGATGAGGTACCTTTCGGTCATTTGACCATTGTCGATTCACTTGACCTAAAGGTGCCTCATCACACAAAGTAAAATTATTATACTTAGTGGTGGAAAAAGTATTTACAATAGTAATATATTAACTTCCTAAAGTTAGTGCAACGGAAAAAAATGGACAGCGTAAAATAATAATAATAATATATATATATATATATATATATATATATATATATATATATATATATATATATATTTATATATATATATATATATATATATATATATATATATGCATATATACATATATATATATATATATATATATATATATATATATATTTAATATACATATATTTAATATGTTATATAAAATGTATTTTATACTAACAGGATAATTGAGAAAAATACGTTACCTAGTTTTGGTCTTTAATAATATTTTACGTGTATCGGTGATTTTAATATTTAGATTTTTAGTTTTATTGATGACTAAAAATATTCAACAGTGTGCGAAAGCTAATGCTGCTTTATAGACCGGTAATTTAACGAATTATTGGAAATAATTTAATTTCAATACTCTTTAAATAGCCATTTAAAGTACGGAATCAAATACAAATATCGTTCGATACATTTGTCCCAAGGTATCAAGGAATTAAACATACCAGTGTGGGATATAATCACGCCTTTATCGACTTTAAACATTCCATGAAAACAAAGCAACATAATTCGATAATTTTCTCAAGAAAATATGTTTATAGCAGAATAATGATTAACTTAATACTAATATACTCGTAATACTTTAACTTTTTAAAACCACCAAAAATGTATTCCCTATTGCCGGTAATCTTGAAATAATCTAGGGCGTGCAAATGCATCATACTTTATAACATTTACATCCACTTTGTGTCTAATCATGGACGTTTCTGAGACTTGGATATTATTAGGCAGGCTACATGTATTTTTAAACAATAAACTCAATGTACACCATATTAGGAATACTACTGAGTTTTACTGTCAGTATTATATGGAAATACAAAGAGGATAAATTTTAACAATAATCGTATCAGATATTATTCCTGTGATGATAATTTATTTTTATTTTATTTATGTTAGTTTATATAAGACAGGCTATTTGTTTATTTACTAACATACGAGGGAATGTAAAAGGAGATTTCGTGGAATAAAAAAAAGTAAATTTTGAGCTTTTTTTTCAAAGTGTAATTGTAAGGAGAGTTTATATGTAATAATTACAAACTTTTGGGTACAATTTGTGCTCTATACTTGCGTTATATTATTTAAGTTCAGATATATAAAATATTAAACTGCCAATAAACAAATTTAAACTTTATTTAGTTGATTTAAATCAATTTAAACGCAATCCATCTTTTCTGATTAAATAAAGACTAACTTCTTTAGATACGTTTCCTAAATATAACCTTATTTATATTTTCAGCTAACACGATTTATTTTCAAAATCCTACTTCTGTCTCTACTATATAAAAAAAAATGTGTTTTTATTAGATGTAGATTTTTTTTAACGTTTTTAGAAGTAAATAAAATTTAAATTTTTACTCCGTGATAATAAATTAAACATTTCTACAAATATATACTCATCGAAGCCTCAGAACATGTTTGACTTAAATTATTCATTAATTAAATAATTTAAAATGCATTAAGTACAGTAAAAATTCCGAAATACTATTTTCAAGTCTTTAAAATTAAGGATTCTCTTAGTATTTCACCCCCCAGTTTCCTTACCCCTGGCTGTGGACCAGCCGGAACTGCTGCAACATCTGGAATGACAGGAGCCACGGGAGCAACTGGAACCGGATGTGCTTTCACTCCAAACACCTGTGCGTTGAAAGCTATGTTCTTTTGCCTGTTTGTGGCTTCAAACTGCTTGAGTAATCTTTCTTTGTAGGATATAAGTTGATTGACTTTCTGTAACAAGCCCCGTGTCACAACCCTTTTATTCAAGCTTTCCAATTGCTTTAAAAAAACTTGTTAATTGTGTTGAAAAGTTTTCCAAGGTTTTGTGTAGTTTTCAAATTTTAGTACCTTTTTAAATATGTTTTTATAATTTTTGTTGATACAGATTTGAAGTTAAGAATTTAAGCAATTTATAATTGTAATTTATTTAGTTTATTGAATAATTATGGTAATTATTCAATATACGATAATATGAAATCAATTCTTTAAAGCCAATTATAAAAATGTGTTATTTACCGTTCATTACAGTTTAAAAAAAAGTACAACAAAGTTTCACTCAACGCAAGTCAATTTAATTTGTAGTTTTGTAATTCTTTTTTTGTGATTGAATCTTTTTTTTTAAGAAAAATCATGTATGTGATTTATTCAATATACGATAATATGACATCAAATCTTTAAAAGCAATGTAAAAAAATTGTTATTCACCGTTCAGTACAATTTATCAAAAGTACGATAACTTTTCACTTTAAGATTAAAACATCAGGTTAAGTTGTAATTTTTTTGTGTGATTGAATCTTATTTTTTAATATGGAAAAATCATGACAAGAAACAAAAATCATACAAAAACCTACACTGATTCGGTGTGTGTATAAAAAAATATTTTACACTTTATTTATCAACTCTATTTTTTTCAGAAACATAATAACAGAAGTTTTACGATATTTTAAACTGGAAACGTAATATTCGAATAAATCGTTTAGATATTTAAATATACAAGGGCATAGAAATATGTTACAATTTAGTTGAGACTTCGTAATATACAGGAAGTTACAAAATATTGGTGTTTTCTTATATTTTCTTGAATTAATTACAATTAAGACCACCACCGACAACAACCAAATTATCACAAATTACAATAAAAGCATTATATATATGCGTATGTACAGACATTAATAATTACTTTATGTAAATTATTAAAGAATATACACATAACATAGATTTGTATAACAAAATATGCAACAAAATATGTACAACAAATAAAGCAAGCTGATTAAGTGTAAAAGTGGAATATTGTAAATATTTACACTAGTAGCTAAATAAAGTTGCACATATTTACAAATTAGACATAACGGTATTTACAATTTAATGAAAAGCACATTAAAAATATATTTTTTTGTGATGAATGAGAATTGTATACAAAAAGGATATGGTCATCATTTAAAATGTGTTTGTATTAAATTGTTCATAGTTTAGAGATGGATCTTTTAGGTTTTAGATGAAGATATAAACCTAAAAGATTTCATTTCAGGAAAAAACGGATTTTTTTCGTATTTGAATTGATAATCGTTGCGGTAAGGTAACTCCAGAACTATTCATTTTAAATTACACTCTTGGTGTCATTTTGGCAAAAAAATCACTACTTACTGATATTTTTTCAGCAGACACGTTTAACACTAGGTCAGTGTATTTGTAAATGCTGTAAGTCAATGAGTCCGTGATTCACAGCATTGAACAAGGCACTGACCTAGTGCGAAACGTGTCTGCTAATAAATATCAGTAAGTAGTGGGTTTTTTGCCAAGTTGATACCAAAAGTGTAATTTAAAAGAAAAACCTCAAGATGTACAACACACAATCTACAAGAATAATTTTAATTTATAAAACACTATTAACCAGGATAATCAATATTGTTTATAAGAATTTTTTCACTTCCTTTATTTCAAAGATGAAATATCTAATTAGGAATTTAAATCTTTTTTTAATTCAAGTTTAATAATTTCTAAACCTAATCAAAACTATCTTACAAATAACTTTAATCTGGTTAATTTTTATTTTTAAATCACAGTGTTTGGCAATAGTTAAGAGTTTCAACTCAGTAACGAAACGAGCACGCGGCATCCGGTATTTAAAATTAAATGTTTAAGCCAGTCCAACAACTTTTACTTCAATTTTAAAAAGAAACCTAGTTTTAGTTTAATCTTATGTTAAATTATTACAGGTTATGAATTACAACTGCCTTCAAGATCACCAGAACTGTGATCAATATGGCCTTTCATTATAGTTTAGGAATATTATGTAAGACAAAAGTATCAACAAAACATGTTAATTAATTAGTTTATTAAGTAAATCAGATATTAAAAATAGATAAATTGAAAACAAGAAAAGCATTTGTTTATAAAAAGTGTTAAATTAGTTTATTTTTATTTATTTATTTTTTAACGTATTTTATTCAAACGATAAAAGTTTCAATATCTCCAATTAGCCAGCATTTTCAATTTAAAACATAATTTTAAAATTTCTCATATCAAATTAATACCTACTTTTTCTAAAACTAAAAATACATATTTAAGACAAAGTTAGAGTAAAAACAATAAAAATTCTTTAAAGAGTAAAACAGTGGATTTTAAAAATAAGAGTCATTTACAATCTCGTAGTGGTGTCATTAAAGGAGAGGGTTTTATCTATTTCATAATCAAATAATATACATGCTTTAGTAATATTTAGATATTTACATTGGGGGAAAATTTAAAAAGTTTAAATAACACACATTTATACTTCGTTAAGAAAATCTCAAACCTAACAGTAAATAAACCGTCTTTTTTAAATCACGCTAAGAGTGGGTTTTATTTTCCTGCTTATTTTTTGGTAAAGTAATTGGGTTATTCTTAATATTTAAATTCTGGTAGAAATAACTAAACCAATAAATAGACAATTATGTTTATATCTATTTTCATTAAAACTAAGATGTTTTAACACGGAATTTAATTATACACTTGTCAAAAATAATATTCTTTATCCAAAGAATTTTTTAATATTAATTTTTTGTAGTATAAAAACATACTTGCTGTAGGAAATTATATTTTATAAATGTAGCTTGATTGTATTTTCCTATAATAATAATGGTATTTATATTTTATTTACTTTTAAAATTTAAGTTATAATCCCACAACATATTGTGATTTATTAAAAATTTTTTTTTTGTTGTATTTAGTAGCAACTTATATCCAACTTTATTATTCCAAACTGGTCAATATTGGTAAAAAAATGTTATATAACTACATATTTCATAATTTAAGAAATAATAATAATACGTTTTCATTTTGGTATTAATTTTATCTTTAATATTGCCTTTCGAATAATTTAATTTTTGAATTACTTTCTTATTGTAGAATTGTATTATGAATGAAAATACTGCTTGCATGTAATACAGTGGATGCTTTTATTTAACCTTCATAATGTTTTAAAAATATATTAAATTTTTGAAATATTTTGTTATTATTTAAATGTAAAATTAAAATTATTTTGTAAGTATCTATATACAATTTTGTTACATAAGTTTGAAGTGCAGATATTTAAAGCAACGTCATGAACAAAATTTTATAAGTATAAATATGAAGTGACAGCATGCAACACACTATATAGTGACAACTACATTACCCCAAAGATGAGCTTCAAAAGGAACGCCTTGATTCCTAGTCCAGCCACAGCTGCGGCCACCTTAGTTCCAACAGCTGCCGCCTTGAGTCCAATGGCGCCTGCTGCCACTGCCTTGGCGGCCACTCCAGCCTTTGCGACCTTCGTTGCCACGGCTTTAGCGCCTACCGCTGCCACTTTAGCGCCAACGCCTACCACTTTGGCCCCTACAGCTTTGGCCGCCTTCAGGCCAAGTGTGCCCAGCCCTAGGGCTTTCAATTTTAGCAGACGCTTTTCTCGGTCTCCGCGATCGTCGAGGTTAGGTCCGAAAGTGTCTTCGCTGAGGACAACCTGTAAACAAAGAATAAAACGGTAATAAGTAAAATTGTATACAAAAGAAGGGAAGAAAAGTATATGTGTGTGTGTGTGTGTGAGTGTCTGTATGTGTGTGTGTGTGTGTGTGTGTTTTAAACTATTTTTTCAACAACAAATATTAGAACTTTAGGAACTGAGGTATTTTTTTCATATTACCAAATACACTATCCTTCACTGGTAAATTAAGTTTATACCCGGGATAAGAGGGCTAAGGGCTGACACTTAATACTTTCACCTCATACCTAGATTAGTTAGAGCCAATACTTCAAAACCTTATTAAACACATTTCTATTAAACCTAAGCAACACATGTTCTCCCCCACTACTGAGCACTGGTAAAATCTTTTGTTCCCTTCACGTGCCTAAACCTTTCTTTAACACACCTGTAAAATCCTAAACTATCTCTAATACCTACTCTCTAATTTGGGTTTGGTCACCTCAGTATATCATGTAATGAGAGTATTTTTTTTTTTAAATATGTTTTATTTATTTTATTTCCAAAATATTTATTGTTGTCCTAACATGAATTTAGAGTAATACATTGAATAAAAAAATCTTTCAGTTTATTTATTGTTGGGGTATTTAACTATGATTTCTGGAAAATACAACTGAAAAGGATTAGGTGTTCCTTTTTTATGTTTATGAGGATAAACACAGAAAACTTTCATTACCAGATTTACTCTAATACATATCTAATATGTAAACACCTATACTCGGACTAATTAGTTTGTCTAGGCAAAAATAAGAAATGGGATCTTCTAGCATCCAAGGGCTCTCTTAACCAGAACTCTACCTGTATGGACGGGGTCGCAGATTTCGTCTACTGACTGGTTACGACTACTTCCAGAACCATCACTACTGGATCGGCGAGACCCCACCTACTTCTTCTCCCAAAAGACCAAATTGACGACGAACACCTGAACTCTTGTCCAGGGGTATCCGACTTCCTAAGTTGGTTTGAAATGTCAAAAACAGCGTTGGTTAAGCCAAACCAAACCAACATCTTACACTTAATCGACGCATTTTTTTGTAGTAGTATATTAATCCAGCAATGCATAAAAAACTGTTCTGATCACAACAGGATAAATGGACATGCTATCAAACCTAAGCAATGACTTTCGCATTATTGTTATGTGTGTTTGTGTGTGTGTGTGTGTGTGTGTGTGTGTGTGTGTGTGTGTGTGTGTGTGTGTGTGTGTGTGTGTGTGTGTGTGTGTGTGTGTGTGTGTGTGTGTGTGTGTGTGTGTGTGTGTGTGTGTGTGTGTGTGTGTGTGTGTGTGTGTGTGTGTGTGTGTGTGTGTGTGTGTGAGTAAGTATGTGTGTGTGCGTTTATAATTACATTAAAATTATTTTTTGTATATATTTCAACATTTACTTTTTATATATTTACATATGCAATTATATTTACTAAAAACATGTCGGTTTTAATCACGTATAATATTGTAGAAACACAACGTTATTATAAGGCACGTAATTTCAGGGCAATCATAGTGTGCAATCTTAATAGCGTAAGTTATGAAGTTAGCGAAGGATAGTTGCACTGAAATGCCATCCACCTGAGAAGTCAGTAGGTCATGCGGTGTTGAGTAAGAAAGGCTAAGTAGCATTCTCTGTTTTTCAAGTAACACCGACTTTCAGATTAGTATACGTTATTTTATGCATTTCTGGATCTTGAAATACCAAACTTTTAAAGAAATAATCTGTTCTTCAAAATGTAAATTTTTTTGGGTCCAGCTAATGAACTAATTTAAAAATTATCCAGACTGGCGGATCTCGTAGTTCCACCTTTTTATGTGTACGTTGGTTCTAACTTATGCACTTTCGATAGTATAAATTTGTTACATAATAGATTTATTTATCGAAATATTTTTATTACTATTTACCAAGCTTTTAGAGATATTAAAAGCAACATAAATACTTCCCCGTAAAAATCGCTTCAAGTCTACAAATCATGAATTTAAAAATATTTCCCGGAAAAATGGTAAACAAAATAACATCTTTAAGGCTGATTTGGTATTATTTTGTGTTTTTAAAGTTTTCCTTTTATATATTCTACTCGTTTACGTTTTTGTAAAACCATTAAAGGACTAAAATTTTTCAAATCTTACAAAATGAAATATAATATAATAGTCCAACTATATGATTAAATTTAATTTTCTATTTTTGAATGTCAATATTAACAAGTTCGTACATTTTCAGAGATTAACGAGCAAATACACACTGGTTTACTATTTATTACACAACAATAGTAAATAGAATTACAACAATGAACCCCTTATTGGTAAACTCATTTTATTTCAACGTTTCACAGTTTAGAAGCCATTTTGAATTATCTGTACGATTTAAAATGTATAAACTATTTACGCATGTCTTTTAATCATAAGGGGTCAACAATATTTATATTTTGAAATGTTAAAAGTTGTATATTATATCGTGGAATATTAATTTTGTAGAACTATGAAAAAAACTATGTGTGATCTAATGTGTCATGCTAGCTCAGTTATGTTTTGTATCAATAGGAATGGTTCATGGGGGCCCAGCCATAACCAAATTGTAATTTCTAATTACATGTAGAAAATTATGTGTTATAAATTTCAAAAGGAACCTAAAATGCATTCAAAATCTGTCGTTATAACTCAGGAAATTTTACAAACGCTAAATAACCCAATATAAAATTCCAAAAAAATATTACAAAATAATCATATGCATTTGTCTTTTCCCAGTTAGTTAAACATTATGTTTAGGCCAGTGTTTCGCAACCTGCTAGTACAATACAATACCAAATCCTTAAAAATAATATTCAGAGAAATCGTCCTGGAATTGTTTTTGCAGTACTGACACAGCCATAGTTATAAGAGTATTATAGCAGTATAACATGTAATCTACTTTTTATTATATCACAATGTATTTTATCGCTTTCGTTTTGTAAATGAAAGAAATCTTTTAATAACATTTATCACATTTTTTCTTGCTTCAATTTTTCTTATTTTTTCGATATACTAGTGCGTCACATTTAGTTTTAACACAACCCTAAGTGTTGCACTACAAAGGATAACATTACTGTTTAGAATTTAAATCTAATTTTAAAAGGTACCATATTTCGCACGATTTAAGAACCCAAAGACGTAATAATATAAACAGTTTGAAGGTTTACGTTCTCATACCACAGTTTAAGACAACTTCTCTGATCTTTACGCAATGAATTCATTTCCATACCTTCACGATTCCGACTGGAGTAAAAGATACAAGATAAAGTTACAAATTTGTGGCCCTAATTAAAGTTTATTTGTGATTTGAATCTTTTCACCTACTATCTAAAAATATCCCCTATACTAATATTATTAAAACAGAACACTTGTAACTGTAATGCATATTTTTAACTGATAGCGACAATCAGCTGATTAACGACACAAAGCCTATAATACCAGCAGCTTATTAATGGCATGAAGTCTATAAGACCGCTTTCACCGATCTCTTTTCCTTTTACGAACTTAATTTGTCGATCAAGTCACAGCATCATTCGTTATGTTGCTAAGTGTTGCAATTAGAATCACTATAGCGTTATTTGCCATAGGAAAGTTTGTTTACTTTCACTAACACTGACGCAGTCTATAAATATATTTGTTTACCTCTAGAGACCCGACACTGAAGGTTCGTTGTTAATAAAACGGTACTTTAAAGGAAATACCTAAAGGTACGAATTTAAATAGGCTTTCGTTGTTAGCATAACGATAACAAGGTTAAAGCATTATTTAGTAAAACGGTATTTGGGATATGTTAAGTAGTTCTGTCACAATAGTAAGCACTGGGGGTTATACAAACAAGCATGGTGTTACCTAGATAAACATTTACTATAAATAATTCCTTATGCTTAATGAGAACTATACGGAATCAACTTGTCAATAGTCCTTCATTTCGAGCATCTAAGCTGTGAAAGAACTGTCAACAAACAGTTATAGCTTTCTTTTTATTTATAATGACAACATTTTTCCGTTTAGGGAAATGTAATGATTAAAATTTGTTTTTTAAATATACGATAGAGTTTACTAAAATAAACATTTACGATCAGATTTATTCCATTTATTTTATATTTATACGAACAATTATAAAATGTAAATCACAATTTTATATTAATAATAAATATTGTATGATCTCTTTAAATAATTAACTTTCTAGATAATTCCGTTTGAAAATGTATTACCTTAGATATTATTCATATTAAAATATCAAAATAAATATTTTTCTGGGAATTTACATTTATCAAAATAGAATTCAAGAAATAGAAATAGAAAGCAGCATTGTCATGACGTAAGGTCTTTCTAAATTACGGGACATTGCAATGATTTAGTTTTTTTTAAACTTTATTTATTACGTTACAATTATTTTATTTTCATTTTTACAATATTTTCTTTTCATTCATTTTCTTTGTTACGAAAGCATTTATACGTTAAACTTGAATGAAGTTTATTATTTTTTTTATTTTATAAACTTAATGAATGAAATTATAAACTATTTGTTTCTCCCGATTTAGACTCACTGCATAGGTTTTATAAAATTTCCCAGACTAAAGAACTAGTACGTTTTGATATGTCCACATCAGTTCTAATCTGTAAGCCGGTAAATGTTTGCAAACACTTGAGCGGCGACAAAACAATGCATAAACCTGGTCTAATTTTAAAACTTTTAAACAATATATTGTGAAAATCCATAATATTATGAAACATGTTCTTCGTTTTCCTTCCAATTCAGGGATAGAAATATTTGAAGATGTGATGCACTTATATTATGTGATGTACGTGTTTCAAATATTATGAAATTTACTAAAACGTAATATTTTCCTTTTGGCTTCGTGTACTGATCTGACTTATAGAGTGAATAAAAGTTTGACTAAATCGATTCTTATACTATTGATTTTATTTAACTAAACGCTATTAGTTTCCGGTGATAGAAAACAAATATTCTAACATTGTTACATCTACATATATCTCTAAGACCATCAAGTACGATTTAGACTTTTATACTTACCAGACTGTTATCTTCAAAATTATCTTTATCGATATGACTAAAATAGTTATTAACACCTTACTGATGATAATCCATTTAATATTAATAAACCATTGTAAATCCCACTAAAAAATTGTTTTAGTTACATTTCTCTAACACATATATAGGTTGCATAACTCTATGCAAGGGTTTATATTTCTTTATTAATTATAATTAACCTAATGTGCTCTTAATTGATTTTGTATTTTATTTAATGTTGTTGCTTTTATTCTAATTCTGTTTGCTTTGAGGGAAATATTAAATTTTCATTTGAAACAGGTCAAAGTAAAGTCAGCTTTCACCAGTTTTCATAAAGACAAGAAAAACTTGATAAAAATAATGTCTGACTTGTAGGAACTCAAGTAAATTCAAAAACTATGAATAGTAAAACATGTTGTAAATATCATTTAATTATTTCTTTAATTTATTTATTAGTATATATATAATACGTTTTCTTGTTTAATAATTTAAAACAACATAGGTTATTCAAATACAAGAATATTTGAATGGATATAAATTAATAAATATTTTTGTATTTGAATAACCTATGTTGTTTTAATATATATATATATATATATATATATATATATATATATATATATATATATATCACTTTCACTTATGTACTTAAACAAGAATCTTACTTGGTATTTAATCGAGCTAACTTTCAATAGCTGGACCTGCCGTCATCCTCGGACATACTGAACAGGGTTGTTTTAGACTGCGAGCTAAGTGGATTTCCCGTTGACCTTGGTGTACCCTTATGTTCTATTTTTAGATTCAATGCACTGTGCCAGTTTTTAGAGTTTGTTTTGGGGTTAATATTGTCTATTATATTGAATAATTTATCGTTTTTTGATTTTATTTGTATTTGTTCGTTAATTATATTATTTTTATGTTTATAAATTTCTAGTTGTTCCCAGATTGTCATTTTGAGGCCTTTTTGAATCTTTTTTTATTAGATGTACGTTTTTTAATGTGGGGAATGTGTGTTTGTTTTTGATGGCGTGTGTGGCTAAGTTTGAGTTATAAATTTCAGGTTTGATGTATGCATTGAGGTGTTGATATGCATGAATTAAACGATTTTATATTACAACTGTGCTTCCACAGCAATTAAATTTTTATATGCCTCTAAAAAAAATTTTATATCCAATTACTTTGTGAAAAATGTTTTAAAGAATTGAAACAAGAGCTTAAAACAAATTAAATTATTTTAAAATATCAACTTACAAACTTTCATTATTCTTTCCTATTTAAAAAAAAAAATTAACTATGCTTTCACGCTATTGTATGAATTATTAATAAAAAATATTAATTTTTATAATCAACCTATATTTGTATCTTCAGTTGTACCTAAATATATTTCAGTTGCATACATTTATATTGTATGCCCGAGGATGGAGACACTAACCAGTTTTTGAAAGTACTCGCATAAATACCAAGTAAGATTCTTGTTTAAGTACATAAGTGAAAGTGATATATATATATATATATATATATGTGTGTGTGTGTGTGTGTTTATGTCTGTGTTTGTGTGTGTTGTGTGTGTGTGTATGTCTGTGTGTGTGTGTGTGTGTGTGTGTGAGTGTTGTGTGTGTGTATATATATATATATATATATATATATATATATATATATATATATATATGTTTAATAACTAAGTATAAATCTTCAATTGTTTTAACTATAATAGGTAATGAAATTATAAATTAGTGTAAATTATTAAAAAATTCTTATCAATTATATAAAAAATTCATCATGGTTATAACTATTCAATTATCTCCATTTAATATATGTTCTTTATATTTTACTAGGAAAAATATTTTCTTCACAGGTTTTAAATAATTCATTAGTTTTCACTGCAGGCTCAGTGAAATGTGCATAGAAATTCATTATCTATAATAAATGAACACTATATGAAAACAATCAGAAATAAATAAACCGCACAGTATAGAGCATAATTCAAATCGAACTAATATAACAAGAGACGACGTATTTACTAACAGTCAAGTAACAATTGGTCTCTGCTAGATTGAATGGAAACAAACCTTTGCACGTGACCTTGGAGCTTCTACACACGTGAATAGAACCAACCGAAGTGCAACGAAGGTCGTAAACCCCTGACGCAATTCCTCATAGCATTGTTTATTCAGTGTTGGGGTCTATGTGTAATTATTAAAATACAAAATTTGTTGAATAATTTATAAATGTTACATGTTTAAAAAAATGTAATAGGTCTAGTCAGAAACGTATATAATATACTTCTTAGCATTTTTGCACAGATTTTGGAGAATGTTGGAACTCGAGGGGTTTTCAAAAAAATTAATAACTTGGAGTTGAAAGAAAATATTTTAATTTTCTGGATAACCATTTATTGTAATGGGAAAATTTATGGAACAGTAAATGCGATTTATTATATAAATTGTTATATTATAAATATTTTTTATTAGCAATATATTATAAATATGTGCCATTATTTTATTAAAAAATAAATTATATATTTTAGTACATTTTTCTACCTTTCCTAACATTAAAATATTTTCTTTTGTTGGCGTGTTTCGGAATGACTCCATTTTCAAAAATTAAACCTCTCTATTCTTCAGTGAGATTTCAGTTTCGAAAATTAAGTCATTACGATATTTGTCAACAGAAGAAAGTACTGTAATGTTAGGAAAGCAGAAAAATGTACTGTAATATAAATATAGGCTACCAATATTCCTAACAGAAATAAAGATGAGTCTACTATGGAAAATAAATTATTAAACTTTATTTTTGTTGAAATATTTTATTACAATTGATATTACTATGACGCTCAGCTTAGATCTTTTCTTGGTGTGGAAGGGGCTTTTAATAGCACCTCTAAGTTGGCCATCAGTGAAATGATCTAGAAGGGCTGCCCGTAGGGTGTGGTATTATCCCCTCTGCTGAGGAGCCTTGTCGTGGACGGTTTACTAAAGACGCTCACTGGAACGGATGTTAAGGTGGTAAGATATGCGGACGGCATAGCTATCCTTGTTAGGGGCCAATTGAGTAGATCCTCAGAGACCTGCTTCAAGAGGCACTAAAGGCAACAGAGGCATGGTGCAAAGAAAAAGCACTATGCATTCACGGAGAGTAATCTGTGGCACTCACCTTCACCAGGCGATATACAATTACATAGCTGGAGATGAAGAACATTGGTAATACCAAAATAAGCTGCGTTGAGAGTGCTAAATATCTGTTAGTTAATCTGGATAGGAAGCTACTGTGGCGTGAGAACTTAGAGGATAAGTGCAAAAAAGCCATAGCTACGTACTGGTAATGCAGAAGAGCGATAGGCATGAGATGGGGTTTGGGTCGACGTCAGATGAACTGGATTTATTCTGCCATCGCAATGCCGAGGCTAGTCTTGCCTCAATCGTCTGGTGGGACAGTGCACAGAAAGAAACCAGTAGAAGAGTACTGGACCACGTACAGTGGCTTTCCTTAGAGGCAGAACAGCCTCGAGGAAGAGCACACCATGTGCCGCCATAAGGGTTATGTTGGGGTTTCCATCCTTGGGTCTTCAGATTTGAATGGAGGCAATGAAAACTGCATACCGGCTAAGTTGTACCAGGCTGTGGAAGACAAGTAGCAAACGTCATAAACAGCTATTCGGGGATTCACTGAAGGAGCTCTGGATAGAACCTCATGATAAGATACTGCCTCTTATAAACGAAAAAGGAAATTAAAAAATCCATATTCCTGCAAGAGAGGTATGGGCTGAGTGTAGACTCAAACACGGTGAAATCCTGTTCACGGATGTGTCCAAGATGAAGGAAGGAGTAGGAGCCGGCTTTAGTGAACCGAGACACCAAGACAGATTTTGTCATCGGCTGGAAGACTACAACTCTGTTTTACAGGGGGAGGTGCTCCCGATCAAACTATGTGCTGAGGAAATAATAGAGTCTGGCAAGAGGGGAAAGACCATCTGGATTTGCTCGAACAGTCAGGCAGCTCTGAAGGCTTTAGGTATGACTAGTACCAGCTCTAGGCTGGTGGCTGGGACTATAGCTTCTGTAGGAGAGCTGGGTAAGTATAATTCGCACAACTTAATCTGGATTCCAGGACATTCTGGCTGGATAGGGAATGAGAGGGCGGACGCCTTAGCAAAACAAGGGTGTATAACTCAAGGACCGTTGCTGAAGACAGTGGGCATTCCGCCTCAGGAGGGGAAGAAGAGGATCATGGCACACATAGACAGGTTGTGCAGGGAAAAATGGAATGCGACTTTGGGATGCAACAAATCCGAGGTACGAGGTACTGTGGGGATACTCGGGACACTTCTGGGGCAAAGAAATACTCTCCTTAAGTAGACCTTAAACCAGAGTTACTGTAGAGCTGGTCACAAGCCATGGGAAACTGAGGGGGTTAGAATACAAAATTGGAAGATCTATGTCCCCTGTGTGCAAGACATGCGAGGAGGACTAAGAGCCCAATCTACGTGCTCTGTAAGTGCCCTGCTTTGGGACCTGTAAGGAGAATGTGGTTTGTCTGGCAGGTGTGTACACCAGAGGATATCAGAAGATTTAGCATCAGGTGGAACTTGGTTTCCACTAAGGTAATCTTGTGCTAGGGATGGGAAGAGAGTACAAAGGCTTTAGCTACGTGCTATACACCGATAAGGTCCCTCCGAGTTTTTTTTCAATAAAAAATAGCTTAGATCAGCTATTTACAGTGTATACAAAAAAAATACCACAATTGGGAAAATTAAAAGATTATAAGCTTTTACACTAAAAGAAATTAATGATTATTATGACCCTAATTATACATTTTTTTTGCCAATTACAGTTGAAAATTCCCAACT
>JBAIZL010000010.1:75118364-75158364 GCA_036971475.1 Prosapia bicincta | reverse complement strand
TATTTGGAAATAATAGTTTAAAACCTACAAAAAAAAAAGATTTATATAAAATATTTATCTAAAAAAAACAATATTTATTTTGTTAAAGTTACCTATTAAAAATATAATAATATAAATGTAAATAAATATATAAGCATTAATTAATAAATATTGTATAATATTCAAATTATATTACTATATGTTTCGTTCATCAACCTATAATAAAATTTGCATTTGTAAACTGCTAAATAATTATAAACAACAAAAAATTATAAACACAGCATTATGCACTTTCACTTTAAACACACTTTCAACGATTATTTCTGTCCAAACCACTTCCTGTCGAGGTCCGAACCCTCGCCGTGCTTGATGGTGAATGCACGCTGTATAATAGCAGAAGGAGTTTTAACCGGTCACTATTTGGGTCATAACATCTGCAGTATTACCGACTGCTGGCTTTCGTAACTTTGGATGACTATCATGGCCATCTTTATATAATATTAGACATTTGTTTACAATTAGACGACCCGACCTAAGGGTAGAAATTAATAATTACTTATATAATGGTTTGTAATAACGGAACTTGTATTTTGTTTTGGCAAACTACTGGTTCTATTTTGAATACGTTTTGCATTTCAGAATATTTTAGATGACCTACCCTTGAATAGAAATTAGTAGCGATGTTAAAACCTTTTTTTTAAATATAAACTTACATGTTTGGCCTATTGAGCATCTGTTTAAAGTGATTTTTCTACTTATAACACTTGATAGTTTAAAATTGGACATAATATTTTAAGAACTATCTTCAAATAACAAACAAGCGTGTATATGAAACTTTCAGGAGATTCTTGTATATAAAGTACGCAATCTTTAGTAGGTAAAACTCATGATATATCCTATAAGATGGATGTTATTAGTAATGACGATAGGAGAAAAGTAATCGTATTTATTAATATAAGTAAACACTCGCTGAACATATTATTTGAGTAAATTTATGAGAATCTTACTGAGGGCAAACGTTTTCGACATTACTAGATGGCCTCTGTCAGTGTGTGACTAATTGAAATTTAATATTGACAGTAACAAAGCCTGACTAGTGGAACGAAAAAGTTTTTTTTTAATACTTTTATGAAATTAATATTAAACCTTGGCAATTAGGTGAACAAAAACGCTAATAGAAATATAAATTACAATATATATATATATATATATATATATATATATATATATATATATATAAGATATAAGATATAAGATATTCTGGTACTATGTATTTATTTCTAAATCACTAAATGGCTTTAAAAACCTTATGATATCAAAACTTGTATATCATTACAGATTTCTTACACTTAGTAATTCTATTACGTTTATAATTTCGTCAAAATAATAACAACTTTCACCAATATTTACAGTTTTGTTTTAAATTATATATATATATATATATATATATATATATATATATATATATATATAAAGAACATAAGTCAAAATACAAATACAAAAATTATAATTGAATTTACAATTCAAAGTTTTTCGTTGGCAGTACCAACATTATCAGGAATATTAAACAATTCTTGTTTAATATGAATTGTTTAATATTCCTAATGATGTTGGTACTAATAGCCAACGAAAAGCTTTGAATTGTAAATTCAATTATAATTCTTGTATTTGTATTTTGACTTATGTTCTTTATTAATACGCAATAATACATATTGCGATATATATATATATATATATATATATATATATATATATATATATATATATAATAATTAATAAATTTTAAATATTTCAAAAACAAGAATATTTTTAATGAATATATTAATATTTACTGTTTTTGAAATATTTTAAATTTAATAACTATATTACAAGAAAACATATCACCATATTTAATATATATATATATATATATATATATATATATATTTATAACAGATTTATTTTAGCTGTCGCCGCCTCTCCGTCCTAAATTTCGAATACTTCTGTCATATTTTAATGTCTCTTCTAGACTGCTTGCAGTCATTGCTTCGTGGATCCCATGACGTCCACTTCTTCCTAACAGTCTTTCTGTTTTCAAGGGAAATCCACTCTAGTACCTTTCGGGGCCACCATTCTTCTGTCGTCCTTTTTACATGTCGAAACCACAACAATTGCCTTCGCTTTATTTCTAACAAATATCCATTTCCATTTCGTTAAAATTTGTTAATTTCTCACGCTTTCAAGTCCTATTTTATCGCAGCTTCAAATTTGTTCGTGCTTAAAATAGTGCAAAAAGCTTCCTTTTTTGTTCCATTTAAGGTGATATATTTCATTTTATTTATCTGTACGTTTTAGAATTACATTTTTGTTACTTTATAAACTACTAAAGCAAATAAAAATAATTCAATATATATTATTTTGCAAAACTAATTGTTCGAAACTTACACCATTTGAATAAATGTAATTAGAATTAGTTATAAAAATTTTATAACACAGGAAGATTGCCTTTTGAAAATTATGCTCAATGTTTTCCATTTTTGTTAATAAACCCAACGATTTCAAAATTAAACTCAACCCTCTAGCACTGTGAATTTCAAAATCAAAACGTAGAATTTATTAATTATTTTTAATAACAAAACTACTCCCTTGGCGATTGCTCATTTACTTTCCTATAGATTGAAAATTAGTAAAGTTGTTGTCCTTTAACATTTGTTAAAAATCACTTGACCAAAAATTAATTTGTAAATAATAACCTGGGATAACAGTTAAAGTTACATTATGATATAAAAACTAAAATAATTTCCGAAAGGTTTACGATAATTTTTTATGAAGATTTTTCTTTATTCTAATTTTAATGCAAAAATAAAGGCGAATAAAATACCAATAACACTTATATGTGGCTTCATACTAGAGTTTCATTTTTGTAATTTACTTGGACAATTAATCTTTTATTAACTGAACGCGTTTTATACGTTCTTTTTGTTTTGAACGTTTCATTAATACATCGAAAATGCTGCAACTGGAATTGTAAAAATATATGAGCATTTAAAAATGTGTAATCTTTATACAAATATATTCAGTTAAATATCATTTTTTTATTGTAATTTAATTTTACATTATTATTATCTGTTTTAGAAAATTAATTGAATCAAAGCTATACAAGTCTGTTAAACCTATTCTATTAGTTTTTAAACAGTAATAAATTAAATGTTATAACTAAACGCAATAAAAAAATATCTTCTTGGCTTTAAATTTCTAGCTTGTAACTAATTATTTTGCTTAATCTAAAGTTAAACTTTTAATAAAGCAGCTTCGTTTTCTATGTCAATCATAATTACCAAAGAATGGGGTTACATGAATTTGATTGTAATCCTGATTAATATCATAACCAAGAAAGCATTTCCTGGGAATATTAAATGATACATTTGCAATCGTCATGGCGTTTGCAACATAATTACTGCCATGCTTGACCCATGGACAGCTTTCATCAAACCTAATTATCTTAGACAAATGTCTATAACTACCGCTAGTGTCCTACAATTAAACAAATTGTATCTCTAAATGCAAATAAGCAACTGATTTTTAGAAATTCATCTTCGTTAAAAAAGCAACTTTTTTATAAACATTTCTTTAAAAAAGGTATTTTTAGAAGTTTTTCTTACTAAATAAAAACAGGTAGCTTGGTTTTAGAATTCAATCTTTCTATATACAACCAAAAGGTTTGTTTTTAGAATTTCTCCTTGTTTTCATATCACCAAGAAACTTGTTTTTAGAGGTCCAACTCTATAAGTAAAAACAAGCAACTTTATTTTAGTACTCCATCGTTCTATATACAAACAAGAAACTTGTTCTGTATAGAACTTGTTCTGATGGATCAGAACTCCATTTTTCTAAATAAAATCATACATGTTTTTAGAATTCCTTCCTTCTATATGCAACCAAAAAAACATGTATTTAGATGTTCATTTTTATAATGTAAACCATACTACTTGTTTATATTACTCAAACATTTTAAATAAAACAAACAACTTCCTTTTAGAAGTAGTTCAAAATAAAAGTAAAAAACCTTTTTTATAAATGTTTCTTCCTGTATACGGCCAAGAAACTTGTTCGTAAATAAAACCAAGCAACTGGTTTTTAGTAAGACTACATCCTTCTAAATAAAAACAAACAACTTGGTTTTAGAACTCCATCTTTCTAAATAGAAACAATCAATTTTTTAAAAACAAGTTTATCTTTCTAAATAAAAAGAAGAAATTTGGTTTTAAAAGTTTTAAGTTATTACTTGTATATTTATCGTTTTGTAACATAATAACGATAATTTTTAAAGTTTATAAATGTGAGAAAAGAATATTTGGTCTCTAGAGTTTCCTTCATTGGTTCGTTAGCTCCCGAAAAATCACAACATTAAAAATTACAGTTAGGCATTATTTAGGAATAAAGTGTCACCAAAACTTTACCTAAAAATCTACATTAAAAAATAAGGTCTTTAAATTTTAAATTCTCTTCTTGTTGTTTATTTTCTTTATTAAAATTTAATGGGTGCCAAGAGGAATAGATTGTTACATACATTTCCTACATTACACCCATCCTTGTGTGGGAAATTGTTGTTGTGGGAAATTCCATCTCACCCACAAAATAGCCTCACTAATAAGCTATTTGTAAGGTAATACCCCTCCTTATCCTATAGAATAAAGTCAACCTATCTCCCAGTTTTCCTGAATGATCTGCGGTGTTTTTCCTGGCAGAGTTTCTTGCCAGGTTGTTCCATCCCGCTCTTACGCGACACTTACTGCACTGGTTCATTTCACTATCTCCTGATTTTTCATGATAAGAACTCCACAGCTTGGAACATGTGCAATCATCATGCACCCATTATGCGCGTTAGGGTTACTAACCGCATGCGCATCTTAGATGGTAACTGGTGGTCGGGTTCTGTGGGTACAGACCGGGGGGTGGGGAAAGTCTGAAAATAGTCTATGTTAGGCTACACATATCTGTTCTTCTTCAACGAGGGGTTATATCATGTCGCCGACTCCGATATAGCAAGGGTGACCCCACAAATAATTTACGTTGAACGACAAGATATTATTATGTAATTAATAAAGTACAATTCTACTAGAAATCATAGAATGGGATTTAATTCATCCAAAGGCCTTAGCATTAAACAACTACCACTATAGGTTTTATAATTTTAAAACAACAATTTCGCTATGAGAAATATATAAATAAATAAATAAATAAATATATATATATATATATAATAACCATCAAAATATTTCTATATTCTAATATATTATCAAAGAGTAAAAACAGACCGGGAATGGAATTAAGATATTTATAATAGCTATTTAACGAGATTTACTATATAACTGTTTGAACTTCGGTTTGTACTACAACTGATATTTTTATAAATTGTTATATTATTATCCCTTTTTTATTAACAATATAACTTTAATAATTTTATCTAACTTTGAGAACAATTATCATCTAATTTGTACAGTGATGTGAAGTTACAAGTATACTTTCCATCTCAACGAAAGTGAAGGTTGAAGAAGGTGAAAGTACGAATGCAGATGTTTGTGCACGGTGTATTATTACTACAGTGCCAAGAGTAGTGTGTCATGGTAATAATATGTCTGCATAGGTTCGTGTCCCTGAAGGGTAATTAAATTTAAAACTCCGTTTACATGCTTTAGAAATATTATGTTTACGCCGAATTAAGAAGCTATTTTTACCGCATAAACTCAAACCCTAAAACGGTTCGTTATAATTTTATCTGCGTATATTTATAATTTTTACCTTAAAGCATTTTAAGACTTGTTTAAAAATAACGACTTAATGCTAAGTGTATACAACATTGTTAAAACATGTAAAAGCATGTTTAAAATAGTTTAGACACACACACACGCGCGCGCGTGCGCGCACACACACACTCACACCCACCCACCCACACACACACACACACATACACACTCACACACACACACACACACACACACACACACACACACACACACACACACACACACACACACACACACACACACACACACTCACACACACACACACACACACACACACACACACACACTCACACACACACATACACACACAAGCGCACACGCACACACACACACTCACACACACACATACACACACACACACACACACACACACACACACACACACACACACACACACACACACACTCACACACACACACACACACACACACACACACACACACACTCACACACACACATACACACACAAGCGCACACGCACACACACACACTCACACACACACATACACACACACACACACACACACACACACACACACACACACACACACACACACACACACACACACACACACACACACACACACACACACACACATACACACACACATACACACACACACACACACACACACACACACACACACACACACACACACACACACACACACACACACATACATACTCACACACACAAACAATATATATATATATATATATATATATATATATATAATAAACTTAAAATATTTCAAAAAAAGAATAGGTTGAATACATATTATTGTATTTTTGTTTTTGATACATTTTTAATCCATTAACTTTATTAAAAAAAACATATCCCTATATTTAATATATGTACACGCACCTATATATATATATATATATATATATATATATATATATATATATATATATACATAGGTAGATATAGAAAGACTGAGAGTGAACTAATAGAGTAGAAAAGGTAGACGAAACATTTCTTTTTTTTGTTTTTTCCACGCTTATAATTTCTTACATATACTGTATTCATATATACTGTAAGTGGTAGCAAACAAGGAATAATACCAAGGCATTAAAATCATGAATGCTTATGTTAAGGGAATATTTTTTATGTAAGAACCATGTTCTCTACTGATAGCAACATTAGTGCTGTGATTCACTTACTGTAAGAAATTAATCGCTTTTGCGGAATAACTCTAGAGGTTTAAGCCTTCCTTTAAAAGTTTAAGTATTATGGACGACCTTCGTGATTAAAATTTGTTTAGTACAGTTTCGTAATTTCTATTTTAATAGTAATTGTTCGAAGTTAAGTAAGTAAAACAACATAAGGCTTTACATTTCTCATGGATTGAACGAAGGATTAATAGCATATACGAAAGCGTGCGTTTGACTTGTCGCGCAGTCTAAGGAGAAACGTCTGAATAAAAACATTTCGTTGCGAGTAAAAGAAAATGTTGCTCCTGAATTGTTTAAGTTCTGGTATAGAACCTGTCTGATTGTTATTTATTAGTCACTTTTATTTTTTTGATTCATGGGGGATTAGGAAAGTTTATGATAGGCAAGTGTGTTCGGAAAATCTATTCTTTTTACAAAATCACAGATTCTCAAATAAAAAGATTCTTGTCTATTCTAATCTTATTTTTTAAATTAAACTTACTACTGGGTATTTAAGCAACCATATCTTAACTGCGAGTTTCACCATAAGACAAAACACAATAATTACAGGTGATTTGCAAGAGTGCCTACAATATAGGCCTACTGACTTATCGCACCCTACAACACGCAGCTTGCAATGATTCTTATTGCAAACTTGCAGGACGTGACTTGCAAACATTCTCCTTAACGCAAGACTTGCAATGAACGTCTTTTCGTATCTCAAAGCATATGACTAGCAACAGCTCTTATTACCGCTTTTTACACAATAATATTTCACACAGCACAGTTTCTTTATTCCATTTTGGACTATGTAATAGTTTTCCTTTTGTTGTTGTTTGTTTCTTGTTTACTGAAGTCTGCAATGTTTTGTTGCATGGAATGTGGACACAATCGTGCGAGTGAGATAAGATTCCCAAATAAATTTAATTTCGATTTTTTTTTCTTACATAAAAAATAATTAATCTCTTTAAACAATGCTAACAATTGTTAAAGTGATTAATTAAGATGAACGTAATCTAACGTAATGGAATACAAAATTCAAGAATACAAAAAAACAAAATACTCTTATAAATTTTTCTGTACTCGAATTTCTGGAATGTTTGTTTTAATGTTTGGTCGTTGTAAAAATATTGCAATCCCATCGTTGTGGCATTATAGTTCATACGTATAAAATGATAAAAATATGGAAACTTGATGAAATAATAAATTTACACTACTTTCATTCTAATCATAATTAGATTTTAAAATAATTTAGAAACCTTAATTAGGTTTAACGAAATGCTTATCTAAAGTGCATAAAAAATTCCTTAACAAAATTATAAGATTGACAAGTACTATTCTCATATTTATAGGTAAAGATGTTTTGAATGACTTCGGCTAAAACGAAATAAAAAAAATAAGAGGAGTAAAATAAACTAATTGGAAGTTCATAAAAAAACGTAGCTATAATATTGCTTTACGCTTTGTCTATGCGTGAATAAATTAAATATAATTTGGTTCTGACACAAATTAGAAGCATCAAAAATTACCAATGTATTTAATTTTAAAAACGAAAGAAACATAAAATAATCTTAAATGAAAATAGGTACACAATATAGTTTAAACACTACGATCAAAATATCAAATAATAGTACACAAACATATACCCCATTCAGGATTTAAAAATATATAACATATAACAATTTGGGGACATACCACGGTTGGCTCAGGAGAATCGCGTTTAACGTTACTGTCATTGAAAGACATTTTATGTATATATGTGAACAAAAGGAAAACGAAGGCGTATGCCAAGAAACTGGTATCACCGCGTAAACCTATGCTAAATTCTAGATTAAAAGAAGCAATAAAATAAAATTATTTGTTTCAGAAATATTTTTAAAAAAAATCCTTTTAAAATATATATTTTTTAGTGAAAAAACTATTTCTTTAAGGAGTAACTCTATACACCTCATTCCATATAGGATGTAAAGATGTATAACATATATCAATTTGGGGAAAATACCGTGAACGTCTTAGGAGATTTATGAATTTAAATTCTATTGTTATCAAAAGAGTTTTATGTATAAACGCAAATAAAAAAAAAACCAATGAAAATTTCAAAAAAACTGTTAACATTACATACGCTAAATTCGTGATATAAAGAAGTGGTAATTGTTTTTAAACAGTCGTATAAACTACCTAAAAAGCTCTGAATTTAAATTTAAATAAAAGGTAATATTGAAATAATTGGTAACGAAGAATAAACATTTTTTCACAACTATACGCATTGGGACACAATCCTTGATTAAATCAAATCTCTCTTTATTCATTGTTTATGTCTTATTAACAATGAAACCACTATACACACTTTTCGTTCGATGCAGGGCCACAGAATCAAGTGACTGCGGAATTTCTCCATTGTCAAACCATAGAATAGAATTGCGAAAGAAAAATGAGTTTTTTCTGTGTGTCGACATCCTGAGGTCCCACTTATAAAAAAAAATTTGTTAGTTGTCAATCATGTAAATATTTTGTAAGTAGTAGATACACATTGATTTGTAAAATTGTTTATTTTTAATTCAAATTAAATAACTGTGTTGACGATTTTCTAGGTATTTACTATTTAGAATGTTTCATTCGGCTGATTTTGTTCTACTCGAGTATTTCATAATCAGGAGAATATTTGTTATATCTCCTTAACGAATTAACTGTAGGAGAGGACAACAACAAAAAACTGATATACAGCTAAGGAGACTTAGCATTATTTTATAGAAGTGTTTTATAGACTTACATGATATTTCCTAAAAATAAATTTAATTAAATTCTTGGTTAGATGGAGAAGCTTTTTAAATGTTCCGTTGTAACGCAACAGGTTACACAAAACGTTCATCCTTGAATTGAGAATAAAAATTTCTAAAAGAAAGACAACCATATCGGATATAAGTGGCTATGAAACGGATCAGAAATGTAACCGATCTTCTTTGTTGTTGCGTTATATATAATAATAATATTTCAATTATCTCAAGTCGGGATTTGCTTTGTTGTGTAGTTTATTCAAAGTAACTAATACATAACTAAAACATAGATGCTAATTATCTTTCCAATTAACAACACCACACACGTATTTTAAAGTTGAAAAAAAGAATCGAAGTCGGCACTTTAATCAAAGTAGAACCAATTATCGACCATTGCTCGATAACATTAGAGTAGACGATTCTTGGAATCGAGAATCTGAATTCTCCCATCCATAATTTTACTATTTTTGTACGAGTAGATACTTCACGTCGGTCCGGTTAGCAGAAGGTCAACTAAAGGTAAACTATTCTGCCAATGGATCGTCATTCTCAGGACCAGGCCATTATTAACCCCTTACCTTAGTGCTATCTAATTCCATTCACCTTTCCCTGGTATGAGCTTTCCGAACCACTTTTCAAAACTTAACGCTTACATATTACTTTGCTCATTGCGAGACCGGTTTTAAGTGGGGCACATATATTTCCATAGGTTATAATATTCACCACAGACAGTTTGAATTAATCAATTTATTTCTGGACGTAAACTGCCTGTTCTTAATATTGTTCCTGTGTGCTCTTTTTGAAGTTATGAATCGAAACATATTTGCAATAAGAATATTACTACTGTGTGCTTTGTTTCATTTTAGGTATACACACAAACACACACACACACACACACACAAACACACACACACACATACACGTTTCACACACACACACACACACACACACACACACACACACACACACACACACACACACACACACACACACACACACACACACACACACACACACACACACACACACACACACACACACACACACGCTCGCACACACACACACACACACACACACACACACACACACACACACACACACACACACACACACACACACACATACATACACACACACACACACACAAACGCTCGCACACACACACACATACAAACACACACACACACACATACACACACACACACACACACACACACACACACACACACACACACACACACACACACACACACACACACACACACACATACACACACACACACACACACAAACACACACGCACACACAATCTTGCATAGCACACACATGCTCACAGCAACTCCATCTTCCATAGCACACACATGCTCACAGCAGCTGCATTTTCCATAGCACAGATATGCTCACAGCAACTGCATCGTCCATAGCACACACATGCTCACAGCAGCTGCATCTTCCATAGCACAGATATGCTCACAGCAACTCCATCTTCCATAGCACACACATTCTCACAGCGACTGCATCTTCCCTAGTCTACACATGCTCACAACAACTGCATCTTCCATAACAGACACATGCTCACAGCAACTGCATCTTCCATAGCACACATATGCTCACCGCAACTGAATCTTCCATAGCACACACATGCTCACAGCAACTGCATCTTCCCTAGTCTACACATGCTCACAACAACTGCATCTTCCATAGCACACACATGCTCACAGCAACTGCATCTTCCATAGCACACATATGCTCACCGCAACTGAATCTTCCATAGCACACACATTCTCACAGCGACTGCATCTTCCCTAGTCTACACATGCTCACAACAACTGCATCTTCCATAACAGACACATGCTCACAGCAACTGCATCTTCCATAGCACACATATGCTCACCGCAACTGAATCTTCCATAGCACACACATGCTCACAGCAACTGCATCTTTCATAGCATACAATTGTTAAAAGCAACTGAATCTTCCATGGTTCACATATGCTCACAGCAATTACATCTTCCATAGCACGGATATGTTCATAGAAACTGCATCTTCCATGGCACATACCTGCTCACAGCGACTGCATCTACCATAGCACACACATACTCACAACAACTGCATCTTCTATATCACACATATGCTCACTGCAACTGCATCTTCCATAGCACACACATGCTCACATCGACTGCATCTTCCATAGCACAGACATGCTCACAGCAACTGCTTCTTTCGTAGCATACACATGCTCAAAGCTACTGAATCTTCCATGGCACACATATGCTCACAGCAATTGCATCTTCCATAGCACGGATATGCTCATAGAAACTCCATCTTCCATAGCACAAACATGTTCACAGCGACTGCATCTACCATAGCACACACATGTTCACAACAACTGCATCTTCTATAGCACACACATGCTCAAAGCAACTGAATCTACCATGGCACACATATGCTCACAGCAATCGCATCTTCTATAGCGCACACAATCTCTCAGTAACTCCATCTTCCGTAGCACGGATATGCTCATAGAAACTGCATCTTCCATAGCACACACATGTTCACAGCGACTGCATCTACCATAGCACACATATGCTCACAGCGACTGCATCTACCATAGCACAAACATGCTCACAACAACTGCCTCTTCCATAGCACAGACATGCTCACAGCAACTGCATCTTCCATAGCACACACATGCTCACAGCGACTGCATCTTCCATAGCACACATATGCTCACAGCAACTGCATCTTCCATATCACGCATATGCTCACAGCGACTGCATCTGCCATATTCTCTAAGTACCAAGTCACACGATTGTGGTTTTATTAATAATGCTCTACCACTTTGAGAATTTTACATAGATATTTTCTCTTATGTGTTTTCTATCTGTTCGTATTAATCAAGGTTTTGGCAAGACCGAATGCAATAACTGTAAAACTGTAATTATTTTTAATTCCAAGATTTATTCCTTAAAAATCTAAATCGGTAGTGATTATTTCCTAATACTTGTTTTCTTTCACTTAATATAAATTATTTATTATTCATCTATTAAAAACAATGATTGAAAATAAACGCAACCTCTAAATTCTGATAATTTCAAATAGTTAGACAAACAAGGTTAGGTTGATGCAATCTAACTTCCGAAAATACCTCTTTTCGGCATCTAAACATAAATTAATATTAACTTATTTGTTAGTTTCATAATTACTGTTGTGTAAAGGGTATCAATTATTGTTTCCTACATGTATTTTTTATTTATTGTTTATTTCCCTTAATTTTCTTTAATGTTTATTACCTATAGTTATATATTATTTGTATTTGTAACTTTATTCTTTAATATATATGTTGATTATTACTTTTGGAGATTATGTTGTTGCTGCTCGCTCGAGGGTTGTTTAAGCTACGTGTATTTTTTTTCTATTAGTCCACAATCTCCTTATATATATATATATATATATATATATATATATATATATATATATATATATATATATAACGCAATATGTTTTCTTGTGTATTAATAAAGAAAAAAAGTCAAAATACAAATACAAGAATTATATTTGAATTTACAATTCAAAGCTTTTCGTTGGCTAACAGTACCAACATCATCAGGAATATTAAACAATTAAAATTCATTTTGAATTTTAATTGTTTAATATTCCTGATGATGTTGGTACTGTTAGCCAACGAAAAGCTTTGAATTGTAAATTCAAATATAATTCTTGTATTTGTATTTTCAATTTTGTTCTTTATATATATATATATATATATATATATATATATATATATATATATATATATATATATATATATATATATATGTATATATATATATATATATATATATATATATATATATATATAACGAGATTGTGGACTAATATATTTTAAGATATAAATTTATTTATTTTATATAAATAAATGTATGTAACACATTTATATATATATATATATATATATATATATATATATATATATATATATATATATATATATATATATATATGATGAATAAAAATGTATTTTATTAGCGGTTGAAAATTTGTACAACATGTATATATATATATATATATATATATATATATAATAATATAATTAATAAAATACATTTTTATTCATCCTAACAAGTTCAAATACATTTCTATCAACCTAAAGCGGATGACGATTGATGCTAATACTTATTTCAAATATGTTTTCAATAATTTAATCATACTAACTATGCAAACTAAATATCTTCATATTCGAAGTCTAGCGCTTTGGAAAATTTCTCATAGCTATACATGTGTTTCTCAAAGATGTGTAAGAATTTTTCTTTTGCTCCCATCTGGTTTTCGTCGAAACCTCAATCGCACAACCTTAAATTGTAGCCATGGTTACCGAAAAACACTATAAATAAAGCTCTAGGATTACAAATGAATGAAAGAATAAAATAAACAAACAAATTGCACTAACAGTATCGAACATTACGTCACAAACAGACTATACAAAAGAAGGCGGAAAGAAACAGCAACAAAATGCAAGCGAAGAAAAAAAAGAAAGCGTATAAACCATAATAACCAAAAATAATAGTTCAATACCATACATAGAAAGAAAGATGGATAACTGCAAAGAAATTCGCTTTCTATTCTGTCTCTTAATATTGTTATTATGACTTATGTAAGAGTTGCCGTTATCCTCATATGTATGAGTTGCCGTTATCCTCATATGTATTATTTGCCGTTATCCTCATATGTATGAGTTGCCGTTATCCTCATATGTATGAGTTGCCGTTATCCTCATATGTATGAGTTGCCGTTACCCTCATATGTATGACTGCTGTTATCCTCATATGTATGAGTGCTGTTATCCTCAAATGTATGAGTTGCCGTTATCCTCATATGTATGAGTTGCCGTTATCCTCATATGTATGAGTTGCCGTTATCCTCATATGTATGAGTGCTGTTATCCTCATATGTATGAGTTGCCGTTATCCTCATATGTATGAGTTGCCGTTATCCTCATATGTATGAGTTGCCGTTATCCTCATATGTATGACTGCTGTTATCCTCATATGTATGAGTGCTGTTATCCTCAAATGTATGAGTTGCCGTTATCCTCATATGTATGAGTTGCCGTTATCCTCATATGTATGAGTTGCCGTTATCCTCATATGTATGAGTTGCCGTTATCCTCATATTTATGAGTGCGGTTATCCTCATATGTATGAGTTGCCGTTATCCTCATATGTATGAGTTGCCGTTATTCTCATATGTATGAGTTGCCGTTATCCTCATATGTATGAGTGCTGTTATCCTCATATGTATGAGTTGCCGTTATTCTCATATGTATGAGTTGCCGTTATTCTCATATGTATGACTTGCCGTTATCCTCATATGTATGAGTTGCCGTTATCCTCATATGTATGAGTGCTGTTATCCTCATATGTATGAGTTGCCGTTATTCTCATATGAATGAGTTGCCGTTATCCTCATATGTATGAGTGCTGTTATCCTCATATGTATGTGTTGCCGTTATCCTCATATGTATGAGTTGCCGTTATTCTCATATGTATGAGTTGCCGTTATCCTCATATGTATGAGTGCTGTTATCCTCATATGTATGAGTTGCCGTTATTCTCATATGTATGAGTTGCCGTTATTCTCATATGTATGATTTGCCGTTATCCTCATATGTATGAGTGCTGTTATCCTCATATGTATGAGTTGCCGTTATTCTCATATGTATGAGATGCCGTTATCCTCATATGTATGAGTGCTGTTATCCTCATATGTATGAGTTGCCGTTATTCTCATATGTATGAGTTGCCGTTATCCTCATATGTATGAGTGCTGTTATCCTCATATGTATGAGTTGCCGTTATCCTCATATGTATGAGTGCTGTTATCCTCATATGTATGAGTTGCCGTTATCCTCATATGTATGAGTTGCCGTTATTCTCATATGTATGGGTTGCCGTTATTCTCATATGTATGAGTTGCCGTTATCCTCATATGTATGAGTTCCCGTTGGCCTCGTATGTATGAGTTGCCGTTATCCTCATATGTATGAGTTGCCGTTATCCTCATATGTATGAGTTGCCGTTATCCTCATATGTATGAGTTGCCGTTATCCTCATATGTATGAGTTGCCGTTATCCTCATATGTATGAGTTGCCGTTATCCTCATATGTATGAGTTGCCGTTATCCTCATATGTATTAGTGCTGTTATCCTCATATGTATGAGTTGCCGTTATCCTCATATGTATGAGTTGCCGTTATCCTCATATGTATGAGTTGCCGTTATCCTCATATGTATGAGTGCTGATATCCTCATATGTATGAGTGCTGTTATCCTGATATGTATGAGTTGCCGTTATCCTCATATGTATGAGTGCTGTTATCCTCATATGTATGAATAATGTATCCAGGATAGACAGCGCACCGCCCATAGTTTTGACAAATGTCAACAGAATGTGTAGTGATGCTCACTGTAGACGATCAGTAGTCTTTAAGGAATAAGTGAAGGCGTTTTGTTTCAGTTTTTCTTGATTTTACACCTTTTTCTAGTGCTTTTAATGAGGCAAGTCTGTTGTTTTGGTTTCAAAGTTACTTCACTTCAAACTACATTCGCAACTATTGTTAAATCACTGTATTAAGATTATTGTTTGAGCTTTGCAGCCACAATAGTTTTTGTTCGAATGTTTTTGGTCTGGTTCCGCCATCTTGACAGTCAAAGCCAAGGACCTGGTAGCTGCGGCGTCTCTCCCATACAAAATGATGATTTTGAGTATGGGACTCCCGTAGTGATTTAATTTTAAAATGACTCCCATTTTATTTAAAATCATACTCCCGTTTGATTTTAAAATGACTCCCGTAGTGTTTAATGGTTTTAGTTGATCTATAAAATAATTTGTTTAATGTTTCAAATCTATTGCTCCTCGTGTGTATTCTTTAGATACTTTAAAGCGTGGGATAAAGCTGCCTCTGTAAGAAATGGTACAAGTGGTTTCCTGGGTTGTTTGAAATAAAGGTTTCAAGGCCAAGAGGTTCTTTCCCCTATACCGAATTGCTCTCCGAGACTACTTGTTCTCCATATCGGATAACTTGGAACTTGTTCAAACCCAACCGGAGACTACGCCTGTGCAATCCTACCGAGAGGTTACTGGTACTGCTGCACCGTCTCAAATAATCGTCGAGCCTGCACCGTGTTGCTGCAAAGACAGCATTAAACCTGATCAAGAGAGCGCATCAAAAGTTATAACCAAAACCTTGCCTGTCCCAAAAATAGGAATGAATTCAAGAAAAAAATGCTGGTAAAGGCGCAGTTGTTTTGACTTCTATAAACTTTATTATGTTTTGGGGTTTTTATCTATCTGAGATTAATTGTAGCGTACCTAAGTCGATCATAATTTGTTAGTTATATTATATACGAATTTGTTAGTTATATTATATTATTAGCTCGCATTTTCCTCCAAATAGGTGCAATCACTTTATATTTTATGTATTGAAACGTTTTCACAAACTAGAGGCCTGCTTTACCAATTTTTAGTTTGTTTTTGAAATGCGTTAGCATGCGGGTTAGACGCTGAGAGGTAATGGCCTACAAAACAATTCCACCACTCAAGTGGTATAACATTGAAGTGTGAGATTTTATTAGTACTTCAGAAATATAGCTAGTCTCTACACAGCTACTTAGTTTTATTTTGTGTGGATCATGAGACTGTGAATATAAATATTTAAAAATGTGCTCCATTGTCTCCCGTAACTAACTTATATATATTTATTGTAAATATAAAATATTAGGAAAATAAAGAAAAATTTCTCTCTGTTGATTTAAGTAGGAAATGACTTTTTTGTAAGAAAGAAATTTTGTAATACTTGTTACTTACTATCTTCGTTTTTTCAATCATTAGTTTGGTAGTTCTCGGAGTGCTCCACATATAATATAACGTTCGTGTTGTGCATTATGGTTACACTGATGTCATTCATGCAAAGACATGTAATATGACGGGATTAAAAGACTTTAGATTTGAAACGTGCGTAATGAATATACAGACCACGGTTCGGAACTGCACTAAACTATTTTATCACGTTTGAAGAATATGAATGCTATAAAGTATTTTTGGTTAAATAACTGATTTTTATAACACTGTCATTGTTGTAAGAACGAAGATTATTTTAGCCGCTACTGCGAAATCAAAAAGAAAACAACACCATGCATAAAATTCTGCAGAGTGACTATCTTACAAAAGCATATATCAACTACTATCGGTATAAACTGACGGTGAGTACGTGGAAAGATCAACATACAAACGAACAAATTTAGACATCTAGGCAGTTTACTATAGCAATTGAAATTAAAAATATAACGAACAGAAACACCAAGATTTAGCCATTATAGAACATCTACAATAGGGTGTAACACACTTTAGATGATGTTACATATTAAATTGGCAAGGTTCAGAAAACAAACGAGAATGTATTCAAAAATTTGTAATAATGTACAACTGTATAAAAAAAAAATTGTAATGTATGAGAAATATTTTAATGAGATCTCTGGTTGTTAGTGACATCTAACGGAGAATTTTAAAACGTGTATTAAAATCGGGATGCGCCCCCCGGATGCGCGGTAGGTAGGAAGGTTGCTCGCAAATACAATATAAGGCCTCTTTTAGCCAAGATGTAAAGGGCAACGGACGTGTCCGAGAGCAAGAAAAATTTTTATTTTGTTTTCAAAGTTTAATTTAAACCTCCTTTTTTAAAACATGTTATAATCGTGAGATAGAAGACAGAGTACGCAACCAAGTACAAGATGGGACGCTGAAGTTACCGATGACATTTCCCGAAACTTTCCACGAGGAGGACGCGAGGTTACCAGATGTGAATGCAGCTAAGTGAACGATTTAAGACTTTAAAGATTTATTTCAAAATTTAAAACGTTATACAGCATAACTCAAACTAAAGAACTTTGAACGTTTCAATTCATTTACATAACAGTAATTTACGCACACTTTGGTGCAATTGTGTTCACCTTGAATTATGAAATTTGATTATAAAAAAAGGGCAAGTAATCTCGAGTGTAGATTCATTTACAGCCATTGATTGATATTTTGTTTGTTAGAATGTTATCCTTAAAAATTCATAAATTAAATATTAAATGTCCGTAACTGAATGCCAAGAAATTTGTATCATGATTGAAACTTACCTTTTGTTTGCTGAATAAAAAGAGTATAATTTGCTTTAATTGCATTTAATCGAGTAATTATTTAACCAGCACACAATTCTTGCATTTCAAGTTAATAAGCCTTAAGATTTAATTTAATGAGACTCTGCTAATTTAAATGATTTAATCTTGTATTTTAAAGTATTACAATGTAACGGAGCTCTATCATCAAAGGCGTTACAGATAGACGGTTATTATTACGCCTAAACTGTAAGCTAGAACTAAAAAAAAAATTAAAGCCTTAACTAAAAGAATTAAATTTAATAATAACGTTACAACGGCTCAGCAATATAATAATGGTCTGCAAAGTTACTTATGTTATCGGAAAACTAATTACCTTTATGTGTATATATATATATATATATATATATATATATATATATATATATTATTAAATATCACTTCATGCTTTTAAGAGTGTTGGAGCATAAGCATACAGTAAATGTAAGCATAGGATGCATAAGCATGAAGTAGATGTAAACATAGGAAGCATAGGCACCCAGTAGATGTGAGCATAGGATGAATAACCATGCAGTAGATGTAAGCATAGGATGTTTAAGAATGCAGTAGATGTAATGTTAGGATGCATAGGCATGCAGAAGATGTAATATAGGATGCATAAACATGCAGTATATGTAAGCATAGGTTGCATAAGCATGCAGTATATATAAGCATAGGTTGCATAAGCATGCAGTAGATGTAAGCATAGGATCCATAAGCATGCAGTAGATGTAAACATAGGATACATAACCTAGAAGTAGATGTACGGATAGGATGCATAAGCATGCAGTAGATGTAAACATAGGATGCATAATCATGAGGTAGTTGTAAGCATATGATGCATAGGCGTGGAGTAGTTGTAAGCATAGGATCCATAGGGATGCAGTAGATATAGGCATAGGATACATGAGCATGAAGTAGATGTAAGCATAGGATGCATAGTCATGCTGTAGATATAAGCATAGGATCCATAGGCATGCAGTAGATATAAGCATAGGATGCATAAACATGAAGTGTATGTAAGCATAGGATGCATAGGCATGCAGTAGATGTGAGCATTGGATGCATAAGCATGTAGTTGATGTGAGCATAAGAAGCATAAGCAACAGAGTAGATGTAAGCATAGGATGCATATGCATGCAGTAGATGTAAGCATAGGTTGCATACGCATGCAGTAGATGTAAGCATAGGTTGCATACGCATGCAGTAGATGTAAGCATAGGATCCATAAACATGCAGTAGATGTAAACATAGGATGCATAACCTAGAAGTAGATGTACGGATAGGATGCATAAGCATGCACTAGATGTAAGCATAGGATCCATAAGCATGCAGTAGATGTAAACATAGGATACATAACCTAGAAGTAGATGTACGGATAGGATGCATAAGCATGCAGTAGATGTAAACATAGGATGCATAGGCATGCGGTAGATGTGAACATAGGATGAATAGGCATGCAGTAGATATAAGCATAGGATGCATAAGCATGAAGTAGATGTAGGCATAGGATGCATATTCATGAAGTAGTTGTAAGCATATGATGCATAGGTGTGGAGTAGTTGTAAGCATAGGATCCATAGGCATGCAGTAGATATAAGCATAGGCTGCATAAGCATGAAGTAGATGTAAGCATAGGATGCATAGTCTTGCTGTAGATATAAGCATAGGATCCATAAGCAAGCAGTAGATATAAGCATAGAATGCATAAACATGAAGTGTATGTAAGGATAGGATGCATTGGCATGCAGTAGATGTGAGCATTGAATGCATAGGCATGTAGTTGATGTGAGCATAAGATGCATAAGCAACTAGTAGATGTAAGCATAGGATGCATAAGCATGCAGTAGATGTAAGCATAGGTTGCATACGCATGCAGTAGATGTAACCTTGGATCCATAAACATGCAGTAGATGTAAACATAGGATGCATAACCTAGAAGTAGATGTACGGATAGGATGCATAAGCATGCAGTAGATGTAAGCATTGGTTGCATAAGCATGCAGTAGATGTAAGCACAGGATCCATAACCATGCAGTAGATGTAAACATTGAATGCATAGGCATGCAGTAAATGTGAGCATAGGATGACGAAGCATGCAGTAGATATAAGCATAGGATGCAAAAGCATGAAGTAGATGTAAGCATAGGATGCATAATCATGAAAACGTTGTAAGCCTATGATGCATAGGCGTGTAGTAGTTGTAAGCATAGAATTCATAAGCATGCAGTAGATATAAGCATATGATGCATAAGCATGAAGTAGATAAAAGCATAGGATGCATAGTTATGCTGTAGATATAAACATAGGATCCATAAGCATGCAGTAGATATAAGCATAGGATGCAAAAGCATGAAGTAGATGTAAGCATAGGATGCATAATCATGAAAAAGTTGTAAGCCTATGATGCATAGACGTGCAGTAGTTGTAAGCATAGAATCCATAAGCATGCAGTAGATATAAGCATAGGATGCATAAGCATGAAGTAGATGAAAGCATAGGATGCATAGTTATGCTATAGATATAAACATAGGATCCATAAGCATGCAGTAGATGTGAGCATTGGATGCATAAGCATGTAGTTGATGTGAGCATAAGATGCGTAAGCAACTAGTAGAGGTAAGCATAGGATGCATAAGCATGCAGTATATGTAAGCATAGGATGCATAGGCATGCAGTAGATGTAAGCCTATGATGCATAGGCATGAAGTAGATGTAAGCATAAGATGCATAGTCATGCAGTAGATGTAAGCATAGGATCCATGAACATGCAGTAGATTTAAGCATAGGAAGCATAAGCAGGGAGTAGATGTAAGCATAGGATGCATAGGCATGAAGTAGATGTGAGCATAGGATACATAAGCAAGTAGTTGATGTGAGCATAAGATGCATAAGCAACTAGTAGAAGTAAGCATAGGATGAATAAGCATGCAGTAGATGTAAGCATAGGATCCATAACCATGAAGTAGATGTAAGCATAGTATGCATAGGCATGCAGTAGATGTAAGCATAGGTTGCATACGCATGCAGTAGATGTAAACATAGGATCCATAAACATGCAGTAGATGTAAACATAGGATGCATAAATTAGAAGTAGATTTACGGATAGGATGCATAAGCATGCAGTAGATGTAAGCATTGGTTGCATAAGCATGCAGTAGATGTAAGCACAGGATCCATAAGCATGCAATAGATGTAAACATAGGATGCATAGGCATGCAGTAAATGTGAGCATAGGATGAATAAGCATGCAGTAGATATAAGCATAGGATGCAAAAGCATGAAGTAGATGTAAGCATAGGATGCATAATCATGAAAACGTTGTAAGCCTATGATGCATAGGCGTGTAGTAGTTGTAAGCATAGAATCCATAAGCATGCAGTAGATATAAGCATATGATGCATAAGCATGAAGTAGATAAAAGCATAGGATGCATAGTTATGCTGTAGATATAAACATAGGATCCATAAGCATGCAGTAGATATAAGCATAGGATGCAAAAGCATGAAGTAGATGTAAGCATAGGATGCATAATCATGAAAACGTTGTAAGCCTATGATGCATAGACGTGCAGTAGTTGTAAGCATAGAATCCATAAGCATGCAGTAGATATAAGCATAGGATGCATAAGCATGAAGTAGATGAAAGCATAGGATGCATAGTTATGCTGTAGATATAAACATAGGATCCATAAGCATGCAGTAGATGTGAGCATTGGATGCATAAGCATGTAGTTGATGTGAGCATAAGATGCGTAAGCAACTAGTAGAGGTAAGCATAGGATGCATAAGCATGCAGTATATGTAAGCATAGGATCCATAAGCATGTAGTAGATGTAAGCGTAGGATGCATAGGCATGCAGTAGATGTAACATAGGGTGCATAGGCATGCAGTAGATTTAAGCCTATGATGCATAGGCATGAAGTAGATGTAAGCATAAGATGCATAGTCATGCAGTAGATGTAAGTATAGGATCCATGAGCATGCAGTAGATATAAGCATAGGAAGCATAAGCAGGGAGTAGATGTAAGCATAGGATGCATAGGCATGAAGTAGATGTGAGCATATAATACATAAGCATGTAGTTGATGTGAGCATAAGATGCATAAGCTACTAGTAGAAGTAAGCATAGGATGAATAAGCATGCAGTAGATGTAAGCATAGGATCCATAACCATGAAGTAGATGTAAGCATAGTATCCATAGGCATGCAGTAGATGTAAGCATAGGTTGCATACGCATGCATTAGATGTAAACATAGGATCCATAAACATGCAGTAGATGTAAACATATGATGCATAACCTAGAAGTAGATGTACGGATAGGATGCATAAGCATGCAGTAGATGTTAGCATTGGTTGCATAAGCATGCAGTAGATGTAAGCACAGGATCCATAACCATGCAGTAGATGTAAACATAGGATGCATAGGCATGCAGTAAATGTGAGCATAGGATGAATAAGCATGCAGTAGATATAAGTATAGGATGCAAAAGCATGAAGTAGATGTAAGCATAGGATGCATAATCATGAAAACGTTGTAAGCCTATGATGCATAGGCGTGTAGTAGTTTTAAGCATAGAATCCATAAGCATGCAGTAGATATAAGCATATGATGCATAAGCATGAAGTAGATGAAAGCATAGGATGCATAGTTATGCTGTAGATATAAACATAGGATCCATAAGCATGCAGTAGATATAAGCATAGGATGCAAAAGCATGAAGTAGATGTAAGCATAGGATGCATAATCATGAAAACGTTGTAAGCCTATGATGCATAGGCGTGCAGTAGTTGTAAGCATAGAATCCATAAGCATGCAGTAGATATAAGCATAGGATGCAACAGCATGAAGTAGATGAAAGCATAGGATGCATAGTTATGCTGTAGATATAAACATAGGATCCATAAGCATGCAGTAGATGTGAGCATTGGATGCATAAGCATGCAGTAGATGTAAGCAGAAGATGCATAAGCATGCAGTAGATGTAAGCATAGGATCCATAACCATAAAGTAGATGTAAGCATAGTATGCATAGGCATGCTGTAGATGTAACATAGGATTCATAAGCATGCAGTAGATGTAAGCATATGATGCATAAGCATGCAGTAGATCAAAGTATATAATGCATATGCCTGCAGTAGGTGTAAGCATAGGATGAATAGGCATGCAGTAGATATAAGCAAGGATGCATAAGCATGGAGTAGATGTAAGCATTGGATGCATAGGCATGCAGTAGATGTAAGCATAGTATGCATTGGCATGCAGTAGATGTAACATAGGATGCATAAACATGCAGTATATGTAAGCATATGATGCAAACACATGAAGTAGATGAAAGCATAGGATGCATAGTCATGCAGTAGATGTAAGCATAGGATCCATAGACATGTAGTTGATGTGAGCATAAGATTAGTAGATGTAAGCATAGGATGCATAAGCATGCAGTAGATGTAAGCATAGGATCCATAACCATGAAGTAGATGTAAGCATAGTATGCATAGGCATGCAGTAGATGTAACATAGGATGCACAATCCATGCAGTAGATGTAAGCATATGGTGCATAAGCATGCAGTAGATCTAAGCATGTAATGCGTATGCCTGCAGTAGGTGTAAGCATAGGATGAATAGGCATGCAGTATATATAAGCAAGGATGCATAAGCATGCAGTAGATGTAACATAGGATACATAAGCATGCAGTAGATGTAAGCATAGGATGCATAAGAATGCAGTAGATGTAAGCATAGAAATCATAACCATGCAGTAGATGTAAGCATAAGATGTTTAAGAATGCAGTAGATGTAATGTTAGGATGCATACAAATGCAGTAATATAAGCCTAGGCTGCATAACCATGCAGCAGATATAAACATAGGATACATAAGCACGCAGTATATGTAAGCAGAGGATGCATAAGCAGGAAGTAGATGTAAGCATAAGATGCTTAGGCATGCAGTAGATGTAAGCATATGATGCATAAGCATGCAGTAGATGTTATCATAGGATGCATAGGCATGCAGTAGATGTAAGCAGAGGATGCATAAGCATGAGGTATATGTAAGCATAAGATCCATAACCATGAAGTAGATGTAAGCATAGGATGCATAATCATGCAGTAAATATAAGCATATGATGCATAAGCCTGAAGTAGATGTAAGCATAGGATGCATAAACATGAAGTATATGTAAGCATAGAATGCATAGGCAGGCAGTAGATGTGAGCATAGGATGTATAAGCATGTAGTTGATGTGAGCTGAGGATGCATAAGCAACTAGTAGATGTAAGCATGCAGTAGATGTAAGCATAGGATGCATAGGCAGGCAGTAGATGTAAGCAGAGGATCTATAACCATGAAGTAGATGTAAGCATAGTATGCATAGGCATGCAGTAGATGTAACATAGGATGCATAAGCATGCAGTAGAGGTAAGCATATGATGCATAAGCATGCAGTAGATCTAAGCATATAATGCATATGCCTGCAGTATTTGTAAGCATAGGATTAATAGGCATGCAGTAGATATAAGCTAGGATGCATAAGCATGGAGTAGATGTAAGCATTGGATACATAGGCATGAAGTAGATGGTGGCATAGGATCCATAACCATAAAGTAGATGTAAGCAAGGATGCATAAGCATACAGTATATGTAAGCATAGGATTCATAAGAATGAAGTAGATGTAAGCATAGGATGCATTGGGCATGCAATAGATGTAACATAGGATGCCTAAGCATGCAGTAGATATAAGCATATGATGTATAAGCATGCAGTAGATCTAAGAATATAATGTATATGCATGCAGTAGGTGCAAGCATAGGATGAATAGGCATGCAGTAGATATAAGCAAGGATGCATAAGCATACAGTAGATGTAAGCATAGGATTCATAAGCATGCAGTAGATGTAAGCATAGGATGCATAACCATGTAGTAGATTTAATCATAGCATGTTTAAGAATGCAGTAGATGTAATGATAGGATGCATAAAAATGCAGTAGATGTAAGCATAGGATGTTTAAGAATGCAGTAGATGTAATGATAGGATGCATAAAAATGCAGTAGATGTAAGCATAGGATGCATAAGCATGCAGCAGATATAATCATAGTATGCATATACATGCAGTGTATGTAAGCAGGGGATGCATAAGCATGCAGTAGATGTAAGCAGAGGATGCATAGGCAAACAGTAGATGTAAGCATAGGATGCATAAGCAAGCAGTAGATGTAAGCATAGGATGCATAAGCAAGCAGTAGATGTAAGCATAGGATGCATAAGCATGCAGCAGATATAAGCATAGTATGCATATACATGCAGTGTATGTAAGCAGGGGATGCATAAGCATGCAGTAGATGTAAGCAGAGGATGCATAGGCAAACAGTAGATGTAAGCATAGGATGCATAAGCAAGCAGTAGATGTAAGCATAGGATGCATAGGCACTCAGTAGATGTAAATATAGTAGGCCCCTATGTATAATGGAAAAAATATGAGGGGTGTGCATAGGCACTACATTCATGTCAAAACGAGCTTTTGGGGTAATTGAGTAGAAATAAATGGGTTGGTATTCTTAGGAAAATAATTTATACGAGTATAAAAACATATTTTGAAGTCAATTTCTACTGGGCTCTAAAAAAAATAAGGTATTCGATTGCCATTAACATAAAAGTGTATATACATATGACAGAATCACAATATTAAGTGGCAACATAAAAAAACAATTTCTTTACAAATTTTCCAATTTGCTCTCTATACAATATATGGTGTTTATTATTTTTGTTTGATACTATTTATTAGTTTTTGTTTTCTAATTATGATAGTGATCTTTGATTCCTCATTCTTTCCAACGCCTGTAATGCTTCATTATTGCAAAGAACCTTTCTCTTTTAATTTCGTATACATCGTGATGCAATCGATTTATAGCTGTAACGTTGTCTTATTGAGAAAATGGAGCATTTCAAACATGTAGTGATTTAGTTTGAATCCACCAAGACATCAACTTTTTTTAACTTAATTAATGAATAAATATTTTAAAACACTGTCATCCACAAAAGGTTTGAAAGAATTATTTTGAACTTTGGATGAATAAAAACGTATTTGACTAGTGATAATGAAAATTTATACAAGATATGATTAAGTAGATGTATAAGATATAAGAATTAAGTAGGTATATATAAGATATATATTAAGTAGAGTGTGAGCTAATAGAAGGAATTAAATAAAACAGTGGTAGGCAAAGGATATAGCGGAGATGTTAGTAGTTGCAACAGCTAAAAAAATTGAAAAAATACAAATAAAACAACTACAAAAAGTGTGTAAGAAAAGTAAATTTTTGAGGTCCTACGAGTTTAAAATCTCGTAAGCTTCAGTAAAAAACTTTAATAAAAAAAAAATTAAAAAGCTAGCTACTTCAGTTTCCTACAGTAGTAGTAACCTAAACGTTTAGCGTAAGTTGTTAGTGATCGCTCAACCAGCTGACTTGGGTGTGCAGCATAGTTGCAGTGTTTTATGCAACTGTCGTGATGTGTTTACACAATGTGCAATTCTTTAACAAACCTTGACCGAATGCATAGTCACGTTGCCTAACTGTCGCTTCACTTTATGGTTTTTTACCATATTAATGTCACGTCCTGTTGCCACCTGAAAACGTTGCCTATAAAGTACAGTCAGTGAACCTAAAGGCTAAGTGCAGATTAAAAGAAAAACAAGAGTTCAAGACGCAACTACACCAAATATTTAGTTAAACAGTTTATAAAAACATTTAAACATTTCACATTGAATATATTAGGGAAAGCTATTTAATACAAAAGAGAAAAGAAATTTTGTTTTTTTGAAATGATAACTTTTATATGCGCGATGTATAAGACATGAGATTAAATCATTGCTTTCGCGTCACGCTAATTCTGAAACGCATACCTTACAGCATATATTTCCGTCATGTGACTTGAGTCAACTGAATGATAACATATGATTTCGTGTAACAGCTGATTTTGTGTTATAGGTTATGTCGTAAAACAGCCGTTTTATAAGTAGATTATTATTTATTTAAAACAGCAGATTAGTTATTTGATAAATAGTTTTATTAATATATGAAGAATATTTATTTAAATTTAAATAAACCTCAATTCAAAAAATATAATATAGCAATAATAATGTTAGGTCTTTTTAATCAAATATTTTGTAATCAAATTTAAGGAAAACATTTTTAGGCCCGGCTTATATCTACTTTTTCAAAAACTGATTTTAATTGAATTTGTTTTTAAAACATTGTATTCAGTCGATATCTAATAAATTTTTTGTTACTCACGTTATTTTATTATTAATTACAATAAATATTAGTCTTTATTAAATACATTCCTCAAATACAGATGTAAATTTTATTATATTCATCATTTTTGAGAAATGTATTAATGTTTAAATAATATTTATTTTAGTTAATAATAAGGCTTTTGTACTACTGACAGCTCTAACTTAAATGTTACCTCATCTTAGCATTAAATATATTATTTTTAGTTGAAAATTTTAAATATTTTTTTTTTAATTTATCAATATGTTTGTTTCTCTGTTCTAAGGATTGTAAGAAATGGCATCAGGATTGATTAGTAAAATGTCTAATATATTTATAGGCTAAGCGTTTTATATTTATACTACACCAAGTTAGGTATACTAATGTGTACATAGCATATATATAAAAACGTTTCTGATGGAAGAGTTTGTTTGAAACATAAATAATAATTTCATAAAAAGTATATCCATGATATAAACACAATTGTGTGTGTGTGTGTGTGTGTGTGTGTGTGTGTGTGTGTGTGTATTTGTGTGTGTGTGTGTGTGTGTGTGTGTGTGTGTGTGTGTGTGTGTGTGTGTGTATGGGTGTGTGTGTGTGTGTGTGTATGTGTTTGTAGGTGTGTGTGTGTGTATTTGTGTATTTGTGTGTGTGTGTATGTGTGTGTGTGTGTGAGTGTATGGGTGTGTGTGTGTGTGTGTGTATTTGTGTGTGTGTGTGTGTGTGTGAGTGTGTGTGTGTGTGTGTGTGTGTGTATGTGTGTGTATGTGTGTGTGTATGTGTGTGTGTGTGTGTGTGTGTGTGTGTGTGTGTGTGTGTGTGTGTGTGTGTGTGTGTGTGTGTGTGTGTGTGTGTGTGTGTGTGTGTGTGTGTGTGTGTGTGTGTGTGTGTGTGTGTGTGTGTGTGTGTGTGTGTGTGTGTGTGTGTGTGTGTGTGTGTGTGTGTGTGTGTGTGTACAATGTATAATTAAATTGTTATTCATTGAGATTAGGTATTGGATTAAAATAATTATTATATATACTAACAAATTTTAAAAAAATTTTCCCTTACTTATAATTTTCATCTTTTTTTCCCACACGCAAAGACGTCTGTCGGCACTTCCATAAGTGCCATACATAATTTTTTTACTACTAAAGTCTTCTTAAATAATAAACACATACAAACACATACACAACACACACACACACACACACTCACATACACACACACACACACACATACACACATACACACACACAAACACACACACACACGCGCACACACACACACACACACACACACACACACACATACAAACACACACACACACACACACACACACATGTTGTACATATATATATAGTAACTCAAATGAAATTTCTTTTTCCAGTTTAATATATTTGGTTAAATAAACACTTTCATTACTAAGAACACTAATTATTTTTTCCTCTATACTTTTACTTTATGCTGTAACATTTCGTGATGAACAGTATCATCATTTTAAAAACCTTTTTATTACCGTATAATTCAGGGCCTACATTAGGACTCTAATTATAAATTAAAACCAATGTAGTCACCGAACTGTAAGACACTAAATACTGTAAACTACTGCTACTGTCCATCAGCGAACAGCATCAGTTTGGAATAAATGTATAACGTAAAATAAAATACACTATTTGTGTGTATTACAGGGTTTATTTAACCATTTGTATAATAAGTTTTTTTAATAATAAATGTACTTCTTGTAAAAACATGTATCATTGTACTGAATATTTTAAATACCTTTTTGCATCTTTTTAATGGAAATCTTTTAATTTGTGTGTCCCTTTAAAATAATAATACAATTTTTATAAAATGTCTTTGTGTCCGTAAAACTGTTTTTAGGTTTGCAGTTTTATTAGCACGTTGAAATCTATTAATCTCGATTATCGTTTTACGTTTCATTGAAAGAAAGTGACACTATCTTCTCAGTTAAATTGTATCCCTGAAAGTTGTTCAATCTCTATCAAGTAAACGATAAATCAGTCTCGTATTTATTTATTTATTTTCAAAATACGTAAGAAGTAAAATTCGATTTGAATTAAAATTAGAAATCTATCCTTCATTTTAATACCAGTTTATAGTTTTGCATTTCACTACTAGAGGCAGCACTATCTTGACAACTAAATTGATTCAACTATTATATCTTCAATCTGTAACATAGTGACATATTAATTCTGTAATTTATTTACGTATAATGCTATAAGCTTTTGCATTGTTCTCTGTGTTTCAATTAAAACCTCATGTAAAACAAATTTATAGACGTTAATAAAAAATTTCATTATCTTGACAAATTTTATATTATTTGTTTGTTCTATAGTAAGCACACCAACGTTGTAGAAACTGTGAAAATAACTGTAATAAATTCGGACTACTATTTAAGGTTGCAAGGTAAGTTGTTTTATTATTTTTAATTTATTATTATTAATAAACTTTTCTCAAACTTTTCTTTGGCCACGAAACATTTTGCAGAATCTGCCACATCCTGAACCTCAATAGGTTATTTGTGTTGTATTTAGGTATTTGTTAATTGGCTCTACAATGTAACAGACATGGTTACTCTTAATCAAATGTTATTAGGGCAAAGTGTTTGTTGTAGATAAAATAATGGGATAAAACATTTTTGGTGAATATCCTGCGTTTACCAACATACCTTTCTTCTATTTCATAGGAAATGTACTTTAGTCAATAATAAAGAGTAAAATACTGTCCCCTCAATTATAGCACATTCAAACATAATATTACTATAAATAATCCAAAGCTTTCCTATTCGGTCTCAAACAACTCGCGTTCAAATGGCGTTCTCTTTCATTCGAATGTAATTCTCGAATTCAATTTTAGAGGTACATTTAAGTGAAGGCGAGAACATTATTGGGAAATCCAAGCAACCACGGTCAGAGCACGACTAAAAAATTTGCACTAGAATATGGTTAAATATTGTTTCAAATTTTAAAAAAACAAAAGAAACATATAAAAGTAATATTGCATTTTCAACGTAATAATGTCAAAACAAATAAAAACATAGACAAAACTCACAAATTATTCATGTATTAACTCATACGCGTTTCAATGACAAAGTCATCATCATCAGTGAGTGTTACTACTACAAACTCTAACTTACAACTGAATTGTAAGTTAGAGCTTGTAGTAGTAACACTCACTGATGATGATGATTTTGTCATTGAAACGCGTATGAGTTAATACATGAATAATTTGTGAGTTTTGTGTATGTTTTTATTTGTTTTAACATAACTTCACAGGCTAAGCTCAAAGAATAGTTGTATGTAATAATGTCAGTTTATGAAAACATAGAAGATCCTGGAATTATTTAACCAGAAGTGAAACAAGCTGTAGACTTGGGTAAAAATGTTTGAAAGTACTTGAACAAAATCATTTTAAAACTTGTAGCTATTTGTCTAAAACCTACTATCGCCTAGAAGATAGCATTTATTTTCTTTACAGTCAAATTCGAATAACAATTTCCAGATTCTAAGAACAATTCAGAACCATTATTGTAGAAATGAATCCTATAAATAATTCTGAAATCTATTCAAGACTACATTAACCTTTTAGGTTTTGGGGAAAACTGTACAAAGAAAATAAATTTTAGGTTATGAGTTATGAATAAATAAACGCTGTGCAATTAGTTTATCTTTCAAAGGAATTGTGAGGTAAGTCTAGTTTAAAAATAGGTAGATGGCGTTAGTTTGGTTTCAGTAAAATATTTTCATAGTTTTGTTTAAAACGAAACTGGAATAAACATAATAATTTAAAGTCTTAGATTTATTTTTTATTCTGTAATTGAATTTCACATACGTTAAGTACGGTTCGCGTGTCCTAACTAAAAGTTAACTAAAAACCTGTTCAAAAAGTAAACACAGATCCATAAACCTATCTGAAAAACCATCTATATGTAGAAAGGGATGTAAAAGAAACACATATGTGATTCAGGACTTATCTGAGACCCTTGAGACACTCTTTGCGACTCAAGTTTTCTTTCAACTCTAGACACTACTACACTGATGCATTTATTTATTTCCTTGTATACCAAGTTGTGTGCCAAAAATAAGGATAACTAACAAATTTAGAAATTTCGACTAAATCTATAAAGAATAATAATTGATCATTTTTTAAAAATAAATAAGTAATGTAACAAACACAAACAGTCAATTCCTAATTAGGTCAACAAAGAAACATTTTATTTTAGTTACTTTGTATTCAATAATTACAATTATTATAAATAAAGTAACATAACTTATGCGTTAAAATTACCGTTAAGTGTAATCTATTACAAGTTTTAAAACATGTATTTGGAATTGAGTGGAGTGAAAAGAATTGAAAAACAAGAGTTAAGGTTGAAGGTAAACTTATAGAAATTGTTCATATTATCCTCCCAGGAGGAAGGAGAGCAGGGATTGGCTGATAAGGCTTACATGTGTTCGAAATGTGGACTTACCGACGCATCCTCAATTTACCAAATTTACACTCATATTACCAAATGAAAGCTTCTTAGAAGTTTAAAAAAATAGGGTGAGGCTACAAATGAAAAGAATCTTAGACGTTTAGGTTACCAATGAAAAGATTGTTGAGAGTTGGAAGAATAGAGGTTAGGTTACCAATGCAAATGTTCCTAGAAGGTTATGCTACCAATTAAAAGAATCTTAGAAGTTTAAGTTACCAATGAAAAGGATGTTGAGGGTTGGAAGAATAGAGGCTAGGTTACCAATGAAAATGTTCTTAAAAGATTATGTTACCAATGAAAAGAATCTTACAAGTTCAGTTTACCAATGAAAAGTGTCTTAGATGGTTGGAAGAATAGAGGCTAGGTTACCAATGAAAAGGGCTTTAGAGGGTCAGAAAATGAAAATTAGGTTCCCAATGAAAATGTTAGCGGAATAAGTTGCTACAGATTCAAGCTTCATTCAGCAGTAGTCATCTGAATACCTTGGCTATATAGTAAAGAACGAAACATATAATATTGCATAAAATTCTCCAGGACAAGGGAGGAAAAAAGAACAGAAAGATAGAGCATTTTGAGAATAATGTCATGAAAACCACAATCAAATTTTTTTGTAATGTTTTAAATAACATTAGCATTGTCAAGATTTAAACAACTTTACTAGCAGAGACTCCCCGAGAGTTGACTCTACAGGGAAGATAAGTTGCTCCAGGTCAGGAAGACAACTTTACTAAGAGAGACTCCCCGAGAGTTGACTCTACAGGGAAAATACGTTGCTGCAGGACAGGAAGACAACTTTACTAAGAGAGACTCCCCGAGAGTTGACTCTACAGGGAAGATAGGTTGCTCCAGGTCAGGAAGACAACTTTACTAAGAGAGACTCCCCGAGAGTTGACTCTACAGGGAAGATAGGTTGCTCCAGGTCAGGAAGACAACTTTACTAGCAGAGACTCCCCGAGAGTTGACTCTACAGGGAAGATAAGTTGCTGCAGGACAGGAAGACGACTTTACTAAGAGAGACTCTCCGAGAGTTTACTCTACAGGGAAGATACGTTGCTGCAGGACAGGAAGACAACTTTATTAAGAGAGACACTCCGAGAGTTTACTCTACAGGGAAGATAGGTTGCTCCAGGTCAGGAAGACAACTTTACTAAGAGAGACTCCCAGAGAGTTTACTCTACAGGGAAGATAGGTTGCTCCAGGTCAGGAAGACAACTTTACTAAGAGAGACTCCCCGAGAGTTTACTCTACAGGGAAGATAAGTTGCTCCAGGACAGGAAGACAACTTTACTAAGAGAGACTCCCCGAGAGTTCACTCTACAGGGAAAATAGGTTGCTCCAGGACAGGAAGACAACTTTACTAAGAGAGACTCTCCGAGAGTTGACTCTACAGGGAAGATAGGTTCCTCCATGATAGGAAGACATCACAGTACTTATGAAGCTCCTTAAGTTTGCTAATGGACCCGGAAAATAAATTCACTCCCGTTGTACTGGTTAATCTCATGACTGTATGCAACACGAACAGAACCTAAGTAGCTGGATTTTACTTTATTTTATAAATGTTACAAAACACCGGTATTACCACCCCATCAATAAATACCTAGCTTCTCAAAATATTTAAGAAACTGAAAACTAATTTCTGTATAAAATAATATTAATAAAGATAGGAACAAGCTGAATAGAATCATTTGACACAGTTATGAACCTGAAAAAAAATTAATTTTATATAACAAAGTAGACCCTAATATTTAATCAGACAAAATGAATATACAGTAAAGTCTCGACGATTCGAATTAAATTGGACCGGCATTCCCTCAGATTACCAAAACCGTGGATTACCATTGCATACCACATTATTATAAATAATTCTTGAAAACCTGACTCATTTCCTTTGCGTACTGTATTAATATGAACATTTCTTGGAAGCCTGACTCATTTTATTTGCATACCATAATAATATGAACATTTCTTGGAAGCATGACTCATTTCCTTTGCATACCGTTTTAATATGAACATTTCTTGGAATCCTGACTCATTTACATTAATACCGTAATAATATGAACATTTCTTGGAAGCCTGACTCATTTCCTTTGCATACCGTTTTAATATGAACATTTCTTGGAATCCTGACTCATTTACAATAATACCGTAATAATATGAATATTTCTTGGAAGGCTGACTCATTTCCATTGGATAACGTACGAGTATAAACATTTCTTGGAAACCCAAATATCCTTTTCTTCTAAATAGATTAAATAGGTTCAAATAAAAATAGGCTTAAATTTAACGGAAGCTCGAAAAATTGGGACCAGGATATCGAGACTCGACTGTAATTTAAAATATATAAAATCGAAAATGTGTTTTGAAACATAGAAGTTACTTAAAATTTCACGTATATTAAAAAGTTATAAATTATTATTTTGCTTGAAGTCGTAGTACCTGATTTCTTCTTACGCATTGGGACATCCCTATAGGTTCGGTTTATATATCATTTTTAAAAGATATAAATTTTATTAATTGAATAGCATATTTATTATTTTGTATTATGGAATTTTCTTTCTTTAGTCTGATTACTTGATATTTTATGTTATTATTAAAAAATGTTTGCTAATTTTTTCACAATCCATAAATGAATTACCATAAATAATCTTTAAGGACGTAAACATAAAACAATCATACTGTCAGTGACAGTGAAAGTTTCTAGCCTCTCCATATAGTACTGATATTCGCCACCAGGTAGCAGTAAACTACAATAATACAGCTTGATAGACAAAACTTGTGTAGATTGAATCATACTACTCATTTGCATAAAATCTCAGGAAATATCCAAGATGCTATATATTCATAATCACGAAACGCTGATATATAATATGATTGAAATTATTAATAGTTGTACTTTGAAGTAAATTGTTTTGTAAAACATAATGTATCCCCTACTCTTTTAAAATTATTGCGTTTTATATTAATTTCTTTCATTTTATATTTGCTCCTTTTGATACTTTTTTACATATACATAGTTGGAATTTTCAGAACATTTAAATATCGTACCTAAAGCATTGGTTTGCTTTTTTTATGTAAAAGAAAGAAAAGAAAGATAAACTGGTCATTTAAATTTGTTGTATGACACTAAAATGTAATTATATGACAATCCAATTGAAAAGGCTACTTTCTTCGAGTACAATTATAATGATCGTAAAGAGTGTGAGAAGCAATATTTAAAATCAAGCAATAGAAATACAAAAACATTTTATGAAAAAAAGAAGAAACTTTTTCAAACAATGATTATATGAAAATGTTCTTCTTTCCTAAAACAATTATGACTGCATTGGATTGTAGCTCTGAATGGAGGTGGAAAATAGACGACGGAAAGAGATGCTTCGAGAGACAAGACGTGTTCCGAAGAGGTGGTGTTGAGGAAGGATGTAGGACTGAAATACAGGAGCGAAGGCACAATGGTGTAGGATAGGTTACAGAGGCAAAAAAATATTGATGAACATCCTGGACAAGGCTAGTGAATTCAAGTGATCATCTTAAGTAGAAGTTTGGGAAACAACTTTATACAAAAAGAGAAAGCATACAGTGCATTATATATGTATATAGTACATACGTTCTCACTGCCTCCCTCGTTCTCTCTCTCTCTCTCTCTCTCTCTCTCTCTCTCTCTATATATATATATATATATATATATATATATATATATAAAGAGAGAGAGACAGACAGACAAAGAGAGAGAGAGAAAAAAAGAAAGGGAGAGACAGTATGCTCTGAAACAACCCGAAAGTAATAGACTATACTTAAACATTTTTACCAAAATTAGGAATGGTAATAAATTATTACAAGAGAGAGAATGGTAGGGAGGAGTTTAAGAAATATTTGGGAAGGAAAATAAATAGTAAAGATTATTCCTTTTCTTTCGTTTACTATATTCGTGTAGTCATCGAAATATTGTATGATAGGACATTTGATATTGTTCATGTACATGATAGGTGACCAATGTATGGCCATGTGACATAGCATAAGAAGTTAGCTAAAAAAACTGTCAATGCAAGTAAATTGCAACAGAATTAACACAGTTAATGAAGCACACACACACACACACACACACAAACACACACACACACACATAAAACTCACAAATTAATAATTTATCAACTAACTCTCTCCTTAGTTGTAAGTTACAGTTTGTAGTAGCAACACTCACTGACGATGATGACTTTGTTATTGAAACGCGAGCGAGTTAATAAATGATTAATTTTTGAATTTTGTGTGCGTCTTTTATTTGTTACTAAGATAACCTCATAAGCTAATCTGAAAGAATGGTAGGTAAAAATATCTTATTTTATTAGTTAGTGGATCACTATCACTGATAAAGGTGACATGGTTACCGAAAATATTTAAATATTTTAAAATGTATTTATTATATTACAGGAAGAGTACGCTATATTAATATATAACTATTACACGCATATCTTCAGTCGTAGCTTCTCAGCTGTGTAAACCTGTCATTATTGTGCCATGGCACTGAGTAATATATGTAGCTAATGTTGCTTATATTTGCCAGTTTGCATATAGGTGGTTTAAAAAATGCATTTCTGTCATCAGTATGACCACGCAATTACAATGACTTCTCTACCGCTCGTGTAATATTAAGATGTTTAAGGTATTTTCCAACATTATTACGCCCCATACCATGAGCATTCTTTCTTTTAAATACCATTTTATTTAAATTATAAGAGTTTTCTTTCATAAACGGTTTTCTACAAATACGAGGTTAAAATAAAATACTTATTTTAATACATGAAAAATATCTACAACCCGGCTAAATTTATAATTATTCATTCTGACGTCATCAAATTAGGTGAAATGACCGCTTTTAATAGAATACTAGATATATTCATTAATATTTCCTTTTCCGAAACTTAAGAGTTAAATAAAATAGAGTATGTAGCTTAAGAAAAAGGCTGGATGTTAAATTATAAGTCTGTAAATATGTAGTATGAGTCATTAATTGATACAGTCCATGTTGAAAATTCAATTTAACAAATATTTTTGTGAAATTTTATTTAGTTTCATTTTATGTTATTACGTATTACAAATAATAATACCGTTTGGATCCAAATGGAATTAATTTATTATAATTTCTCATAGAAAAACTTGTAGTATTTATAGATTGATGATTAAAGTATGGATATGGGTCGTTACGCTTGAACTGGGTTGATGGGTTTTTTTGCTTTCGTGCTTGAACTAGTTAAAACATGTTGTATATCAGCACTTTTTTTAATATCTAGCCTTGTTTATGAAACAAAACACAAAGACTATATATGTATATATATATATAATTAATAAATTAAAAATACATCAAAAACAAGAATACTTTTAATGAATATATTTATTCTTAAAAAGAATAGATATATATTTAAGAATAAATATATTCTTAAAAGAATAAATATATTCATTAAAAGTATTCTTGTTTTTGATGTATTTTTAATTTATTAACTATATTACAAGAAAACCAATCACCATATTTAATATAATATATATATATATATATATATATAATGTGTGTGTGTGTGTGTTTGTAGTTTAATAACAGAATAATTCACTTGAAACAAATTTTTGTTATTTATTAAAAAAAACTAATGTTAATATGTATATATATATATATATATATATATATATATATATATATATATGTATATTAAATATTAAATAATACTAATACTAAATAATAAAAAAACTTAACTCTTTTGAATACAGTAAGTTTTTGATAATGCTCATACTGTTTTATTGTGTCAATTATTCTTGTTTGATTTCGTGTATGTTTGTTCTGTGCATGTGTGTGTGTGTGTGCCTGTGTGTGTGTGCCTGTGTGTGAGTGTGTGTGTGTATGTGTGTGTGTTCTGTGTGTGTGTGTGTGTGTGTGTGTGTGTGTGTGTGTGTGTGTGTGTGTGTGTGTGTGTGTGTGTGTGTGTGTGCCTGTGTGTGTGTGCCTGTGTGTGTGTGTGTGTGTGTGTGTGTGTGTGTGTGTGTGTGTGCCTGTGTGTGTGTGTGTGTGCCTGTGTGTGTGTGTGTGTGTGTATGTGTGTGTGTGTGTGTGTGTGTGTGTGTGTATGTGTGTGTGTGTGAGTTTGTTTCCTATAAAGACTCGACAAAGACTGCAATAAATTTTCTCGTCATGTATATTTATTTTGTCCTCCCGTCTCTTTGGTCATCCCGTTTCCATCATAACTTTCTCTTAGAACACTTTAGTCCTGACATTTTAGATCTGCCTCGTTAATCATCCCTAACAGTTTATCCATGTTTGTGTTTGGTTGTCTGTCGCATCCCATGCATTATTAACTATAGTTTGGTGTTGTTTTGTTTATTATGTTTCAACGACATTGGTTTTGCTTGCTTTTAGACGTTCTATATTTGATGTTAGCTTGGATTTTCTTGAGACAATAATTTATACAAGTAAAAGGCTTCTTTTTCAATTTTTTTTTAATTTTTAATATTTTAGTGCAATTTGTTTCTATACTTTGTGTAGCAGTATTGTGAACGCTCAGATCTCGTTGTGTGAAACAAACCTTCCTAACTACTTGTCTTCGCTCCATTTCAGTCTCCATTTTTAGTCTTATCACAGTGATTCTTCTTTACTTTATTCTACTTTTTTAAATTTCTGTTCCTTTATTACATTCTCTGTTCATATGTTCGAATATCACTTTAATCACCGATGTTGATTTTTACACCGTTTTCAATTTTAAATTAGTGCTTCTGTTACCACTGCAGAGGTGTTTAGTATTTAACAAATAAATCTGTAATGCTTCCTCACATATGAAAACATTCAAGTAAAACTAGTCAATAATTATTCTGTCAACCTCTCCATAGCGCAAGTAGTACGTCGGTAAAACATTTAAAATTGAATGATATAATGGATACAAGAGAACAAAATGGCGATTAAAAGATTAAAGTAATATTGTTATCGAAACAATCAAGTACATAAAATAGATGAGTACACAAATGTACATATTTAAAGCATAAGTTAGCAATGAACCTGACAACAAAAAGAGATAAAACTAAAAATGTACCAAGGTTATGTAAATAAAACCATTTAAATGTATTCCTAAAAACAAACTTCAGGAGTTAAGATACTACTTGTTTCTGAGTTGCCGGTGAATAGATGTGGATAATATCAAGAGATTGTGTTCTTTTGGGATGTGATGATAAACGCCTGTGCTGAGGATATCCTGGATACAGAAGATGAAGAGGTGGCATTAGGAGGGGGAGAGACTTGACTTTGGAATATAAAGATGCGAATTTCAACTAATTGGTCATGACAAAAATATTATATTGTTCAGCTAATAACTTCA
>JBAIZL010000010.1:75068364-75108364 GCA_036971475.1 Prosapia bicincta | reverse complement strand
AAGTCTTAAATCGCCCACTTAGCTGTATTAACTTGTCGTAACCTCGCTTCCTCCTCGTGGAAAAGCCTCGGGAAAAGCCATCAATAAGTCAGCGACCCATCTGGTATCTGGTATCGTACGCCGTGTTCTATGCCATGATTATACGAAAATAAACTTTACATTAATTAAATTTAAAAAAAAAAAAACCAAATAAATTTTCTTGCTCTTCGGAGACGTCCGTTCCCTGTTACATCTTGGCCAAATGAGAGAGATAATTTAGTTGCGTGCGACCTTCCTACCTATCGCGCATCCGGGGGGCGCATCCCTAGCTTTACGGCTATGATTACTTGTTTTAATTTTTTCTCGCTAGATGTCACTATCAGCCAGAGATCTCATTAAAATATTTTTCATACATAACAATTTTTTTTACATAGTCATATATTATTACAATTTTGAATCTATTCTCGTTTATTTTCTGAAATTTGCTAATTTAATATGTAACACCGTCTAAAGTGTGTTACATAACATTGGAGCGTTACGTAAAAGTGTGTAATAATAAGGGTGTTTCTACTTCACCCACACACGAAACAAAGCTGTTCTAAATATTGCTCGAGGCAATAACGTTATTGTATTCCTGCCACCTCATAGCTCCCATGAAATGTAGCCTCTCGATGTCGGATTCATGACATTCTATTCACAGGAAATAGAAACGTGGCGACGGGGAAAACCTGGAAGGGTAATAACGGTTTACCAAATCGGAGGATTATTTGTAAAACCTTACACGAAAGCTGCCACTGACGAAAATGCCATAGAAGGTTTTCAAACAACCGGACTTTTCCCAATGAACAAGTGAGGATTTGGGTCTGCAGATTTTCCCTTGCCTCAACACCATCTGCAAACTGTTCATCAACTCCACGTGATGAACAATAAACTCAACGAAGTACAAGTCGCCTAATCAGGGGACAAGCTTAATAGATGATCGTTTACTGTTATTGTTGTGATTTTTGTGCCGGAAAAAAATCAAGTAGTAAAAAAATTGAAAAATATTTACTGAACTTTGTATTGACTTTATGGGTTGTAACGATTAAAACTTGTCTAATATCATATTATATCTTAGCAACAAACTTCGTTTTCTTTTACTGTATAAATATAATGTTTTTATTTTAATTTTCATGCTTTTACATTTTCCTATATATTTTGTTTATTTTCCTATTTTGTTTATAATTAATTACTTAAAAATAGTTTTGTTTATTGTGTCTTAATTATATAAAAGCTATGGTCGCGCAAAAAAACCTCTCCAAATTAGGCTACTCTAATCTACTAATAATTGACATAACAAAAGCAATGCTGATTTTAAATAAAGAAAAGAAATATCCTTGAAGAGGCCTCGGTAATTTATTAAAATGAATGTTTCTCTCTAAACCAGATTGTTTCATCACATTAAAATGCGATACTTAAAAAGGTATTTGCAATGGTTTTAGTTTTAGAAAGTTACGCGTAAATATTTATTCAGACGATGCCTAGCGGAAGAGAAAGTCATCAGATATTACAGTAAAGTGTTAAAAAACTTGTTTTAAAGATGATAAAAACAAGATGTTTTACTTTCAGAGCTGCTGAACTCGTTTTATCGTTCTATGCAGTTCTTGTTTAATGGATCTTTGGCTCTTGGGAGTTTCCAAGTAACCCGTGATTAGAAACTGTTTTTTTTTACAAAGAAAGTCTCTACTTACATTTTGATTCGTTTTTTTTTAACGCGAGTCTTATTAAAAAATGGGTAAAGTAAAAATTCTGAAGCATGAAAGACAGATATAAAACTACAAACTGAATATAAACTGCTCACACATAATATAATTGGACCAATGAGAACAAATGCTATTCTACAACATAGGATCTCATATCGTTGGTGATTTATAATCAAAGATAGTTTTTATGCAGTAATATTAGAGCAATATTTCCTTACTGGTGAGGCCTAATAAAAACTATAGCATTGCTTCTTGTCACAGATTCTCCAAAACTGTAGATGAATCTGTGTGTATCCTCGAATTATCTGTCTTTAGACATAAATTTAAACCATACCCGAACCATTATAGTTTTAAATTCATTGCATCAATAATTTTGGATTATTTTTTATGTTTTCAACCCTTTTCCAAAGCAAATTTTCTGAAATGAAATACCAATATGTCTTGATGTTTGAAATTCATTTGGATGTAAATTATAAAAGCTAAAGCGTAGCAGTATTTATCCTAGGCCGTAAATTAACTACAAAATTAAATGAAAAAATTTGAATTTTTAGAAGATGGCAGTTAGATTTTTCACTTGATTATTGCTAAGTTAAAATTTTAATCACTGAATTGGAGTATTATAAGTAATTTTTGATAAATCAGAATTTCGTTGATAGATTTTTAGATTTAAAGAAAGAGGAACAAGTAGTTGCAAAATATATAAATTCTTTTAATCGATTTTATTCTTGATTTTTTACTCTCAATTTAGTTTTAGTAACTAAAAGTCTTAGAAATAGGTGTGTTAGACGTCTCTTGCAATTGGTGTAAAGTTAAATTTAAAAATTTATAAAAATTCTCAAACGTAATTATTTTTAACAATGCTTTAGTCTCTTTTAAACAAAAGACTAAAAATAAAAATACCCCTTATACAAGAAATTTATAATCTTTGTTATAACACAATGTGCCTATATAAATAAATACAATGTACTTGTAAATTGTCACGAGTTGTAAAATGATGTACACTAATAGGCTCACCTGTTATAATTTGATCTATGAAGGTTAGATAAAACTACAGTTAAATATTTCGATAATATAAAAGTTGTAAAATAACATTAAAGAAAATCTCTTAAATGAAACCGTTCAGTTATTCTAATAAAGTATAAGCTGCTGCTAAGTAGTAATTCAAGAGCTATGTGACAAACGTGTTTAATTATGAAAACACTTAAATTTAGGTAATTTCAGTCAAAAAGCCTAGAAAATGACTTACAGATGTTTAAAAATATAAATCGTGATTTTAAAACACAAATATATTACATATATATATATATATATATATATATATATATATATATATATATATATATATATATATATATATGCTGATACGTATTCCTTCACGGATGGAAAAATATGATGAAATGTTACTATCTGGAGTACATCCGTTCATTCTGCAGTCCATAAATTCGCAGTTCCGACGTTTCGCTAGAATCTCATCCAGCTCTTCTACTGTTGTTGGGTTCACCTCGTCAATGCTGGATGAGATTCTAGCGAAACGTCGGAACTGCGAATTTATGGACTGCAGGATGAACGGATTTACTCCAGATAGTAACATTTCATATATATATATATATATATATATATATATATATATATATATATATATATATATATATATATATATATATACTGTATATTTAAATATCGCAATATGTATTCTTGTGCATTAATAAAGAACTAAGTCAAAATACAAATACAAGAATTATAATTAAATTTACAATTCAAAGCTTTTCGTTGGCTAACAGTACCAACATCATCAGGAATAATTAAACAATTATAATTAACATGATAACAATATATATACATCGTGGAGGTTGTTATTGCTATACTTAGTGATAGTTCTTTTAGAATTCCTATAAATATGTTAAAATAAATATATTATATTTTTCAGATGTCTAGTAATTTTTCTATCACTGAATATGTAACACATCTTTTTCACAATAACGCTGGATTCCAAATTAATTAATTTGATGTTAAAATTACTACTTATTTTCAAGGGTAGATGTTTCGCTATATTTATTTCTGGTAAAAGATAGAAAGAAGAAAAGTAATTTCAGTTTTGTAAAATTATTTCCAAACTTTTAATAATAATTTTTACTTTAAACTCAAATAATTTCTACCTAAAGTTTATTTAATTTTAAGAAATAGCTTTAATTACAAAGTTGTGTAATGATGAATGTGAATTCCAGAGAAACTATTAAATATCTTAATGCCGTTGACACTTATAGTGCATAACTCAAAATCCGAGTAGGTTAGCTAAGAACAGTAAAATTCATAGCCTGTGAACATTATTTAAAAAATGCAGACAACGTTGTCACGCAATATAACCTTTGCTAAAACAAGGTATTTGTCGTGGAGCGGAATAAAGTTGCTTGAGAACAGAAAGTGGTTTGGAGAACTTTGTTTCGTAAAATCCACAAAATATTAACATAATAAAAACAGAAGCAAAAAATTCTGGAAAGTTTAAAGAGAGTGTAATTTCAGTTGTAAACTTTATTGCTTTTGTGTTTTCGTAGAGAAAGTTTGTCAAACGTAAAAACTTATCTTAAAAGTATTTTGTTCAACTTTTCCTTTTAAAAAAAAATGTTTACTGTAAATGTTAATTTTGAATTTCTATCTAAAGAATTTTGATAGTATTTCGTAGATCTATTTTAGATATACGTAAAAATAATGAGAAATGTTTAAATGATCATTTAGTTGTATTTTGCATTTTTTACATAGTTCATAGTTAAAAAGTTATCGTATCTTTTAATATGTTGAATTGATTACGTTTTATTACAAGAAAAACGTAAGTCTATTATTAACGTATATTCTACGCTACTCTTATAAATTTCTTTATATTTTCCCCGATGTAGTTTCACTTATTTTTTACCTTTTTGTTTTTATAATTTTTATAATACTGTAAATGTCAAGTATAAAATATAACTAGTTTTACAACATTGACTTATTTTAACGAATTAATGTTTTTATAATTTTCACTTTAATAATTTTATATAAAAACATATATTTATTAGTTAATAAATAATAACAATACGTACTCAAACTACATTATATACATTCACGTCAAGCTCGTTTCGATGACTGGTATGCCATCATCACTAGTGACAACATTACAAAACCTTAACAATCATATTTTAGTGTTATTATTTTTTCAACGTTTACGGATGATGATGACATAAAAGTCATTGAAATGCGTTTGAAAAGAATATATACACGTATTGTGAGTTTATCTTGTCATTATATAATAATCATCATTACTCCCAAGCTAAGCTCAAAAATTCTTTGTATTTGCTATTTGGAAATAAAATAGGATTCATGTTATTCAATGCAATTCCCTTATCAATGATACAAGGTTTGCCTAACCAATGCCTGAGTGTTTACAATGTCGTTACAGTCTATCTACTTACTGTAACACGGACGAGAAGACGCCACTTCTGCAGCCTAATGGAGTCACTTTTACTCGGGCAAAGTGCCCTTAACAATTATTTTAGTGTTATTATTTTTTCAACGTTTACGGATGATGATGACATAAAAGTCATTGAAATGCGTTTGAAAAGATTATTTACACGTATTGTGAGTTTATCTTGTTATTATATAATAATCATTATTACTCCCAAGCTAAGCTCAAAAATTCTTTGTATTTGCTATTTGGAAATAAAATAGGATTCATGTTATTCAATGCAATTCCCTTATCAATGATACAAGGTTTGCCTAACCAACGCCTGAGTGTTTACAATGTCGTTACGGTCTATCTACTTACTGTAACACGGACGAGAAGACGCCACTTCTGCAGCCTAATGGAGTCACTTTTACTCGGGCAAAGTGCCTTGTGTTTTCCCGTAATTGCGACCTGTTAATTGTCCTTTCGTACAGTCTAATTGGGTTTATATTTAAGTTGACATAGTGGACCTGTTTAGTGCCAATTTAGCTTCCGGCTTTGTTAGTCAGTCGGTTATATAAGTCAACACGTACAACAAAGTGCAGGTTCACGGTATTTCCCCCTGAAGGAAAGTCTCCTTTCTAAGAGAAAGGATGACCAATTAAAATATACTTTCAGAGCAAATTATTTTTGTGGATGTTTTCCAGCAATTTGTAGTTATATAATTTGTCGATTGCAAAAGTTTATCTTGGTACAATTTTTCAAACAATAAAATAATGAACATGAAGCCTGAGGCAATGTAATGTCTCGTTGATACAAAAAAAATATAACTGTTATTTTTCTGAGTTATTTGAACAATTTTTAGTAAATTAGTGTTATTTTTAAGTGCAAAAGTTGCTATCTGTTTTCGGATAACAATAATAAAAAATGTTATTATTGTAAAAGAGAGTTTAATAACAGATACAAACAACATTATGTTTCCCGTTTTCAAATACATAAAATAATTTAAATAGTTTGGACGACATTAGTTTAAACAAAAATTTGTGCTAGTAACATTATATTATATTATTTTTATTATTGTATAGTTAGATAGAAAAGAGAGAAAGAAAGAGAGGGGGACTTTGTATCCCTCTCTACACATTCGTGTATAGGAACAGGTAAAGAGAGGTAATTCCTGAAAACAATATTTTTAAAACTAAATTAATTTCGTTTATACTTTTGCAATATAAATCATTTGAAAAGACCCACTTATATTCTTCTTATGTTTTAAAATCATATTTTGTTGCATTGAAGATGGGTAGATTGAAATTTACCACCTGAAAAAATCTCTCAGTTTAAACAATATTTATAAATTGCTTAACGAATATTCTATTAATAAACACATTTAAAAAGTAGAAATTCGATCTCTTAAAATAAATTATTTTGAAATTTGTTCATATATTGTTTTAAAATATGAACAGATATTACAAATAATTTACATCTATACACAGTTAATGATAAATGTCCATCTAATCTATAACAATAATTTGAATCGTTTTACAGATATCATAGAAACTGTAGCATTTCCATAGAATTTTCTTATTTGTTTGTTTTATCCTCTTATTAAAACAAAAAATAACGGATGTTTAAGGGCTCGTCTATTACAAACATATAAAATGGAAATATTCACACAAAAATATAATAAAAGACATGACATGTTTGCCAAGACCTTTCCAAAAAGCTAGATTTGGCTTGAATTATTTTTTGGCACACCCTTTGCTTAGTTATTTTAGACACTCCCACAATTCAGTTTTATACTGGTTTGAGTTCTTTGCAGTCCTTCAATAATAACGATAAGCGGAATGATCAAGCGAAACGATGAAGAAGGACGTGAAGAGGTGTTGCTTGTCTTACTATGGCATAGAGCTGCTTACTTATCAAAAAAATAAAATACTATATCTCTTGGATAAACACGCAAAAATAGGATTTTATAAAATATGGTTTATATAATCACCCTTTTAAAAGGCCATGAGACGATGCTTGTATGCACAGACTTGTAACATATTCTACTCTGAAATTATTGGAAAGAGCCTCAATGCCACAAAAATTATCAAAAATAACAAATTACTTAAGATTAGACCCTTATGTACATTTCAATGACCATGACATCATCAGATGGTCTTATTGCAAAATTACAACTTAGAAAACAAAATGTTACAAGCTAGAGTAACTTGTTTTATTTGTTATTTTTTTATTATTTTTGTTTTATTGGGGTTTTTCCAATATTTCCATTGTAATATATTGTATATTCTACTCTTGTTAAAAAGAGTAAATTTTCTTATTATTCAGATCATTTCCAAATAGCATTTACTTGTGGAATGTATTGAATGTCATTCTATTTATTTATTCCAATTTTGATTTACTTCACGTAATGCATTACATAAATAATAAGGAACATTTAATGTGATCAAGGTTAATAACAGGTCCCACACCAATTAATGGTAACACAAATAAACTTTACATTTCGATTTTCTATAGAAATATTAAAAATAGAAACGTAGAGTTTATTTGTGTTAAGGATGAATTGATCTGTGATCTGTCATTAAATAGTTATTAACACGCCTTAATTATAGGTTAATACAGAAAACTTACTCTTATCCATAAACAACCTACATGACTCTTTCATTTTAAATCGATTTAAATCTAATTCCGAGAGATAGTTACTTGTTTATAATATTGCTTAAATAGACTATATAATTTTGCATAATTGAAATACCTTGCAAAACGTATTTATCTTTCAGTTAGCTTAAGCATCATTATATTTCATTAAATTTTATAAAAGGTATCTCGCAAGGCTTAATGGTGAAGGGAAATTTAATGATTGGTTTACAGCTTTAAGTGTACGGTTTTTTTTAAAATAACAGGTATTATAAAAAAAAAAAAAAATTAAGGCAATTCCTTCTTATTGCAAAGAACATTTTTTATTTGCGTTACTTTTTAATTACAATTACTATAAATAAAGTAAACAACCCATGCGTTAAAACACCTGATTTACTATATACCTTTTAACATAAAATTAGCTGTTTTATGAAATCAAATATTATCCCCTATTTTGAAACAATTGTACAAAATAACTTAATTGCTTATCTTGACCCTTTTGTGAAACGTTTTTCTGTCATAAAAAACCAAAATAATTCTTTTAATTTAATTAATGAATAATTATTAGAAAAATCTCTATTAACATCAAGTATCATGATCTATAAGTTTTAAAAGTTTTATTTGAACTTGAGTGGATGAATAAAACGTATTTTATTAACGATTGAAAATTTGAACAAGATATATATATAAGGAGAGTGTAAACTAATAGAAGGAATTGAAAAACAACTTTTTGAAGTAATTTTAAAACTTGCAAACATTTAACGGAAATTTTAAAAGTGAATCCCCCCTCACTGCAACGTACTTTCTTCCGCCTACCACTGTAGTGTTTATTACTTGCAGATTTGAAAGCGAGAACTACCTCTGTTTACTTTGACTACGTCACTGTTCATGCTTAATCTTTCAACACCTCAGCGAAAAAGGAATAGAATAATCTAGGGACATGTAGAAATATAATTTTGCCAATTCACAACACATTTATGGAAGCAATAATTAATTTCTCTAATATCGTGTTCTTTAATAGCCATATTTGTTGGGGTCGTGACCTCGACGTTACTCAATCAATCATTACTATTCATCAATCACTCACTTTCTATTTACTGAATATGCAAGTTGTCATTTTAAACTATTACAGTTACAACATTGGTTGAAGTCCGTAATGGCTGCGATCAAAATTAACAACACTTGCGTCATCTCACTTGACCGAGCATAAACATCTTTTTCACATAATGAATTAATAAGATTTCTTTCATTGTTATTTTTTTGTGATGCATATTCGTTTTTTTGTATTTAGTCATTATTTTATTTTAAACTCACGTTCACCATAGTGTCTAGCTTAAAACTTCACGTGAGTTTGAGTATGTACACCTCAATCTCCATAAATCTAATTTCATATGTCAAATGATATTTATCATTGAGGGTTGACCATTTTTCAACTATGTTCATTCGACTAATGTTATGGGGTATTCGGTTTGTGTGTGATAGCTTGTTCCAGAAGATTATTCAGAGATGTTTGGGTAAATAAAATTTTAAGTTTGCATTGGTTCTATCAAAAACATAACTAACTAAAAAAACATGTCAGTTTCATTTAATATACTACTGTATATGTTATTTATTATGATGTAGATATTTCTCTTTGTATAGAATAAAATAGCAACTTTATAGTACATAAATATTTCTATTAATCCCGTAAATACGTGTAAATACGTAATCCTTTACTGCTTCAAATCACTTCAACAAGGTTGTTTTTGTTTTATTTGAATAGTGGAGCAGTGACCTCCGAAACAATTTAGTCGAGTATCTTCTTCCTCAAGGTAACCTGATATTGGTTTTCTCCTTTGCATTCCTAGAGGAACCATCTTATATTTAAATAAATGCGGCATTTCAGCTGTAATCTCTTAACAGTCGCCCTATCTCTCCTTCTTTACCCATCCGTCATAGTGCTTCTCCGTTGGTGCATGATCGGTCTGCGTTATTCCTGTCGATTAAATTTTAATGCCCGTTCTAGAGAGGGATCAATTTCAATTTTCTTATTCAACGGCATAACGAGTTTTTGACTTTTCTTGCCCCTGGCCGAGTTCGATGTCCTTATAATTTAGATAAACAATTAAAGGAAAAAGATAAAACTAAATTAAACAATTTCACTAAACACCTCCACAAGTAGATGCAACGTTCCGAAAACTAACAGACACGACAAGCAGATGCGACACCTCTCTAGTAACTGACGGAAAACAAAATCGGAGTTAGTTACGGACCTCTGATGGGATTATCAATGTTTGGATTTCGAAAACTAATCAATCAGCAGAAAGTAAACTGTAGTGATGCTAAACGTATGTATGGAGCTGAATGCGGGCGCTGGACCGTTGTTCGTCAGTTTCGAGAACGACTTGAAAGATTGTTATTATAAATAAGAAATGCTTATCTTTTGCACAACATGCACATTAGTTATACTATCTTTCTTGTCTCTATTTTAAAAACGATACATGTTAGCCGGGAATGTTGTAATTTGCCAACCGCTAATAAGTGAAACAGCGAACAAGCGAAACCGTGAATACTGAATCTGCGAATAAGCGAAGCCACAAACAAGCGAAACAGCAAACAAGCGAAACAGTGAATAAGCGAAACCGCGAATAAGTGAAACAGCGAACAAGCGAAACCGTGAATACTGAATCTGCGAATAAGCGAAACCACAAACAAGCGAAACAGCAAACAAGCGAAACAGTGAATAAGCGAAACCGCGAATAAGTGAAACAGCGAACAAGCGAAGCCTTGAATACTGAATCTGCGAATAAGCGAAACCACAAACAAGCGAAACAGCAAACAAGCGAAACAGTGAATAAGCGAAACCGCGAATAAGTGAAACAGCGAACAAGCGGAACGGCGGATAAGCGAAACTGCGAATAAGCGAAACAGCGTATAAGCGAAATATACTACTCTATATTTGTTATTTATTATGATTTAGATATTTCTCTTTGTACAGAATAAAATAGCAACTTTATAGTACATAAATGTTTCTATTAATCCCGTAAATACGTGTAAATACGTAATCCTCTTCAGCTTCAAATCACTTCAACAAGGTTGTTTTTGTTTTATTTGAATAGTGGGGCAGTGACCTCCGAAACAATTTAGTCAAGTATCTTCTTCCCCCAGTTAACCTGATATTGGCTTTTATCCTTTGCATTCCTAGAGGAACCATCTTATATTTAAATAAATGCGGTATTTCAGCTGTAATCTCTTAACCGTCGCCCTATCTCTCCTTCTTTACCCATCCGTCATAGTGCTTCTCCGTTGGTGCATGATCGGTCTGCGTTATTCCTAGATCTGCAGCCCAACAAATCAAAGTCCTTGGCCGTTTTCGTTATACTTTTCGGTTACTTCCATTCTCCATAAACGAACCGAAAGCACATAACATTTTAAAGGCGGGTTTTGCTATTTGAGGTATATCCCTACTTTAAGTTACTGAAAATTGATCTGGCTTTTAATATTCTCAATTGATTGGTTTAATTTTGATGATCAAAATAATGCGAGACAAAATACAATCCTACGTAAGTGTACAATTTTTATCACTTATTACAAACGTCTTATTGGTTGTACGTTATGCTTTAAAACACCCAGTAGGTTGTTTGATAATTAATTGTATCCTTTGGCTTCAAATGCATTCTATTTTAACCCTTACACAGCTCTTCAACGTGGTAGCCTACTCTCGAACAGAGGCTCTCGGATGTGTTTTTACCCATTGCTTTCTTGAATTAAAAGTCTTTTCTGGAAGGGATTTTAATGAAAATATGCTACTATTTTGTTGGTAGTAATGTTTTAAGGCAATTTTAATCCATCAACATTTACCTAATAATATACCTATTACACTACCAGTATACAGAACTATATTTTTGGGAAAAATATTTATTTAATGTAAAAATAAGCAATAGATATATAATTTAGGCCTAAACTAAGTTGTGGACATGAGACACCACAAGAATTTTACCTTGATTTTAAAACAATCTTTTCACCAACATGTAAAGTACACATTTTATCAGTTCAACCAATATCAGTGCCTCAAATGATGTTGAGCAAATACACTATGAAAAGAAATTACTTACGTCAATTCCAGTTAGATTGTGAAACAATTAAAATTATTTCTCCATTTGAAAACAATTGAAACACAAGTTAGGCTGAACATTTTAAAGGCGTTACAGTTTATAATTACACTCATTTTAACGTTTTAATTAAATTTCGCTGTAGGAAACAAATCCCCTCAGAGACGAATGAAAAGTTTTTTTATCAGGTCCATAATTTAGACAATGTATGAGTGGACAGGTATCTCATTACAAGACAATGAAAGAAAGGTTGGCCTTGCAGCCGTGACTTTCATCCGTTCCATAACAACGGAACTTTTATTTCCTCTTTCCAGCAACAATGTTCTCCAGGCAACGCTACTATTATTATGAGAGATCGCTTCAGCTGTATTTTAGAAAAGAAAATTTAGAATCCTCAGTTGTTTTAATTATCAGTTTTCGCCGTCAGAATAACTTTAATGAATGGATTTATGCATCATAAACAAATCTTTTAATAATTTGTATTTTCTAATTCTGGTTTGTTTTTAGGTTTTTTACTGTGTATAGTAAATTAAGGACAAAATTATAAAGATATTCCACTGATCTCAGTGAGGCAACCAGTCCTGGGATTATCGCTGACACCAGTGACTAGTATAGGGTGGCTTCAGGGTGTGCACATTTTAAAATAATTTTCAGTAATAAGTTTTTTGTTTTCTCTCTCGATATCCGCTTGAAAATCCGGCAAGTACGAGCTGAGTGTTCTTTTCTGGTAGATGTATATCCTGGTTTATGGAAATATTCTTTACATGAACTTGTCCAAAATTTGTCAATCTGAGAGAATACAAGTAATAGATTGTGTAAATTCATCTCAATCAGCTTAGTTATAGTGTTCTTCTACACAAAGTGCGAACTGTGGAAGTATCACAGATAGTTTCCTTTCTCCAGGAATTCGCTTTAGCCTGGATTGTAAGAGTTTTTCTACCCTCTTTGATGTGATCCTTAGAAGCAGTTTTAACCTGTAAAACCCGATATTGCTAGATAGATTAACGAATTTTCATCTTTAATTTTAGTAACTCATTATGTTTAAAGTGGCCCAAAGTATATTACCTCAGTTACTGACGAACAGTGTTAAGTAGATGTAAGAAAGTGTAAGATGTAAGTAAGTATAAGATGTAAGTAGATGTAAATATAAGGAAGTCTAAGATGTAAATGTAAGATGCAAATAGATGTAAGATGTAAGTAGAACTAAGTCTATGATGTGAGTATATGTAAGACGTAAGTAAAAGTAAGTGTAGGATGTAATTAGATGTAGGTGTAAGATGTAAGTTTAAGATGTAATTAAGTGTAAGGTATAATTAGCTGTAGGTGTAAAATGTATGTAAAAGTTGTAAGCGTAAGATGTTAAAGTAAGATATAAGATATAAGTGTAAGATGTAAGTGCAAGTGTATTAAGTAAATAAATTTAATTAATTGTAAGATGCTCATCAATGAAAAGTAGATGTAAGTGTAGGGAGTAAGTAGATGTAACACTATTATTTTGTAAGTTGCTTGTGATAAGTCGTATAATCTTTCCATTATTTTTATATTATATTTATGTGATAAATGCCTGGTTGTAGGAACTTTGAAAGCCATAAATGAGTACCTTGGAAATATTAAAAAATAGAATTATATATTAATTGACGAATAACGTTTTGTGATGAAGCCTAGCGAAGATCATATAAAATATTGGTTTTGCTATAATTGTCATTATTTAAACGTTTTTTAAAAATATTAGTCATTTATTTTATGGTATTTTAAGGAGAAGGAGGGGATGGTATTTGCAGCTTTATACAATCCCTTGGTTTTGGATATGATGAAGAATCAATCCTTGCGTGGGGTGGTTGAGGATTTTTTCTGTTCGTTTTATAAAAAGTAACCTAACAGCTTTATCTTTGAATAAGTTAGAGATAGTTTGAACAATTGAAAAATATTGAATTCCTACAGTTAGCCTATCAATAATTATTGTTATTAGATTAGGTAAAATATAAATTATTTCAGTTTATTTTAATTTATAATACTTTATACGAAATTATAGTGACTATATGTAATACGTATATTTACGGAGGGTTTTGTATTCCGTTTTATTTTAACACACCTATTCTCGCTAAAGCTGGAGACAAGTTGTCATACATTTCCATAATTAAAGCAGAACTTTCACCTATTCCTATAACGACCTAAGGATTCGCTACTTGGAACGACCTTGTCTCAGCTTCTCGTAACGCTTGATTTATTATGACACATTTCATTAGTTAACTGCTTCTGACGCGTAACAATAGACGTGACCTAATGTCTGACTGTTTGCTCAGTAGATTGATTAATGAAAGTTTACGTTGCAGGCTGTGCCCAGAGCGAATAACTTGATTTTATTGTGTAAGGAGAACAATTTTGAACTAATTTCCTTACAAAAGATAATTAATGGATCTTATAAAGTTGGTGGTATAAATTTATCTAACCATTTGTTAGTAACTTTATTCAATTCCAAGCAATCTCTAATTAAAGGTAATAAAAACTTCAAGTGGCTTTCTAGGGAAAATTATAAACTCATAAAAACTCCTTAAATATCTGGAGTCATGACTTGTTACATAACTATGTGCCGATGTTTTACGCCAATTAACACTGACCCAAATTAACTACGCGGTTAATGCCTACGTCAGAGTCTTGCCTGTTAAATAACAAAGGTCAGCGAAAATAAAAGTAATTAAATTAACTCGCTTAGTTTTTAATACTTTTATTGGCATCATCGTGATATTAAATCCGCCTCCAGCTGTGATACTTCAAAATATTTGGACATTAATAAAAACGCTCCAACCCGAGTAACATGTATATAAAGTTACATAATACGATAATAAAACTTAAGGTGTGAAGAGATCAAGGCCTTGGCAATATTAAGGTCGGGGAAGGTCAGTTAGACTGGGAACGTTACGTGCTCTCTAACATCCAGGCGTTACATTTAACGATGCCCAAGTTTGGAAGAATCTATAATTTGTTCGCCTTTTTTTATTGTTACAATATCTCTAGATAAAAAATGTACAAAACGCAAAAACCAACCAGATACTGAACAAAACATAAACCAGCAATGTTAATTGTACTAATTCCTCTCAGTTAATTACAATACCGAAAGGGATTTGATGATGAAACAAATTACGGAGATAATAGGTGAAACTACAGGTCATCTTTTAATGATAATTGAAGACAGAAGTACTTTATTTATTCATCCTGCTATGTAACCTGTAGCTAGTTGTCTTCTGTATCTAATTAGAAGAGACGTCAACTTCACCCTATATTGTCTTTTCGCTTATTTTTAAAGAGAATATTTTGGTAAGCTGTAGTCAAAATTATTGATCTTTCTTTCACTTATATAATGTTTGCGTAGTGGTACTGTAACAGGCCAGGTTCTGCCTGCGCTTTATGGCACACGCATTGATAATTATAAGTCTCGCTCTTAAATGGACACAACAGCAACTGTCTCGTATAGTCTGTAACCTTCTAGAAGTAAAGCGCATAGAAATTACGAGAAATTGCTAGAAGTTGCAAGTTAACATACATAAATCATTTATTAGGCGCGGTAAACGAGTGTTTGCAAAGTAGTGAAGAGAGGAAAAGCTTTAGTGAAAAAGCGTGTTAACTGTATATAGACTATATACAACAATTCTTTGAACTTAGCTTTGTGAGGTTATGTTAAAAAAATAAAAGACACAAAAAACTCACAAATTAATCATTTATTGACTCATACGCGTTACAATGACAAAGTCATCATCATCAGTGAGTGTTGCTACTACAAACTCTAATTTACAACGCTCACTGATTATGATGACTTTGTCACTGAAACGCGTATGAGTCAATAAACGATTAATTTGTGAGTTTTGTATATGTCTCTTATTTGTTGTATGTATACTATTAACAAAACCAGTAGATATTAGTAAACTTAATTAAAACAATATTTCGATGCTTCTAAAAAAATTTTAGCGTATAAATAATTGTAAACATTAAAGTGGGTGAAATAATAAATATTTTATGTCTACAATTTTTTATAATTTAATTAAACCCGGTAAGAACGTAATAGTATACATTGCTAGAACGGAATAACAGATATTGAACGGAAACTCGCTCAAAGAAGTAAGCGCAGTTTGGTATGGAAATCTTTATGCAGAATAAGTTAGTATCCACCTATGAACAATTCTTTTCTTTGTTTCGGTTTTCTTGTTTCAGTTTCATTAACAATACTCGTTGTTATAGACCTCAGGGCTTAAATAGAATTTAATGGGAGAAATTTTATTTCATGTTTTGTGTTATATAAAATACAGTATTTTATTAAATATTCAATTGAATTTATAAATATATCTGCGAATAATATTAATATCTTTTAATTTGTTTACAATATAAGTAAAAGTAAAACTTTACAACTAGTCTAGACAACATTTCCAAAAGTATGGTTGTTAAATTACAAATAAAAGGAAAAACTATGAAAATTATAGCTGTCAGGTACAGAGACAGCTATAAGCTAAGCTTTCATTGAACAGTAATTTAAATTCATCAAATATTTAAAATCTCCCAATTTTTAAAAGTTTGGCAACTTTTATTCTCTAAGAAATAAAATATAAAATTCATCAATTTACTGAAAAATTTTCAAAAAATCAAAATGATCAATAATTGTCTTTTTATTTCTACAATTCATGCTATTTTATTTTTAGGCAAACCTTTCCAAGTTTCATAATTTTTTTATATGCATAACTGCCGGTAAAGGAATATTTTTGATTTGACTACCCATGGTGAATATGTTTTGTGTACATATCATGGGGTACTTGCTGTCTTGTTTTTTTGTTCATTTCACCTGATTCGTCCTCTACTATGTAAGCCGATACATTTGTAACACTTAAACCCTCAAAAGGTTCATTAAAAATTACATCACTCTCTCAAGATAAGTCAATTACGTCTGGACAACCTTCTACCTGTCGGACATAACTAAACATTCGGCGTACACATTTACAGAGCACTGTATTTTGTAATATGGATCGGTCTAAACGAACTTTCTAAGAAACAAGTTTCAGAAATCCGGTTTCTGCAATATTCCGTAATAGGATCAAGTAAACACACAGAGATGTAGAGGTAGGCCGGGCAACATTCACCGCTTGGGCAGTGTTGGGCAACTCTCCCCACGTCCTGCCGCCACTTCACAACCGGACATTAATTAAAGTATTCCACACACTTCGCCTAAATAATGATCAAATGTTACAAAGTGCTCACTTAACAAGTAATATAAAAAGCAAAATTTACAGTCAATCCTTAGTTAGGTCGACAAAGAATAATTTTATTTTAGTTACTTTTTATTAAATTAATTACAATTAATTAAATTATAAATAAACTAACATAACCTATGCGTCAAAACAGTTGTTCTACCACATAACCTATAATATAAAATCAGCTGTTTTATAAAATCATATTATGTTAGTTTTAAACCAAGTAGGACGAAATAACTATATTGCTTACCTTGCCCCTTTAGTAAGACATTTTTCTCCCATGTAAATATAATGGTATTTTAATATTTGCAACAGCAATTAAAATAAAGAACACAACTGAGTTTCTCTGTACAAGTATGTATGTTTATTCCAACTATCATGTTCCACAGATTTGTATGTTGTATAACTTATGATATAAATACCTGCGAATGGAGAAACGACATTTAATGTTCTTAATTATTTTAGTTTATATTATTGTGTCGCAACAGCGTTCACTCAATGTTATCTATTATTTTTAATAAATCAATATTTCACGTAACAACCATATTTCAATTTTCTGACAACAAACAAAAATGCTAAATAACCATCTTTGAATGCCAAATGAAAATCTTTCTAAAAATAACAAACAGCTGATGCTCACAACGCAGCAAAATTCAAAACTAGAAAATTATATTTAATATTTTTCTTATATCTAACCCCCCCCTCCAAGAAAATAAAGCAAGATGGCCTCTTACTTTCCCTCTTCTTAGTCTACAAACTGAGAGGCTGGCGTTAACTTTGAGATGTGGAAAATATCCGATTCTGATTTTTTCGGCCAGTGTCTATTTTGTAAATTGAGTTTGACATCTTTTCTATAATTTTGTAGGGCCCAACTCTCAGTTCGTCAAGTTTTTTCCGATTCAGTTTGTTTCCATTGTCCACAAAAACAGTATCACCAACTTTGAAGTTATAGTGTTTTCGATTTCTATCATAAACTGTTTTGTTGTACTTATGTGATTTGATTGTATTTTCCAGAGCTTTTTCTCTGTCTAGAACTAAGTCATTCTTTGTTGTTTTAGGTTTTAGCTCCTTTGGCAAAATTGTAACATCTGTACCATTTATTAGATATATTGGAGCATATCCAGTATTCGTGTACTCAGTTTCATTATAACTTTTCACACAATATCGTGCTATGGTGATCCATGCTGCTTTGCTGCCCTTTTCGTTAATTTTACATCTTATTTTGTTGACCAACGTTTGATTTAACCTTTCATTTAGACCATTTGAGGACGATGAGTTCACTGCAGTGAAAATTATTTGGATATTTTTACTATCCAAAAATGTTTTGAACTCTCTAGAATTGAGACCTTGGTACTGGTCTGACAGGATTATGCCAATGTTTCCAGCTTCCGCGGCATGTTTCACTAGTTTGATAGAGTCATTTGCTCTTTGAGTCTTATACGTTAAAATGTAGGCGTATCTTGTGAAATGATCTGATAACAGGTGCAAGTATCTCTTTGTTGGTCTGATTTCATATTAGGATATTTTACTGAATGTGTTGTTTTTAGTATTTATGCAATGAATATTTGTCAAACAAAAGTAACAGTCACTTACATGATCGTGAGGTTCGTGCCACACCATAGGAATACCGAAGGGGTATTTATACTATAGATAAAGTGGCGAAATATTTATTACCTAAGAACTGCATGTTTATGAAACCTATTAACACGTAGTTTGTGTATAAAGAACCGAAATAAATATATTTTTATAGTGTAGATCAATACTAGGAGGTCCATCAGATTTTTTCATAAAAGTATGAGTTTGAGAAAATGTATTCTTACGATTTAAAAAACATTTGACGTAAAAAAGAAAAACTAAAAACAGATCTGAATTCAGGGCATCTCAATTGACTAAAATCAGTTGTTTTCAATCTCGAAGCAATTGTTTTTTTTTTCATGCTTACCAGTGATATAATTAAAAGGTATATTAATAACGATTGAAAATTTGTAAAAGATATATATCATTGGAAACGTGTAAACTAATACGAATTTTAAAAAAAACGTTATGTTTGTCTAATTGTTCTGAATATAAATACAAACAGAATTTAGGTATATCAAACAACTTTAGAAACACAACTTTTAAATAGCTGTAGATATTCAAAAATATATAAAGATATGGTCGCTGCTCAGCCTTCGGTCTTAAAACTTTAAAAATTATACTCCGAGATATAATAACATTTTGTAAAGTTCTATTACGTTCGTACTAGTATTAGAGTAAAATGTAGGTAAATAATTTATTCAGTGCGACACTCCTAGTAAAGTAAAACTCTCCCGGTTGTTGCACCCTCAGGCAAATATGTAGTTTCTGGATGGCTCTTAGAACACTCATGATTCAGCCCTTTTTAGATTCCCCAGTTTATTCAATTCAAAATTCTACCTGAGACGCTCTTTTGTGTATGTTTTTTTCTATAAATGTAAAGGTATATTAGTTAGAAGGAAATGTTCCATTAAAGACTAAATGCAACATCGTTTCTGACTGACACAAAATAATCTTCTGTTGTATACCAGTATGTATATTAGTATGTATACCTATTGGAATGTCAAACAAAGAAAACGCTTCGTTATGAAAGCTTTACTGTAGAGGATGGGGCTTCGCTTGCCAATACCAAAGAACCCTCACATTCCTTAGTCAGTTAGGAATCACAATACTGTCAGTTATGTCAGTTATGAATCACAATACAGTAAACACCTACGAGAGGTTCTTTTTCGAAAATAATGTCCTAATAATGTATTAAAATTTAAAATAGTCAAATTAAGCCTACAATAAATGACCGTAATGTAATTCTAATTGATAAAACGTTTTTTACAACACCAAACACATACTAAAGTACAGTAAAATACTGTAATGATAGCTGTTTATAAAATCATATTGCTCCATTTTATCGATTTTAATACACGATAGTAATAAATATTATAAATCTACTGTATTTTATAGTTAAAAGAGTATTACAATGAAGGTTATTTATAACCTACTCATGGCCCAATTATATTGCCGTCTAGTAAGTGGTTCCTTTTAATAACGTTTTGTATACAAACTTCTAAAAACCATATCATTAGGGTTTTACTGGGTTTGATAATAATTCATATATTTGTAACTCAACTTAAAATTGCAGTTATCGTCACTAGAAACAAACAGCAAAGTATTAACTAGACCATGTTTCCCAACTATCCTAGAGCGCGTGCCATCCTCATGCATTATTACGTCATCACATGTAGCATGACAAACCCGCCCTCTGCGTTATATAAACATATGCAATACACGTGAACCTGACAAAATGTTATCGCAGGAATTTCCCAAATTATGATCAATACTATGACTAAAGCTCAATTTAAATTGTGTTTTAAAAACATTACTATCATAATGTAAGCCCTATGATGTACAATAGTAATGCATAAAGATGATGTATTTTGTATAATTGACATGGTGTATAGAAATATCATATAGTTATACGATCATTATATTGATTTTTTTTATTAATAAATATTAGTTGATAATGTTGAAAGCAGACATGGGCGAGTTGTAAAACGTCTTGTTAAATTTATAAATACGTTAAAACTATAAACAAACATAACTATGAACTAACATAACTATGAACAAAGATAACTATCATCAAACATAACAATGAACAAACATAACTATAATCAAACATAACTATGATCAAATATAACTATGAGCAAACATAGCTATAACCAACCATAACTATGGTCAAACATAACTATAAACAAAAATAACTTTGAACAAACATAACAATGAACAAACATAACTATAATCAGACATAACTATGATCAAACATAACTGAGCAAACATAGCTATAACCAACCATAACTATGGTCAAACATAACTATAAACAAAAATAACTTTGAACAAACATAACAATGATGAAACATAACTATTATCGAACATAACTATGGACAAATATAATTATTATCAAGCATAACTATGATGAAACATAACTAGGGTCAAACATAAGTATGATCAATCATAAATATTATCTAACATAACTAAGGTCAAATATAATTATTATCAAGCATAACTAAGATGAAACATAACTAAGGCCAAACATAACTATGATCAATCATAACTATGATCGAACATAACTAAGGTCAAACATAACTATGATCAAACATAACTAAGAACAAACATAACTATGATCAAAAATCACTATGATCAAACATAACTATGATCAATCATAACTGTGATCAAACATAACTAAGGACAAACATAACTATGATCAAAAATCACTATGATCAAACATAACTATGATCAAACATTAATATGATAAAACATAAAAAGATTGTCATCTAGTTGAAAGTTTAGCTACAGATAATTTAAATAATTTCTTTAAAACTATCTATTTTAAACATTTTTTTGTAAAGACAGAAAGTTCTACGTTAACGTTTTTTTTATTTTTAAAGTTGTTAACAAAATATATTCTTCTATGTCAACATGAATTAATGTATACAAGTGAGTTTAGTTTTAAGGAACGGAAAGTATGTTGATGTGTAGGAAATGAAAATTAAAGTTGCTTGATGTAATCATCTTGAATTCTCTGAATAAACTACAATTAAAAATTACTTAACTAAGTGAATTCGTAAAGGGCTTACTTGCTGACGCGTTTCGAAACAATCGTTCCTTTGACGAAGGAAGCAAAGTAGAGGCTTTCCTTCGTCCAAGGAACGATTGTTTCGAAACGCGTCAGCAAGTAATCCCTATGTATTCACTTAGTTAAATAATTTTTAATTATAGCTTAATGAAAATTAAATAATGTTGTATTATAATACCGTACAGTACTAAATTATCGGTAATTTTAGGTCGGGCCTCTAATTCTTCACCATTTTGTAGAGTCACCAGAAGCAAATAAAACCCATTTCCCTTTAAACACAGTTTAAAACATTTCAGTGTCAGCTAAAGTTTACCCAAGCTCAGTTAGGTGCCCGTAGCAAAATACCCTTCATAACATCCTACAAGTCGTGGACTACAATACACTGTGACAATTTCTGCGTATGTAAAACTACCATCAGTTATATCTGTTACTTATTTAGTGAGTGATAAAACTATACCCTAAAATTATAATACAGGATAACATTTTGCATTTTTTTCGTTGAATATCGCTAAAAGCAAGGTTCGTTAAGGTACAGTAGTAATCCTCTGATTACTAGTCTTATGGCTTATCTCATACAACCGTAGCTTGTTCTATGCATTTAAGTTCTTACATAGGTTTAAATCTACTCACATTTAGGTAGAGTATTTGGATATCGCCAAATCGGTTTCCACTTATTTCTTTGTACGCTTGAGGTTCATTAACTAGACTGTAGATTTTCCAACTTTATGGCTAACAATGTGGTCCTTGGCAAGGGAGTTAAGAGCTAGCGGCTAGGTGCTTCCTTCTTACATTCTTCTGATTCAACTTCTTCATTTTGTTCCACTTTTCGCAAAGCACAACCACACTGTACGCTTGAGGTACTGAAGCCTTGGAAGGTTCTACTGGTCTCGAGTAGTTCTGGAAGAGCGGTCGAACTGCTGTCACTGGTGGAGTTCGTCACGTCTCAGTGGCGGGCCGATGACATACTGGGACCATGGGTCGTGGCACCAAGCCCCCCGCCTCGGGCCTGACGCCCGGATCCAACCCCAACCGGATTCCATCCAACCCCAACCCGGATGGAAGTCTCGAGTTTGAGGTTGGATTCGTGGGGACAGAGGTTGTATGAACTAGAGACTGTGAACCCTTTAAAAGGTTTTAAAAACTGGAGCCTTTCTGCAAGAAGGTTAAGACGTAAGTCAGGTACTTCTCGCCAACATTCTTATCATTTTCATTTTCAAACATTTCTATCATTACTCAACTTTACCAGTTCTGTAAGCTTGAGCTCCTTAATACCTAACGGGTAGCTTATACCCCCTAAGACCAAGTCCCTATTCTATGAGCCCAGCCCTTAGATGAAGCCATCCGGTAGTGGACAGCCGAACTAATCAGACGGGATATATAGATACGGAAACTTGGCCATCGGAAGGTTGTACTGGCCCCGAGTAGTTCTCGAAAAGCGGTCAACCCGATGTTCTTGATTGGAGTTTGTCTCGTCCCAGAGGTGAGCCGGTGACCAGTCTAGGCCTTACCGCAAGGTCAAAAGACTCTTATATACTAATCCAGCAACCCCGGGACTGACAGCTACTAAGAGTTACTAGTTTGAGGTTGGATTTGTTGGGGTAGAGGTTTCTCATGCTATACGGGAGATAATCCCAACATGAAGGCTCTATCTTTGTCTGCCCTAACAAGAAGGTGGAGTCGGAAGACAGGTGCTGCTTGCCACGCTCTTCTCTTTTTCAACATCTTTCTTCTTCTTTACCTTTTTACAACTCACTGCCCCATGTACGTTTGAGTAGCTTGTAATATATTTATTTATGATTATTTCTTTTTTTCTATTTTCCCAGCAGCTTGCTTTCCGAGGGCGGTTGAGTTTGCAGGCTTGTTCCAATGAACGACACCGACTTGACATTCTAGTAATGTCTATTAAACCTCGTAATAGTTTGTCTTATTACTTTGTAAAGTATTACAATCTTAAACTCTAATGAACCATCTCTTTAAACCCGACCAAGAAGTCTTAAGATCATGGTATCTTTTACTTGAGACATTCGCATTGATAATTAACCTAAGGCACTTTTTTATAGATGGTGTGTTGATAACGAAGTGCTTGCAAGAAAGGCGCAATCTGTGCGAGTTTTTACTCTATTCTCGATATACGCATTTATCACCAAGGCTTTGCTATCAGTACATCATTATATGTCCAGTTATGTTCCCTTGCTAAGGATGAACCTTCGGATCATTGCGCGCAATTTTCTATTTTAATTAAACCCATGCAATAACTTTGGTTATGTACGACTCGGATAAAAATCTACAGTGAACATGTTAGCCTTACGGGTACTATTAGTCTGTATCCATTGTATAAAATGATTGAGTGCCTTCAAATACAAAACTAATTACATTTCAGCTACTACACAGTAATTATTGAATCAACTAACAATGAAACAAATTCTTTCATAATTAAGACAAATATTTTAAGTGAATTATACCATCAAAATTTTCTTAAATTAAAATTTAATTTCTCATTACAAAATATATTCTATTATTTGGAAGCTTAATAAAAGCTGCTCTCAAGTTTCAACTTCTAAAATACTCCTACAAATAATCAACGCAAAACATTCAAGACAAAACCACAAAATCCAATATCGAACCGATACCCAATCATACAAGTAGGCTGAAGTTGTTATCAACTTGAATAGGCCACTGATTGTTAAGCAAAGGAAAGGCGAGGCTTGTGGCAAACGTAAGGCGGTTTTGTTTATTTAAAGAAGTGTTTATCGACAAAACCAACAGAAATAAGATTTCGAAACATGATTCTAAACGTAATAGAAAATACCTTTACAGGTAATAAACACAAACGGTGCTTTTACACATATAAATACAATTTGGCAATAAAATGTTTTTGTCAAAATAACTTTTGTTATAACTGGCAAAGTAAGAGTTCAACAAACTAAATCACAAACTGACGCTAATGTGGTATAATTTTCGCTGCCTAAATACAACGGTATGTAACTTCATGATCATCGGCGTGTTTTGATAAATTAAAAGTTAATAATAAATTACTGGTTGTAATTATTATTAATTACAATTTAAAATAATTGCATTTCAACCAAGGAAATAAAATATTTAATAATTTAAGTGCTTATGATAAAGTTCGTATAATAAATTTAACTTACCGTAAATTAAAGTCTTTGTTTAAATTAAAGTTCCCAGCACTTTAAAGTTCACGACACTTCAAGTACACCGCATTACTTGAACACTTATAAAATTCACACTAGATGCGTTTAAATGTTTTACGATTGTGTTTATAATCTGGAAGTGGCCTATGAATAAAACATTAAATTGTAAATTTTGAATAATAATAATTAATAACATGCTAAACCTTAAATACAAATATACAAATACAAAAAAAGGTTTATGATAGCTAATAACTAATTGCGTAATTTATCAAATGTATATATATATATATATATATATATATATATATATATATATATATATATACTTAAGCCTGTTGTTTTTAGTTTTTTTATTATATTTTTTGATATTTTGCTCTAAGCTTTACATTTTACCTCTGCACTATTGAAATTGCATTTGTATACGATTTGTTTAGTAATCATTAATAACAAATACGTACATTTCAAAAGATGTTTGGCTAAACATTCAAATATTAAAAAGTAAAACATAGATGAGAAGGTCTGTTTAATAGTTTTACCCTATATAAACAACATAGATAATTATTGTGTTACTTATTTTAATATTTTTAATACATATTTATATTAACTTAGCTATTAGTAATATTAGTATTGCGTTTATTCTGCAACGTATTATTATGTAACTAAAACTGTTTTAAATATAAATTTATAGATTTTAATGTCAGTCTTAAGATTTTAAATCATTAATTTTTTTCACTTAACTGAACGGATTCAATAAATGTTATTTTTTACAAAATAAATAAAATGCTTTGAAGTTTAATAACGCTTTAATGTGTTTTATTCACATAATTCCTTTATTAATCTTGTTCTAAAACAATTAAGTCTAAAACAGCACATTCCTATCAGAAAAAGTCGTATTCTTCTAAGACTTTACCGACCTTTGCAAACAGGCTTATCAACACCGATTATTTGTATTATGCTACTTAAATATGTTTTTGAAAATTAACTCTCTAAGTAATATTATTACAGTGGCTATGTAGTGCCTAGTTATAAATAATATCATTACAATACACGGTTGTAAACATGCAATAAGGAATAATAAATGAGAAAAATGTTTTAAATTTTTATCTATTTTCACCGTTATAAAATACTACCATTCTAAATATAATTTGGACATAATCTTCAATCCAAAAACTGATTTTATATCAAGGAAAATGTTAAACGACATACAGAATACCAATTCCTACATTTAATTTTAATAAAATATATTTAACGGCTAGAAAAATTGGTAATGTTTATATTGTTTTTATATAATAATAAAATAATATATCATTTTGTTATTTTACTAAAAGTTTAATGTGTTAAATATTTATATCGCGATTTATGTTTATTTATTTTATGTGTTTTAAAATCAAGTATTATTATAGGTGTTTTAGTAGGATAATTATCATAACTTTAATAAGTACAATTTAATATGATATTACAATTACTTTATTCAAATGATATTATTTAAAGAAATGCTGTTTCTCTATTTTTTCAAAACTGTAAGTTAAAATAACATTTTATTTTACAAAATTATAAGTAATATTGTTTTTAAATATTATTTAATTAGTATTTTTGTAATCTATAAATTTAATAATAATTAATTCTTATTGTTCAATTTTATAGTATAAATCAAAGGTATTATTTTAGATATATTTCTTTACATAAGTTCTTTTAAATATTTACAGAAGATTATCATTAATTAATTTTATAAATATGAATAATTTTTATCCCTAAAGTAATTTAAATCATAAAACTTCACTATATAAACAAGGTACACATGACAAGATATGACATCAAGGTCATCTGACTTGTCACAGTCCTTATCACCAGAACACTTGATTCCCTTACAGATTATAAACACTGAACCTTACCGCGATATTAACACCGGAAATGAGAACAAATAGCCGGTACTTCCGGGCGATTACGGGAACACGGGTACTATCAGCGAGCGAGCACACGATATACTAACTTTAAGACCTTTCATTCATAGATTTTCACTTCACGTCGGCCTGGCTTCGGCTTTCTTGCGTGCCACCTCCCCTCTCTCTCTCTTTCTCTCTCTCTGTCGTCGGTCTAGGATGCCGTACTCTCACTTTCTTCAGGCAACAACGATTTTGGTATTTAGTAAATATTTATATCTGTTGATTGCTCATTTTTACCGGTAAAAGTAATTCAAAATTTTTGTCGCTTTTAAAGTTAATATTAAATAATCTTACAATATTTAACCTTTTTTTGACAGTTACGTTAATATATTATATCTTTATAGATAACAATTATTACTTACAAACAAATTAATATTTATAGTGTACGGTAGAACGCGATGTTTGTATTTAAGTGTTGTAAACCATGATACGTGTTAATAAATTATAAAAAATTAACAAATTACTTTATTTTTTCACTTTTTCTTAGTCCTATTTTTAACGTCAAACTATTATTATACTAATAATAACTATAATATTATATTAATAATCACTAATGTGACTCTATTTCACACATAAATATACATATTCTGATATTTATTACATAAACATCAGAAAAGGATGTCATTTGCAGCATCAATAATTTTGAATTACTTATTAATAGTACCTAAATGAGATGATTTAGTAACTTTTGTTTAAATAATCACTTACTGTTCAAAAAATTACTACTTAGACTTTTACCAGTTAAATAATTTTACATTACTTGTTTACAGTTATTAGTTTGTTTTTGTTATTGATAATTTGTTTACTAAAATCCTGTAAACTCCATAAACATGTTTAAACACTCTGTAAACATATTTAAATTGATTACTATTTTTACTTAGAAAATTAGTACAAAGATTTTAACAAATAAAATATCTGCAGTTTTTGTGTTGTACATCTTGAGGCTGCTGAATAAATCAGTAAGTAGTGTTTTTTTTTTGCCAAGATAATACAAACAAGTGTAATAAATAAAATAATTAGCATTAGAAAAACATAAATATATATATAAACACCTAAATACTGGAAAACAAAATATTTACCGTATATAAATATTAAGTATATTATACTAGAAGCAAGAAGTATTTGAGTAAACCGTATCCTATATTTTAATAAATGAAAAACATAAAAATACTTTATAGTATTTAAGTCTACAAAGACTTTAAGTGTGTAGATTTCCTTTATCTATTGTTTTGTAATGTTTTATTCCTGTTGTTATAATGGTTTGCATTTATGCTGTGGTCTACATCTGCACAAACGTATTGCGCGTGGTAAGAGACTGTAGGCTCTATTACCTAAGACAATACAACTAAAATGTACAGATTATATATGTTGATATTTAAAATTTACAAACAAAATGTTTAAAGCGTAAGCTGAAATTCGTTGACAATGTTAAACATTTCCAATCAGACTTTCTAATATTTCAATTTCTATTATTAAGCATAGAGGAAACGTAAAAAAAAACAAATGAGTTCTTTCTGGCTAAATGAAGAAACCTAAACGTACGAGGAATAAAAATAAAGTGCATAGGACTTTCATTCTTGTATTTGAATCAGGACTTTCTGAAATATTTAAGACCGTTCTTAAATAAGTCACTTGTGCCTTTATGTTATCTGTATTTTCATAAAGACCTAATAGACTGTATAGACCTACACATAAATGCATATACTACTCTGCAAAATACAAACAAAACATAACAAAGAGTACAAGTGGATGTAAAATAATTACATGGAGATGAAAACACTTCCTAGTTATCGCTGTTGCACAACTATCTATGACGAGCTCAATACCCTTATGAGGTCCTCCAAACCTTATTTCATTGTTGGAAAAATAGTACAACTAACCCCCACATAATTACCCTTTCCACGGTTGTAATCACAGCAAACCACCTTTCATAATGTATTGAAAAACTGACCAATTATAAAAAAACCAATGTATTTTCATAAACAATTACTAAAGATTTGTGTAGTAAAAATTTATAATAATAAATGTTTAGATAAAATTATCTTTGCGTTACAGACGTTTATATAATGAGAAAATCGGTACTTTTAAGAGTCATGAGTATATTAGCTGGTCTAAGTCGAGATTAAAGTCCAGGCACATAGTCTGTATTATTATTCTACTCTCTGTTGGTTGACAAACATATTCAAACAAACAAGCTAATATGACACTAAGAAGGATTACTATTTTTCATATTCAAGAAAGTGGAAATGAATCAAACTGTTGTAATGTTATAGAATCATTCCAGACAACTGTTGTTTTCCTCCATGCTAATTATACCAAACAATATAGGGTACCTTTCACCTCTAAAAAGCAAAAAATTAAATTTACGCATTGAAATGGAGAGGAAATGAAATATTGATTATTTTGTTATAACGCAAATCAATATTTAACATGGTAATAGTATAATTGTAATAGTGTAAATAATATAATTAATAAAATATACGTCGTATAATTTGCATGTTTGTTTATTTCTTTTAAAAAGTTTCGTAAAAATTATTTTGCATTACCGTAGTCGCAACAAAGATCAGTTACAGTCTATCTACACAATTAATAGCCTACTACAAGGTTAGTACAAGGAACGTACGTCGTAGCGAGATAAATAAGTCATTTCGGTGTAGAGCGAATGACAGATTCTTAACTTAATTACATAGTGCTAAATTGCTTAACCTGAAATATTAAAAACCGCAATTGTCCAGCTGCCCGAAGGTAGTGGAGGCCTAGTTATGTATAGCCAAGGCAGGCTACTTTCTATGGTCGCTAATCGCTCATAGAGTGTTAGCCCACATTAGCTGAACTTACGTAAGAACATAATGACAGGAAAAAGTGATATTTTAAACAATTTAATGTTGGGTAAAATTTATATTTGCAAATGGTCACTTTGAACATTTAAAAATAATAATTTCGTAATTGGGGAACTACGAAGTAAATTCGTATTTTGACCAACAAAGGAAAATCTAATTTTAGTTACTTTTATTGATTAACTATTATCCGGCCACGACTATCTGCACCAGATCGACATTGCTGATGATCCGACTTGTCCCCGCTGCCAAACGGGCGTAATGGACGGCGACCACCTGCTCTTTTGCCCAGATGTCACCTGAGGACCTCGCTCGACGATACTAGGAGGAGCGGTGTTGAATGGCTGAAATGCCAAGAACGAGCTTTGGCTAAATAAATAAGATTTAGAATAGTTACAATTAATAGAAATATGTATATATATATATATATATATATATATATATATATATATATATATTTTAAAACAACACAGGTTATTCAAATACAAGAATATTTATTATTTTATATCCAAAGCTTTTGAATAACCTGTGTTGTTTTAAATTATTAAACAAGAAAACGTATTATATATATATATATATATATATATATATATATATATATATATATAACACAATTACAATACTAAGTGGAAAAATAAAAAGAGAAATTACTCTTAAAGGTAAATTGAATTTAATTCATTAAGTAATACTTGGAAAAACTGTATTAAGCTCAAGTGCAATCCACTAAAAGTTTTATACAAATGTATTTGAACTTGAGCGGATAAATAAAAAAAAATTATTAACAATTGAAAATTTGAACAAGATATATAAACAAATATATAAAAGAAGAATGGGAACTAATAGAAGGAAATAAAAAATAGTTTTTTTCTTGGAAGTAATTTATTCTGGCTGTGACTATCTGGAATTAATTTCTTGGAAGTGACCTTCTGGATAAAGTGGAGCTTGTAGATCTTGTTGCTACTTTTACAAATATTAAAAATAAAACTCTGTGGATGATTCAACTTTCCTACTTTCATTTTTGTGTAGGAGCTTTCATCGATTTTGATAAACAATTAATTTGAAAGGACATGATCCCAGAATTTTAAAAAGACCTGTGTTTACTCCTTCCTTACACAATATTAAGAGCACAGTGGTACAATATATTACAATAAAAATATTGAAAAGAACCCCAATACCACAAAAATAATCAAAAATAACAAATAAAACAAGTTACTTAAGATTAAACCCTTATGTACATTTCGATGACCATGTCATCATCATCAGAGGGTCTTGTTACAAAGCACAATCTAGCACACAAGAAGTTACAAACTAGAATGATTCATTAAGAAATAAAATTACAATGGTGAATTTCTAGTTGAGGGGAATTTAGGAGATAAATGGTAGTTTCCATAGATGTTTTAAAAGTAAATTTTTGTGGATGATTTTATTCTCCTAGTTACAGTTTTGCTCATGTACTGTCCTTTATTTTGAAACAAAATCACTTACATAGTACGAAAACCTATAAGTTACAAGGTAAATGTATTTGCACGCTTTTTTTACTGCCTACTAAATTCACTTCAATTCTTTCCTTCCACTTTCCGCTATATGTAGTTTTATACATCCTCTAAATGATTATTTTTTATAACATTTATAATTATTTTTTTTCGAACAAATTTGTAACTACCCACAACCCTAGAACGGCCTGTCCAGATAAGTCTTCCACATTTAGTAATCTTTATACAAAGCATAACCTTCATTTGTCGTTTAAGACAAAGCATAACCCTTTTTCTATGTGCCCTCTCATGAAGTTTTCTTCTCTCTTAAGCTTTTCTCTATTGACCTTGAAATTTAGTTTTAAAATAGTCGTATTTTTCGGGCTTCATTTAAAATAACTGATTGTGACACGTCACATATATTGAGTCATATTTTAAAAATAATAAAAACACAAGAGTAGGTAAATAAACAAAGACACAGTTTGATATCATATTGTTCTGTACTCTTTAATTAAAGTGTGTATAATTTTCTTATGAATATTTTAAAGGCTATGGTGTTATTATACTATATTAAGAGCACAGTGGTACAATATATTACAATGAAAATATTGAAAAGAACCCCAATACTACAAAAATAATCAAAAATAACCAACTATACCAGTTACATAAGACTAAACCCTTATATACATTTCGATGACCAGGTCATAATCATCAGAGGGTCTTATTACAATCTAGCAAACAAGAAGTTACAAATTAGAGTGATGATGTCTAGAGCTATAGTGTGTCTAGTGATGAGTTGAAATTTATGCGTACTTCAATTCATTTGTAATTATGCATAGTGAAAAATGGTATTTTCCAATTATAACATTCTATAATGGAGTAACATACACTTAAAGTGATATTACAGGTGAATGCACACACACGGACATTGGAATTAGAGACGAGGCTGTGGTCATTGGCAGCGTTGGATACTCCAGGCTTAGAGTAACATTCAAATTTATTCTAAAGGAAGTTTTACGGTTGTACAATAACTTCTTCGATCAACTTGTTGGCGAAAGTCGAAGATGACGCATCGTACGGGTTTTGCTGCAATTACCAAGGTCAGTACTTCCCGCAAGTAGAGAGTTGTGTGGGCTTCAACAGATCTTAATCTCAATACTTGTAGCAAGTTGTTAGAACCACGGCTAAAACAAGATTTAATGTCTGGTATTTAGTTGCCAGCTGGTGCCTTCTAGAAGATAATATGCTGGGAATATGCCCCAAGTAACATGGAGCATGCTAATAATTATTCTGTACAGCATACTTGAGGCCAGTTACTTCTGTATTAATGACGCAATTACATGATGCAATTGTAAACACGTAGAGTGTTGATACCAGTAATAAAATTAAATTTACATTTTTTAGTAAAAAAACAGGTTATATACACTAAACATGTAATCGATGCTATAATTATTCAGAACGTTGTTCAAACAACAATTACAAGAAAACAAGCTCGTGAATTGTTTATAAAATCTTGTATCTATATATTTTCCAAGAACCGTAAAATTAATATAGTATTTGTAAACTCTTATAGTTAGATTTTATTATTTTCCATTATTTTAACTGTCACCATATTCTGTAAGACATTTGTTTTAAAAAAGTATTCAAAACGCCATTACTTTCAGCATTTTTCAAAAAGCTAACATTTTCGCTATTTTTTTTTTTATTAAGAATACTCAAAAGTTATTCAGTACGTTTTGTATAAGTTAAATAGTAAACAGCTCTTTCTTTCGTAAGATAAAATGTAATGAAAGCGAATTTTAATTGTCATGTGTTTAACATTAGAGTTATTATGCATAAACTACTCATATTTGTTTGCAATATAATCACATAATGTGTAAAATTTTAAATAAGTTACAACAAGTGTTTTAAATAATATTAAATATTTTATGGAGTAAATCTTCAGTTTAAACGAACTTTACAACAAAACTAAACACTGATAACGCAAAATGTTAAGGCTCAAAGATAAAAAATTATTTTATTACCTTAAAAGTATTTTTACGAATCTAAGCATTTCACTGAACCACTTCAGTGGTTGTTAAAAACAGTAATTTGTTTAGCAATTTATCTTTAACTCGTAAAAATTAATTAATTACTTAAAGGAAAAAAGTACAGGAAGAACGGCACAGTCGTGTCAACTGCACAACATAAAAGCCAGACCTTTAGGACACGAACTCGCCAAACAGGAGTGTCAGCGCGCCAGGTTACGTGTGGGAGAAAGTTGAAAGCGGCTAAACAGCTGGAATGACCGTCCAAGGTCACTCACATAACCTCACTGTCCGTTACAAATAGAATTTCCTCATCATGATGATGTTGCACGAAAATATGCGTCATCATACTGAAGTTTAACAGGTCTAGATAAATAAAGTATTAATACGTTCGTATTAAGACATAAATATAAAAATTACCTTGATTAATGGAAGTATCCGTAAACAATAACAAATATGTTACAAATATACTATTTTCAGGTTAGGGGAATTTCGTACACTGTCCGTCTTACAAGGTCAGTTCTATATTTGGCTTTATTCAGCAAACAAAAATAAAAAATAAATTGTTCTATCGAGATACATTTAACATTTACAACATAGTTTATTAATTAACTAATTTTTATTCTTTAATAACAAAAACAAATTATAAAACTAAAATAACACCTGAGATAATCATTTCCTAATTATTTTTTTATTTTAAAGATTCTTAATTATAAAAATAACTATTTTTTTCACATTCTTGATTATTTTAACCATTATAATATATATTTGACAAATATATGGACCTTACCAATAGTCTATAATTGATTTGAAGTTAAGACACCTCAGGTCAGAGGTTTCGCAGTCTAAACAATTTCATTTGTCATTTTATTTCTCTCTACATAAAAAAGTATATTTGTTTTCATAATTACTTCGACACATTTATTACTATCGCATTTGTGATTCTTTATATTTTAAAAATAATATAAGTGTGAGTATAGGTGTAATTAGAAAAACATACTACGTAAATAAAAACTTATTTTGAAATATACGAATTCTTTCGTCTTTGGGAGTTATATATTCTATGGAATACATTGTAAAATTTTTATTTCATCGATTCTACCCTGAATAACTGCTATGTTTCTAAATAGATGGTCGTGCGTGCCCGAAGTACACATGTGTTTTTGATTCACTAGGAACTATAAATTAGTTTTAACCAAGTGATATAAAAAAACTAAGTTAATTAATTCCTATTTACCTAAAAAAAATTATTTTACCTACTTTTATTAAACAATTACAATAATTATAAATATGTATATGTATATATATATATATATATATATATATATATATATATATATATATATATATATATAATAGAATCACAATATAAAGTGGCGAAATTAATTATTAAAATTATTAATTAATGAATTAACATTTGTAAAAACTGTATTAACATCAAGTCTCATCCACTACAACATTTAAAAAATTTATTTGAACTTGAGTGAATTAATAAAAATTATATTATTAACGATTAAAAATTTGTACAAGATATATAGGTATATATACTGCGCTTGTGAGCTAATAGTAGGATTTAAAAAACTCATCTAATTTTCAAAACTACCCTAATTATTTTCATAATAATAATTCAGTATATCATCTCTGGCGTAAATGCAGTACCTTTTTTGTGTTAGCATAAAATTATATTTCCCTTCTCTCGTAGGAAATTATACTGTGTTTCTTAAATGTCCCTTGTAATTAATTTACAATTAATGTAAAAACTAAATAATGAGAAAATAAATGCAGATGATTTTTTTGTGTTCAACACAAAACTCGGGTACGAAGCTATTTATGTTCCCTATAGTTTAATACATGAAAGTTGAATTGAATCAGTCATTAAGACATTTATATGTTTATACTAATACGGCCATAAGTCTTGACCACTTCAGTAGTGTTACCAATACGGCCATAGGTCTTGACCACTTCAGTAGTGTTACCAATACGGCCATAAGTATTGACCACTTCAGTAGTGTTACTAATACGGCCATAGGTCTTGACCACTTCAGTAGTGTTACCAATACGGCCATAAGTCTTGACCACTTCAGTAGTGTTACCAATACGACCATAAGTCTTGACCACTTCAGTAGTGTTACCAATACGACCATAAGTCTTGACCACTTCAGTAGTGTTACCAATACGACCATAAGTCTTGACCACTTCAGTAGTGTTACCAATACGACCATAAGTCTTGACCACTTCAGTAGTGTTACCAATACGGTTTACTGTTTAGAATCAAAATTCTTCTTGTAGTTCGTTTCTGTATAGTTTGCTTATATGTTTTTCTTGTCAGAATTTATTATTGAAACCAATCACAAGTGCAGGGTTGATTATCAAGTAATATCAGTTGGCAAACCTTATAGAAATTCTCTACCTATTCTGAAAAGTACTATATTTCTTGGTTTGTGTGGAGTTAGGGGGACTACGTGTGGAATAATGAAACAAAACGGTGGAACTGTATTGCTTTGTATATGGATTTTGTTGCACAAAGAAAAAAAGAATAAACGCCTGAAGTGATACAATATTTCTTAATTTAATGATGAACGACAAGAAAGTTAATAAAGTAACAGGAATCGAAACCTCAGTAACGGTGAACAATAGAGATGAGGAAGTCGGCCCCGAGTTACAAATTCAAACAGTTTTCGCATTGACATCGATGAGGCTATTTCGTCTTTGTGACCGAGAACATTCGGTTTATGAACAGTTTTTGTCTTCCATGTGTTTGTTAGATGAGGAGCATGAAAACACTTTGAATAAAGAGAGAATTTGTTTAAATAATTCGCTCTTACAAGGAACTGTGTGGGATAAAGCTACCGGAACCAGAACTAGAAGGGACGTATGCTTTATATTTTATAGGAGCGGGATGACACCAATTTTAAATTTTACTCATGAAAGAAGAAAGCGATCAAGGGAAATTTTAGAACTGAGAAACTGTATAAGAAACCAAATGGAAGGGAAAACCATCAACTTAGATCAATCTCGGTAATTCAAAGGATGAAAATTGAGTAAAATTCTGAGAAGAGACTACTCTGTTTTTTCCGTCATAATATGGCAAGAACGTCTTACGTTCTTGACGTTTTTACCATAAGAACATCTTGGTGGATGTGGTAAGTTTGACTTGGTAAAATCCATCATACTTTAGATATACTGTAGATCATTAGAAAACCTCAGAAGCCCAGTAGAAAGTCCATGCCAATATTGAAAAATTATCGTGTGAGTTTCTATTTCTCTGAGCGTCGTAGTTGGGTTCTGCAATACGTAGGTAGATGCTGAGGTAGAGCCAATGGAAACAAGATAATATTGAAAAGAGTACGGGTGGCAAAAAAAACTTACGACCGTTGGATGTTATCTTATGGAATTTCGTTTGAAGTATATTAACGGAAGGAGAGGAAGAAAACGATAGAAGAGAGTCACAAAAGAATTGAAAGAATAAATTGAAACCTAATTACTATTTTTTGTTCTTGTCTGAATACCAAAGTCAGAACAGTTGCTCATTTACTGTTTTGTTTCTCTACTTTTCTTTTTTCATTATCTTACTAATCCACTTAAAATTATGGTAGCACCTAATAAGTTGAGGTGTTCCCATCTGCGGTGATACTGGCTTTCCCATATGATTTAATTTTTATTTGTTCTCCTTTTCTTGGAAATATTGGTCATATTTATTCTTACTTGTTTGCCTCCTTAATCGATAATATTTTTGTATCATTCTTTTTTCTTCCCCCTTTCCTTTCTTTACGGTTTGGTGATTGTTTTACTAATTGACCTAATATTTTAATAACAGATAAATTTAAAAAGTTTTGAATATTGGTTTTAACAAACATAAAAATACTTGTAAAAATTTAATACCATAATATATATAGGATTATATATAGATTATTTAAGAATTGTAGGGAGTAGTTGTGCTGCTACAAACAGGAGTAGTTATGATTTTCATATCTAATAATATTTATTACTAAAATCTATTAAATTCGTATTAGTAAATTAAATTATTTCTAAAATCTTAATATTATTATTGATAATATTTTGATATTATTATCTTATGCATTGTGCACGGCATATAACCTTATAAGTCAGCATCGAGGTCGCAAAATGTTTTTGTAATATCTGGATCTCTTTAATAGCGTTAGTAGAGTTTTAAAATCGTTCAATTAAAAAAGATTTTATATTTAAAAAATTTATTTTCGAAATTTCGATTTTTAACAGTCGTAGCTGAATTTTCCCATTAAACCAGACAAACTACGTATATAAGGCATAACAACATACTCCACTTGCTTTACGACAACAAGAGTATAACTTGAACCAGAAGTAATTTAATGCTTCTTACGATCCACAAAATTACTGGTTTTAACATCATCACTTTCATTACAACTTTCTTCGCAATACGTTCGAGTACTTGTTGAGAAAGGGAGAGTGGTGAGATGCACAAACTGATTTATTAAAAAGGCAAGGAGGAAAGTTGGCGCAGAGCCCGGGTCGATGGCGGCTTTCCAATGAAAGTGCAATAAATATGCGGATATATGCGTCATAGGAAACTAGTTCTATGCAAGATGGAAGAAAGTTGTGCTTCATAGATTACTCTACTCATAGCGACCTTTATTAATTTATAAAGACAAGAATTGACAAAAATGTATCAATATTATGTTGATTTGCGCTTCAACTGTTGTACTCCGAAAATTAACTATTAATCATCGTCATAGTCATCAGTATATATATATATATATATATATATATATATATATATATATATATGATGAATAATTATTATTAGGAGTACATCCGTTCTTTCTGCAGTGCTTAAAATCTCACAGTCCCCATGTTTCGCTAGAATCTCATCTAGCATTGACGAGCTGAATTCACCTCGTCAATGTTCTAGCAAAACGTCTGAACTAAGGTGTATGCAAAAATGAACAAATATACTCCTAATAATAATTATATTTATCCTATTTTCAATCCGTGAAGTAACTATATATATATATATATATATATATATATATATATATATATATATATATATATATATTGATATTTTACGTTATCTATTGTTTTTTCCGTTGCACTGACTTTATGAAGTTAATATATTACTATTGTAAGTCATTTTATCCACCATTAAGTGCAATGATTTTCCTTGTGTGATGAGGCGCCTTTCGGTCACTTGACCATTGTCGAATCACTGATTTCTTTTTCTCAATTTTTCTGGTGCGGATGTTCGGTCCGTCGTATTGGTAATTGTTGACGTCATACACGTTTCCTTTTGAGTCTTGTGTATAATGTTTTTGAATATTATGTCTTCTGTATATGTTGTTTGTAGATTCATTAAATTATTGTGTATGTTTTTATAAATGTGGTATTTTTCTAGTGAGTTTAGTTCTGTTGGGTTATTATTTATTTCAAGTATGGTTAGGTTATTTTCATATTTTGTTATTTCATGTTTATGTGATATTAGGTGTGCTGAAACATTTGATACTTTTGAATTTTTGTTTTTGAAAGGTCTACAATGTTCTTCAAATCTTATTTTAAATGATCTGGTTGTTTCCCCTATGTAAAATGGGTTACAGTTGTTACATGTAATTTTGTAAATTCAGGTTATGTTTTTCTGAATTTGTTTTGTGGTTTGTGTTATTAAGATATTTTATAATTTTGTTGTTTGGTTTGTATGTTGGAGTGTAGTATTCTTCGTTGTATATATTTGTCATTTTTTCTATTTTGTTATTGGTGTATTTAAATTTTAGGTAGATTTTTTTATTTTTATTATTTTTGATTTCCTGTTGTAGTGTTGTGTTGAGGTTAGGTTTTTTTGTGAATTTATTGTATGTATTTTTTATAAGGTGTTTGTTGTATCCATTTTCTATTGCTATTTTTGTAATGTTATCTAATTCTTTATTTAATTTTTGTTTGTTATCTTGTGTGTATTTTATTGCTTTATTTATCATGTTACTGTAAGTGTTAATTTTGTGTGTCCAAGGGTGGTTAGATTTGTAGTGTATTGTGGTGTTGTTGGAAGTAGGTTTCCTGTATACTGTAGTTTCTATTTTATTATCATTTATATTTAATGTAATGTCGAGATAGTTGATTGTTCTATTTGTTTCTGTTTCGACGGTGAATTGTATGTTTTCGTTGTATGTATTTAGTTTGTTTAGTATTTGATGTGTGCGTTGTGAATGGTGGGTTGGTATATTAAAATCATTGCACTTAATGGTGGATAAAATTACTTAAAATAGTAATATATTAACTTCATATACACACATATATATATATATATATATATATATATATATATATATATATATATATATATATATAAGAACTTAGTCAAAATACAAATACAAGAATTATAATTGAATTTACAATTCAATTATATTGAATTGTAAATTCAATTATAATTCTTGTATTTGTATTTTGACTAAGTTCTTTATTAATACACAAGAATACATATTGCGATATATATATATATATATATATATATATATATATATATATATATATATATATATAGTGGAACCCATGAAATCCGAACTAATTGGGACTATAGCCTGTTCGGATTTGGAAAAGTTTGGATTTGCCGAAAAAGTTCAGATCTCGGATTTTCTGTGTATTTTGCATTTGACAGAAGTGCGCTTTTTATTAAAGAACAATATTAGAGCATTCATTACATATTTTTGTATAGAAAACATAGCAGTTATGTAGTTCTAAAAGTAAAAAAAACTCTTTAGAACAACGCCATCACTAGAAAGTTTCTGTGAATGAAAAAATTGACGAGGCTGTATTGTTATGGTTTACACAAGAGAGGCAGAAA
>JBAIZL010000010.1:75010864-75063364 GCA_036971475.1 Prosapia bicincta | reverse complement strand
ATTTTACTAAGACGTCATCACAAATTGTTTTAGTCGCCACCTACTAAAACTACTGTGGCTTGTAAAACATCAACTCAATTGACTCAATTACTTGAAGTTTTCAGTTAAACGTCACATACTGGTAGAAAAATAAATTTGACAAAAATAAATCGCATATGGATTAAAACATTTTACAACCTACTTCCAAGCTGTATATTACGACCTTTATTAATGGACATTTTAATTATACGTATTAATTCATATCATTGGGCATCATTCCTTAATAATAAAATAATTTCAAAGAATTTTCCCTTTTATAGTGGTACTGTGCAATACAATACCACTTAAAAACCTCACGGAAAGTTTCCAAATATGACTATATACACAAGTAATCTGGTTTTACTTGGATCGTTTCTGAAGTAAACATAGTTTTGTATAAAAACTACTCGTAAGTGAAACTTCATTTAGAAAAGTAATTTGTTTTTACAATTGTAATTATATATTTTTTTTTTACTTCTCAACACATTAACCTCTAATAAACTTGGTAAACACTTGTTAAATCCCACAGGCTTTCCTTACATATCACAAAACTTTGTTGTCCGGCTTTTTAACCGGTTGGTGACAGTATCTCTCATCCCGTTATCGGTCTCCAAACGCCTTAGAAAACCAGTTCCTTAAGTTTTGGAAAAGATAGAAGATGGTGCTCAAAGTGAATGTGCACATTATTTCCCTGCGAAATTTGTTGTAAACTTGTTCGTAAAGCACGACGCCCCAATGTTTTGACTCCACTACTACAGTTCTGAATCGCGCGCCTATAAAGTTCCACCACTACCTTTTCCAATTTAATATCATTCCTATTTTGAAAGATTCTCTGCCTAGTCCGTAAAACTGCCTCCGTGCGTTTCCTTGGTGATTATTTTCTCTCTTTTGACTTTTCACGGTTTCGTCGCAGACTTTTAACGCACTCACTGGATTGACGTTCGCCTACGCAAAACAGTAACATCCCACGCTTCTTCGCCAGACACGATGTGATGCAAGAACTCTCGCTGACCTTGAGATAGAGCTCCAAAAATAGAATAGTTGGGATTACTGGTAGTCATGGCGACAAACAATGCTGTATAAACAAAGGAACACCGTTAGATTCGTGGCACAGTGAAGAAATGGGAAGTGACCGAAAGCACTTCATGTGACAGCCGGCGCGAATCTAATGCATATATGCTACTTACTTTGAAATTACCTTTCGAGTAATAAATTTTATATTTAGACCTATAGTTTTAATTACTCTTTCAACGATGGCGATAATATTTACACCAAATACATTTATGGCTGTCTTTCCAAAAAACAAAATCAACAATCAGACCACTCCAAAATGAGAAATTCATTACTTTTATCTCCTTTACGTTAAAATTTGTAATAATACATAATAATACAGTAAACTCCCGATTATCCATGGGCGGATTAACCGGTTTGCGGATTATCCGTGGTCTGCAATTCTTTTACAAATATCCAATTTTTATTCCAATCAGATTCATGTGTTTAAATTTTCAAACGGTGAATTACGATGTAAATACATATAAGCCTTAATAGAAGTTAAGATGAAGGGAATAGATATGTAAATATGTACGTACTAATTTATACATTGAAAGGGAAGCATCCCAACAAAGGGCTAGCGAAATAAAAGGGGTGAGCAGACTACTGTATATAAGAGACAATGACAAAATGCTTGGATGCCGGAAAACCTAATGTGTATCAAAAGATTGTAAACAAATGTCAGGATTATAATCTCGGCTATAAATAGTCTAGGACGTGACATATGCATTATCCATGTCTGTCATATACATTATCGATCTTTATGGCTTTGTGACACACGTGACACAAGTAGACACTGTGCGACAAAATAGTTCTCAAGAAACATAGATCGCACATTAAAGCTAAATCAATGCTCACAAAAAAACAGATGAAAGTGACAGAAATTTTTGTTAAAAAGTAAAATTATTATGTGTACAGGAAATTACATATGTACATACATACTTACTTTTGACATATACTTATGTACGTATTGTAAATAGTTAGACATATAAATGTACATGTTAAATTATTGTCTGTATTTATTTTGTCCTCTGAAGATTATTTGTGAATTGCACTAACCAAGGTCATTATTTGTGTAGCTTATGGTATAATAATCGATTATCGATCGTTTTGCGTATTCTTTGTTCATAGCGGATTATCCGGGGAATTCGTTATCCGGCGTTGCCTGGCCACCCTATTCCACGGATAATCGGGAGTTTACTGTATTCCTCGATACAAATTTTAGGTATTTATGGCAGTATATCTAGACATAATTTCAGTTTGTATTATAACTGATACAATTCTATCCATCCTAGGCACGCTCACACGTTGGATTAGGTTCTCATAAATACTCTTTTAATTTTTGTAGGCTATAGTTTTTCAGAAAGTAAATAAATTATTCAGAAACACTTTTAAAATCTTTCAAATGTATATTTATATATACAGTCGTACAAAACTGCTAACTACATTTTAAATAGAATAGTTGGACATAAATATTTGCACTTTGTTCATACATTTTAACATCTGGTTCCAAAGCATATACAATTAATACACGAATTAAAAACATGTATATAAATTGTTAAACAATGGGCATTGTAGGTAAAATTTAAAATATTTTTTTAATATTAAAAATATACCAGAAATAAAATTTTTGTTATATAAAATATATTTTTTTTTAAAAACTCTCTATAAAATTTTCAATCTAAATTTTATTTAAATTCTAATGTATTTACACAATTTGAAAATATTTCATTAACATTTTCATTTTGATTTTCAGTTTCACCCTGCACCTTAACAACCTATTATTTCCAAAATTAAATACTGAGCATTTGACGTGTTTTAAGTCCCATATCTTTCTAAAATTCAGTTCATAACAGTGTTACGATGCGAATGGATCTATTTACATGATTAAATGATTTTCTATTACTTTATGTTTCAATTTTTTATGTCGATAGAAAAAAGTATTTTTTTTGGTTTAAGGTGTAATGAATATCGAGTAACATCTACTTGATACAAACACTACTCAACACCTGTAGTATACATGATTGAATTAGATCTAAATATAAAATTTTGATAATATTTTAAGTCTGATTAAAAACAATAAAAGTATTATAATACTAAGTAAAACAAACAAAAATTAATTTTTCTGATAATATATAAAATAATTTAATTAAATTATAAAACATTAACTAGATTCCTATTGACTCTATGGTGGTACAGCTTAACAGTTATTAACATAATTAAATCTATAATTGTTTAAAATAAATAAGACATAATAATGGTAACTTATCACTGTGGTATTACAACCTATATTATTATAAAATTAAATTAATTTTATTTGCAGTCTAGTATCGTCGATTTTTAACAGAGTTTCTTTTTTTAATTAACTGTCCTGTATAATAAAAATAAAACATTGTCAACCTTAAATTTGTAAAGCGTTTTAAATATATTGACACACATTTGTTTTATAAAAATAATAAACTATGATGCAGCTCTGATTGTCATTTAGTTCTCTACCACCTTACAAATCTTTACGTTGCGTCATGGATCCGTAGAGTGACATAAATACACTATAATGGGATTACGGTTCGAATTGCATTAAAATCACGAGATTATAAAGTTTCACTGTTATGTCACTTAATACAGTGACTAAATTAGTAAAATCTGTTTAAATAGGTCAACTCCTGATGTAGTTATGACAGTATGAAACCGGCGAATTGAAATCCTAATTAGGAAATAATTAAATGGTGGCAAAGTTAATAATACTTCAATTTAGTGACAGTCTATGAAAATCAAATAATATATTTGGTATCAGAAAAACTGAAATTATTAATTTCTTTTAACAATAAAGTTCATATTATGTGTGTGTTTACAACTACAAATTTTAATAACAATAAAAAGGAGTTTGTGATATTAATAAATTAGCCTTTATTTCAATCAAACGATGGACTGTAAACAGCTAATATGCTTTCTTCATGACTTAACAAAGTAGTTCTTTAAAATTACTGGTGTTTTTTTCTCAATTTCAATTTTCTTAACTGTGTATTGTATTCTTCAGGTCACCATATGCCTAACATTTTTTAAACGGTGTTCTTATATTTTTCAGTTTTAAAAATTTAATTTATTTTCTGTGTATGGCTACGTATGTTATATTCATTGCCATTTTTGTGACAATCATTGTTTTTTAAAACTAAACTCATATATGTATTCTAGGCCTCAAAGAGATGAAAAGAATTAATCGTCGAAAAATGATCCTTTTAATTTAAATATAGATTAATTGACTCATGAGTAAGATATATACTCATATTTGATTAATTTACTTATATTTTAATGAATTCACTTTAGTTTTATGAGAAGTGTGACATGATTACATTGAATTTCAAAACTTTTAAACAGCATAATTAACTTTATACTTTGACATGTATTTATATGTGACACTTGTGTAGAATAGCGCTAACTTCTTGTAAATGTGGACGGCCGTTTTAGAAGGTTTTTTATTTTGAATGCAAACAGTAACTCTCTTAATTCAAAATTACAGACTGAGCTAACACCTGCCAAAACGGCCGTCCACATTAGTCCATATGTAAGTGCTACTCTAGGCTAGTGTCACATATTATATATTAAAGGGTATAAATGTAAACTAGTGGCTCATCAGGTGGCTACAAATGGTACTAGTAGAATTAAATTCGTTCTGCATTGTTTTTACTTATAAAATTTTGTACTAATTTAGAGTTCATACATTGCATTAATTGGGTGATTTTGTTACCTTGTTGAATATTTCTAACATTCAATTTACTTTTAACAAAAAGTTAATTCAGCTCTAAATAAAAATTTAAAAATTTGTATTATATACTTATGTAGGACCTTTTACGTAAACAAAATATAATTCTCAAATGTTATGCATATAAACAATATCTCAATCTTTCTTTTCTGTTTACAAATTCCTTACTTAAACTGAAAGTACACTCATGCTGTTTTAAAAGTAAATAGTAATACACCCTTTATAAAATCTCTTTTTCCTACAAATTGTTACAAATTGAAAATAAGAATTTCTTTCTAATTACAGTAATTACTCTGTAATTTATTTGTACAGAATATTATTTACAATTTAATTATAATTTAATGATGAACGCATCGTAACAATGTAACACTTGATGAGAATTTATTTCTTAGGTGCCCTCAGTCGTTGGTTGTTATGGTGACGGGTACTTTAATTCGGAGATCGGCACGTGTGTGCCGCTAGATGATGACGATCCAAGCAAACCAGAAACTGTATTCAATAGAGCTGAGAAAATTCCGAATTTCACCTGGAAAAATAACAGTTTGTGTGAAAAAGCTGAACATTATAAGAGGACAGGAAACTGTTAAACTATAGCTCAGGTGTTGCTAATATTTGTATAAAAATTATGTGAAAAAATATTCTAATTGTTATAAAAACAGTGATTCTATGTACAATAATATGTACAAAATAAATACTTCAATCTTTTTAGTTTAAACATAGCGGTAGCTATTTGGAAATTGTAAGTTGTAACTTGTTATTTTCTTGAAACGTTTTGTTGGTAAACAGTCCCAACATCATTACCTTGTGATGTTGGAACAGTTTACCGACGAGTATTTCTGAATGTATGTAAAAAAATAGTTCTTGTGTTGGTGTGTGTGTGTATGTGTGTGTGTTGTATGTATGTGTGTGTGTGTGTGTGTGTGTGTGTGTGTGTGTGTGTGTGTGTGTGTGTGTGTGTGTGTGTGTGTGTATGTGTGTGTTGTATGTCTGTGTATGTGTGTGTGTGTATGTGTGTGTGTGTGTGTGTGTGTGTGTGTGTGTGTGTATGTGTGTGTGTGTGTGTGTGTGTGTGTGTGTGTGTGTGTGTGTATGTGTGTGTTGTATGTCTGTGTATGTGTGTGTGTGTGTGTATGTGTGTGTGTGTGTGTGTGTGTGAGTGTGTGTGTGTGAGTGTGTGTGTGTGTGTGTGTGTGTGTGTGTGTGTGTGTGTGTGTATGTGTGTGTGTGTGTATGTGTGTGTGTGTGTGTGTGTGTGTGTGTGTGTGTGTGTGTGTGTGTGTGTCTTTGTGCTGTATGTGTGTGTGTGTTTGTGTATGTGTGGTGAATGTGTATGTGTGTGTGTGTGTGTGTGTGTGTTTGTGTGTGTGTGTGTGTGTCTCTGTGTGTGTGTGTGTGTGTGTGTGTGTGTGTGTGTGTGTGTGTGTGTGTGTGTGTGTGTGTGTGTGTGTGTATGTGTGGTGAATGTGTGTGTAGTGAATATGTGTGTGTGTGTGTGTGTGTGTGTGTTTGTCTGTCAAGGAGGCCTAATGAAACCTAAAATAAGTAAGTAGGGCCTAGCTCATTAAATACTCTTTGATTAAGAACTTAGGTAATTTTAAATTATTCGAAATCAATACTGAATACTTTATCAACAATTTTGTTAAACTCAAAATTATTTTAATCGATTTTTTAAAACTCAACTATTAATGTTGAAATACAAATATTTACTAAACCAACTTCCAATCATATTTTCTTAAACTAACAATTCCATAATATTACTTTAACTATTTACAGTCAAAACGGTCTTGTTAAAAAAACCTAGATATACAAATTTAAATGTAACTAAAAAAACAAAAATTTGGGTACCAATTAAGTAATTCTGAATAGCAATTACTTTGTACGTTTACGCTATGTTTGTCATGGAATGTTGTACAAACAAGGTTTGCACGGATACCCTATAGGGCGTACTTTTATATTTTTAAAACATTTTAAAGTCAATTCTTACCCTCAAGGCCTCAGTTCACATACACGTGTAAAGTAAACTCACCCTTAATAAAAGTTGTATTTTCTGCTGCAAAAGCCCAACCTTGGCGCCCTAAAACATTTTGCACTTTAAAATTCGTGCCTGAAGAATTGTTTGATGAAAGGGTGAAAGATGAATAGAAGCCAAAAGCCTTCACACTTAAAATATAGAAGCTCAACAATTATAACGGACTTTCTATAATTTACACTTTGACAATTTTACTATATTTAATTATGGGGACATTTGTGGGTATTAAAAATGCATTGCGTAATCTTGCGCTCCTCTCTGACTAAAAGAAGTCACATAAAAAAAATTAAATGATTTCCCAACAATAAAAAATTTAATTTTTATTTTTATTAAACAATTACAATAGTTATAAATATTTATATAAATATATGACAAAATCACTATATTAAGTTGCAAAATAGAAGGCGAAATTAATTAATAAAATTAATTAATTTAATTTATTTAATGAATAGTTTTTTTTTAACTGTTTTAATATCAAGTGTCACCACTATAAGTTAAATGAAAATGTATTTGGAGTGGATGAATCAAAAGTATTTCATTAATGATTGAAAATTTTAACAAGATATATTAATATACAAATAGGACTCATAGAAGGAATTGAATAATCAAACATGTTTCAACTGGTGCCTTTGTTAATTTTAGCTTTTATATTAAAACATTATCACTTGCAGCAATGAAATTGCAAAGTGTTTACAAATTCCCGATAGTAACCACAATAGCTATTTGTATTAGATGAAACAAAATGAAGCTCGAAATTCCGTAGTTAACAATGAGAACGCATCAATGTATATTGCTTGAGGCGATCAAAAGACAACATAATATACTGCTCCGTGAGGGTTACTGCTTACATCTCAATATTTTACTCTTCAGAGTTTGAAGAAGATTCTAGTTTTCATAAGATTTTTTTTTTAATTAAGGAAGAAATAAAATATTTAACATGATGACTACTTTATTTAGTTATATTTTGCTCATAGCTAAACGTTTAAATTTTTGAAAGATATATTTTAAATATCAAATAACCTGACTTCAGCAGGAGTGAATTCAATTGAATACTAACGTTTAGGAAGCTTAAACCATTTAAAAGAGTACAGACAATGCTTTCGTACAAAATTTCAACAGAAGATTCACGTAATGTCAGAAAATCTTTTTCGATAAGACTAAATTTTATATTGTTTTATAAACTAGCAGACGTTTTAAAATACGTATAGTATTCAATAAACCGTTTTCCTATAAAGGAGGCTGAAAAGTGTTATTGCTTTTAATCATCTGATTACAAAACTACTCTTTCTAATAATTTGAAGACTTTCTTAAAATAACTGTCATCTAATTCAATATTAAGAAAAAAAACAATGTCTATTTCTAACATCTAAAAAGAAGCATATTTTTTTAACTTTAAATAATTATAATTGGTGGATTTCATTGTCCGTTAGAATTGTAGAAACTTTGTTTCTATTGAAATAGTTTGCTTCAGAACAATAATTTAACTATAGTTAAATAATACTTAACTAAGTGAATTCGTAAGGTGTTGATTTTGATAAATATTTTCTGTGCTTGTGTTGATGTATTTAGTGCAGCAGGTGTTTTGTTATTTATTGTAATTTTAGCGTGTTTGGTTAGGTGTTAGGTTATGTTTGAGGCATTGTGTGTTAAAGGAAATGTAGAGGGACGTTTTGTATAACTTTAGTTTCGTCCGTCGGTAGAGGTTGATTACTGATGACCACTATTAGATATTACGTATTCACTTAGTTAAGTATTATTTAATTATAGTTTAATCAGTGAATTCAAGATGATTGCATCAAGCAACTTTTATAGTTTAAACAAATTCATGAAAGTCGTACTCAGAAATTATGTCGCAGAAAATGTACTTTGTTTGACAATTAAAATTGTTGGGGTTTTCAATTGTTTTTTAAAAATTGGTCAAATTTATGATATATATACGAAAACATATTTACTATCTCTTGAAAAGTTAGAATTTATCTTTTAAATATGAACTATACGGTTGTCTTTATTACTTAAAGTTAATTTTTAAATAAAACGTACTTCAATACAAAGTTCCTAAACATTAATAATTATACATTTCCTTATGTATGCTATTAATCAATAATTAAAAAAGTGTCAAAGTACAAACTACTGAAATTATCCGTTTAAATTGCATGATTTGTGAGACTCAGCCAGAGATGTTGCATAATGCTGTTATGGAATGAAGTTGTGTTCAAGGAAAGAAGAGATGAGTAGATCCCATTCAGTTTATACAGAAAGGTTTATTTCTTTTGTTTTAAATTAAAGAATTAGATAAGAGCAACAATGTTAAACGAAAACGAAAAATTGGTAAAGTACAATGAAGAAATAGAATTACATTGGAAATGCAAATGAAAAGTTCAGAAAAACATGTTTTCACATTGAAGAGATGTTATCCCTTAAAACTAAATAAACGAACACATAATCTTAAGAACTAAATTTAATATTAAGTAAAATCAATAAAATATTGTTACATTTAACATCCTGCGTTTTAAATGCCTAAGTTATTCAGCGATTCTTGAAAATAAACTTGTAACATCTTGAAAAACCTCGGATCGTATGACATTATGTAATTATATAATTCCTTACAAATACAATAATGAGATTTTCTTATATAAAATCATTAATTTGGAATATTGTGTTAAAAAATCGGAAACACAACCTTTTTTTATTTACTATCATTTTGATATTTGCTATAAACAATAAGTCGTACATGCGTGTATAAATAATACAAGTATATTTCCATGTTAAGCCTTCAATGCTTACACATAGATCTTAATTATACAATATTACCCACACAGTATCATTGAAAAAAGCACAGTTTTATTTTTTTCCTACTTTAGATTTCCAAAAGAATTATTATATTTAGGAATAAATTTATTAAATAAACTACATTTTAAACAACTTTTAAAAATTACTATTTTAAAGCCATATTCTGAAAGTAAAAGTATTAAAAGCAGACAAAACGCCTGAATATTAAAGCTGTTGCAGAACGGTATGTTAATTTGCATACCTTTCAGGCTCTGATGTAATCGTAAAATCATTAATTAATTCGTCACGCTCAACAATTTCTCACCTTTAGTAAAGACGGCTTATACTACGTTTATTGTCATAGGGAGATCCATGTTTGAAAGCAGTACTTGTTCTTCGGTCTGGTTGTTATCGTAGGTGAAGAGATATTGAAGTAAGTGCAAGTAATTGTAAATAATGGAATGTGTGATTGAAAAGTCACAACATTGCATAAATTAATTTGGAAATAAATTTCAAAATATTTAAAATTTTGTTATTACAAGTATACCATTACCACTGATAAATTGTTTAGTTAATTTCGGTCACAGATATAAATGTTTTAACAATATAACGAAATAATATCTTAATGTAGTGAAATACAACGTCACCTCTTCTTTCTCCATATCTCCATACTGACAGTACTAACTTTTGAAAGTTCATACAACTTCGAATCAATATTAACTATTTTCAAAATAATTTTTTGTACAAAAATGGTTTTGTGTTTTCCTGATAGAATTTACAGCTTAAGCGTTTAGCAAAATTAATTTTGTTGTTGTTCTCTAGATCGTCTATTTTGTTTGCCAACGAATTAGTGAGTTTGTAATTCGCCATAACATTCCAATCATGTATTTAATAAGATATCCTAAAGTTATTATACATCAGAAGGATTAATAAATAAGTAATCGAATAAATATTTATCTCACATTGTATCTTATAGCATATTATATTCTAATAGTTATTTTAATTTTTAATAAAACCACAGAACTTTTATATTCTTACAGAATGCTTTGAAATTACTTTGGTAATTTTATAAATGCTTCATACAATTGATTAAAACTCAAGCATTTTTTTTTTTTTTTTTTTTTTTTGTAAAAAGTATAATTTTCTGTTTATGCTCCCTAACCGTTTAAACTGTTTGAAACTCCTGCATTAGTTTATTTATAAAAATCTATATTTTTTTTTAATTTTCTTCAATTTGGAAAGCCTATTTTATATAATACATATCAAATATCAATTGCACATTTTTCTCAACTATTAAACAAGAAATATGTATAAAATTGATATCTTCAATAAATCTTAGTATATATATATATATATATATATATATATATATATATATATATATATATATATAATTAATTTCAATTTACAATATTTCTTCGTTTAAAAGGCAAACTTCTTGAGACGAATTTGTAAAATATATTTTGTTTACAATTTTTGATAACTGAAATGTTTTCTCTAAGTAACAACCTCGGGAAAATGTAGGAAATCATATTTTCATTACGTTTGGTTTTTATAATAATCTTACCCCTACTCCGCCATCTCCACCGCCGCCTCCGCTAGAGTTACTGATTCCCAGGACAGAGGACAAATCCGATCCTCCTCCTGCGCTGGCGCCATCACCTGTACCACCGCCCTGTTGACATTATACATAAAATTAGTAAAACCTATTGTTCTCTAATCGGAGCTAATTTATAGGAAGTATTATAGAAACAATAACAGTGGTTTCAGGAAATGTGTTGAAAGCATTTGTAAGATGTAGAAGATATCTAATAATTTTAATATACATTTTTCAGGCATAGTTTGACTGAACTCTCTATGTAGTTGTGGAGTTAAATAAAGAACTATTGCCAGAGAAATGAAATCCCAGACTAAGACGAGAGATGTTGCAACGCCCTGTTAGAAATGTTAAGCAACATATCCACATGAATAACATTAACATATTAAAAATGCTTAGAGCATCGTGTGTGGAAATTAAGTCGGCGCATTGATCTGCCCACGAGATCCTGTCACTACCAGAGAGAGACAAGTGGTTAAGATATATTAAGGACAAGTGTAGACCTTGATTTTAATTTAAAGTATTTTCAGGACTAAATGATAAATTACCATTTGGTGTTAGTTTATCAAATATTATAATATTATACATTTAATATTTATTTTAATGTCTGTTGATAACTATTAATTTTGTATATAGGCTATTGACAGGTCACAGACATTTTTGCTTTTTTAAACCATCAACGTTTCGAATTTCTTTTCAAGAGCTCAAAAAAATGTGGAAATGTGGTTCAGACACTTGCTGAAATGCGGTATATAAAAGAACAATGAAGAAATGCTTTGAATAAAATTGAGAATTAAATGATTTTCCATTTGCAGATGAATCTTTAGTAATGAAATTATAAGGGAAATTTAACATTTTTGTAGGTTTTTTGGTTATTTGATGTAATAAATATATATCAGAATGATTGTGTGCTTTTTAAAATTTTAAATGTTGATTCTATTATAATAGTAGATGTGTTAGTGTATGTATCTGTGATTTGTCTGTTTTATTGTGATAGAAATAATTTTGACTTGTAAATGGATATTTATTAAGAGCTTATAATTTGTTGATTTTTATTATGTTTTATATAATATTGTGTATTTTATGAATAATACGATATATTGTATAATTTTATAATTAAAAATGAGCTCTTAAAGAGGAATTTTGGAAAGAAATTCAAAATGTTGAGTGTATAAAAATGCAAAATTGTCTGTGATCTGTCATTAGCCGATATATAAAATATATATTATCTAGTATGCTATAAGATCAAATAAATATATAGACAAAAACATTATTAGAATAACATCTAAATATAAACATTTCTAATAAAATACTTTTAAAAGAAAAAAATATTGTCATATTTAACGTTAATCACTTGAACCTTATCGGATATTTTTTTTTCAATAGAAATCGAACTTCTGCAAATCGTCGTAAATCATTTCTGAAGTATGTTCAAAGTGCTGTAGAAATAAATGAAATACAATTTACATTAAATGACAAATTATTAAAGTTATATATTTTACCAGAACATATCATAATATATTCTACTATCTTTTTTTACAATATAATACATATTAGAAAAATAATGTTTACTTGTAAATCTAAATAAAAGAAAAATACAGAAAATTTCAACGTTAAATCTAAACAATATATGGGAAAATATACTTGTGTTTACAATAGTAAAGTAAATAAATAACTCTACAAATACAAATAAATACTTTTCTAAACAAGAATAAAACAAATTTTCAAAATATTGAAAAGCGTAAGTAGCATTAGAAAGCCAATTATAAATTATTATATTTTGAAAATTCTATTTACTCTAATTTTAAGCTGATATATTTCGTTTTGAAAATTTAATTTGTTTATTTTTTTATAATGGAAATAATTTACCGTTTTAAATATTTCGTTGTAAACATTTACTAAAAACATAAAACCCAAAAAAATAAATATCACATTGAAAAACAGCGATTTAATAATCTAGTAAAGATAGGATGAAATATGGAATATGAAGTGAAGGGTGTAAGTAGTAAAGTAATTACAGAGATAGATATAGGTCATATCTCTGCATGTCTGTTCCAACACTGGTCTAGGTTTAGGCAGAAGGTGTATTTGTGGAATTATTAACGCTTGTGGTAATAACAGAGATATACTGGAATGTGGTTCAAGGTTTTGTCCAAGAGATTGTAAAGAAGGAGGAAAAGTAGGTCTAGTGATCTTAGAACTATAAAAAAATGCTATGATTATTAGTTTATCTTCTCAATAGCTCAACGGTTTCATCAAAAAGGATTGACTCTCTCGCTAAATTTTTCTAGTTACCTATATATCTATTTTTTTCTAAGTTGTCTCATATAGTGTTTAAGTAAAACAAAGTTGAGCGATAAGTTGTATAATTTGTTTATACAAGAGCAAAAGGGATGTTTTTATAAGGATGTTGTTTTATAAGTATGAGGTTTTAACATAAGGGAGAATTTTCAACATAGGGTTTTATGTTGTTTTTATAAGGATGTATTCATTGTAAAAGAACACATAAATCACTACTAAATTTTAGATTATATATCTTAATCAAACATTTTTCAACAACATAAATTGTCTTCCACATTTATATTTATATAACGTCCGATAATGGTATTTGCATTAGCTTCCCGAATATGAGTGTTAGGTTTCTAGTGAAGCTACCCAATCCTATGCTACAATACTTACACCACTGCTGCTTCCTAAAAGAGGTCCAATAAGACTCAAAATGGATCCAGAACCTGATCCTCCGTCTCCCCCTTCACCTCCGGTTCCCTAGAAATTAGTTTCAGAACTTAAATCGTCCTCTTAAATCCAGTTTTGCTACGTAATTAAACATTATAGTATGTGTCATGTTTCCTTTTACTATAATGTTTTTTGTATATTTTAAAATATCTTTTGGTATAAATTGGATATTTAAAAGAACAAATTATTATATTAAATGATATGACTTATTTTTCTTCAAAATTACTTTCATTCTTACACAATACGTACCTTTATTATTTATAAACGTAAGGTAAAATTATTCATTCTTTAAAGTTTTTTTTTTTGAAACAGACATACTGTTTTTAAAAACCTATTTAATTTTTCGAAAAAATTAATTTTTAAATAAAATATTAGTTGAATAAATAAACCATTGCTTGTAGAATATATCTATCTTCAACAAAAACATTTTACTATAAACTTTCTAAATATTTAAAATTAACTCTATATTCCAAATTGAGACAAAATACATTTTTTTTTTAATAATTTAATTTATATTAGAGAGATAGAAGTAGAGAGAACATAGTAAATGAGATTCCATACCCCTCCTCCGCTACTGCTGCCCAAAAGAGGTCCAACTAAACTTAAAATTGATCCTGAGTCAGATCCTCCCGCTGATCCACCTTCTGCTGTAGCATCACCTCCTCCAGCACCCTATCACAGTACAGTCACATTTTAAACAATCGATTACTTATTAATATTTTTCGTCAAACCTATTTTCTGGAAATGTATTTTATAATTTCCTTATATTTAGTAAAAGATTATACCATAACAGGCTTTAACAGGTCTACTTTAATAGTATTTACTGAGAGGAAAATCGCTTCATTTATAAATTAATAATAGTATTTAGAACACTCATTGAATGTGTGCTATAAAAGTAATGTTGTTAAATAAGAGATTTATTGAATCTTATATATATATATTCTTATTCTATCGTACATATTTTTGAAGTAAGAATGCATAATATTTTTGAATTTTATAATACATAATTCTTGCTTTTTATATAATTTATATATTTTTATGTTTATTTTTGGATTTTGATATTTTAATCTTGTTCAAATACATTGTAGACAAGATCTTGTGTTATTGTTACCTCGAAAACTCAAAAAAATAATTTCTAAAGTTTTAATAATTTTGGATAAAAACTAGTATAAAAAAGGATAATTCTAATATGTATATAAAAAGTATGTTTTAAGCAAAGTGGAACGTTTAGGCTAATTGTATATTTTTATTAATTTTAAACAAGATTTTAACAAGAATCTTATTAATTTTAATTAAGATTTTGAACAAGATTTTTATTAATTTCTATACATATAAGAAAACCATTATACGTCACTTGTTTCTGTTTTTTATTTGAAATGTAACATATTATAATTGCAAATTGAAAAAAGGATCACTAAAGCTATTAATAAAATTCTAAAACATAAACATTTAGAGTGATTTTAAAACCTTTGCCCAGTACAAATTGAATAATGTATTTGTGTTTAATATATACAGTTTAATAACCCAGATGTTTGGTATAGAGAGATATTTTTATGATAAATACTTTAATATATTTGTAAGTACATAACTCAGATCGTACTGAATATGAAGGTGGTGATAACGTTTTTTTTTATTGTTTAATGGGGGAAATCATGTTAAAATAAAGCCTCTTTGGGAGGTTGGGAGTTAATCAAGTGGATGACAGGGTAGATTAAGGTACTTGTTTTACTGGGGCGAGATGCACAATAATATGATAATTTTAAACTTGCTATGATTGAGCCAGTAAGAACGCTAAATGAAAGCCTAAACTCATTCGAACCCTAAATGTGGAGCAACCATAATTTTTTTTAACTAAGTTAAAAGCAGATATAGATCTGTCATTCATTACGTTTTACTACCAGAGTACTATATGTGTAGTTATGCTAATGTTTAATAGATAGCAGCACTGAAACGTATTGGGCCATATGTACAGTACCTATGCCTAACACAACAAGCCCACTTTCACTACGATAGACATATCAATGTTGCGCAGCTAATACACATACGCTTCACTCGTCTTGGGCCATGCATGTACCTCACGCGCACACAGAAGTTATTCCAAAACAGGATTTTACGAATAATCACAAATGCACCTAGATGCACAAGATTAACACTGCTTCACAATTGCAAGTGCTGACTCGTTAGTGCCTATCATCAAACAACACCTCCGACACTCAGCAACAAGGTTCCGCCAACAGGCCCACGCACATGTTACATCCACACTCATCCTTTCCTTACTGGGTAGGTCTGACCCCACCCACGACACACAGAAGATCGCTGTCCTTACTGACCGCCTAGATCTAACCATACCATGCAAATAAAATGCACATTGTAACATGAATGTGTTTCACAGTTATGTTCTAGGAGACGCATCCCCAGGGACGAAGTTTAGCCCCAACGGAAGTATTAATTTTGATTTGAACGCCATTTAAGTTTCGAGTAGGCACTGGAAGAAGATGGGCATGTCATTCCTGTCATAACCTCACTAGCAAGGTGTTTTAAGGTAATATCCCTCCTTATCCCTTATCATAAGGACATCTTAGCCCCCAGGGTTCTGTATGATCTGTCACAGGATTGTTCCTGGCAGGGTTTCTTTCTTGCCAGGTTTTTTTCGTCTCGCTATTAGCTCGTCACTTAGCCCGTACTGTATCTTTTCACTATCTCCTTATTCTCCATGGAAAGAGCATCAACTTGGACAATCTATCATGTTTCCTTCACACGCAGTAGGGATACTAACCGCATGCGCATGAGACGGAGGCAGCTCGCTAGAGCTTTGCTGCCACGGAAAGCTGGGCGGGTTCTGGAGGCTCACGCCTGCGTAAATATATATATATATATATATATATATATATACAATGAGCCACTGGAGAGTTGAAGGTTTCACTCACTATACATCTTGCCTTATAGATTCACCTTCAACAAAAGCTATGATCCCGATTCCTAATCGCATTCAGTGGCGCGTAACAGTCTCTACGAAACCTCAGGGTTCTTCCAAACCCCTTTTCTGACTGACTGACTGAGATATATGAGGGTTTAGTTAAACATGGCCAAGATCCTGGCACTCCTCTCCTAACGTAGAACACAAACACTCGACACACCACTAAATCTACTAGGCGAGGACATTCACTGAGGGAAACAGGTCAAGTATCTGGGAGTCATACTCGACAGAGACCTGACTTGGGACCCTCATATTACCAACACGTGAACTAACGTAACAGTTAGACTAACATAACTTTATCCTAAACCTAACAGAACAAGCCCACTTTCACTTCAGGTGAAGGAAAATATACAACTGTGCACGTATCCATGTTTGCAGCATTCTGTGTGTGTGTGTGTATGTGTGTGTGTGTGTGTGTGTGTGTGTGTCTGTGTGTGTGTGTTTGTTGTATTGCTTTAAATTCTATTTCCTCTACCTTAGTTTCTGGCTTAGCCCAGACCCTCACACTAGGTCCCCCTACTTTCAATGAATGGATTGCTTGTAATTTGATCCCAAACATTTTTTACTTTTCCATATTTTAACCTTATACTTCATATTCGTAAAATTGAAACTGTTCTTTGTATCTAGTTTTGGATTTTCTTTTGGTTTTACCCATTCATTCACTTAGCAATCGAATTTATTGTTCCTAGTTCCACTTTTCTTGAGTGGATTTTTCTCTGTTTATTTTTCTCTTATTATCTATATGATGTTTACGCAATTTGATGAAATCTATTAAACGGAGGATACGATAAGACGTGCTCAACAAAACACATTCTACATATTCAAGTGAAATAAGGATTTATAATTTGCCAAAGTAATATTAATTTCAAAACCTTGCCTATATAAGTGCATAAAATATAAGCTCAGTCTATCATTTACCTGGAAAATAACTCTATTGTCTATATATATGTAAAAATCATTTACAAAAACATAGAAAATCATATTCATAGTAGTATTCTGATAAATATATTACACTTCCGGTCACGTAATTTCTTTATTTATATTAAACTATTTCTAGATTCTGGAATAAAACGGAAGTAGTCATGCACAATTCTGAAAATAAATTTATATAAATATGTTACAAAGCACACCTACCCCATAGTCACTGTCTGGCTGGTCAGTAGTCTCCAAGCTTGCATACGCCCTTCTTCCTGACCCTTCTTCTTCACCACCTCCACCAAATAAACCCTTTACCAGCAAAATAATAAAAATAGCAAAACTTTTAATCTTATTTAAAGGCATCCATAGTATCAATACGTCTACAGCATACAACTAAAACCCTTAATATTATAAGTTTTTAAAATTATGCAATGATTCTATAAATGCATAAATCCTCTATAATCAGCCACCAAAGATTATAGGAGTTTTAAAATATCCTTTACATACCACACCATAGCTTTAAAAACCTTTTAACTAAATTAGAATATAGTTTCCATAAATCCTGTATAGCCAACCTAGTACTTAATATTTATAAAGGTATTTTAATTCCACACCAAATGTTTTGCAAAATAGAATTTAACTTGTAGGAATATATATTGAACAAATGATAAGCCGGTTGAATATCGAGTGAAAGTTTTATTTATTTAGTGCGACGTTTCTCTAACTTATTTGTTGCCATTATTAAACATTTAGAGTTCAAATGAGTAATCTGAGGATGCGATGTGTGTGTTTTGCAATCTCGCATTACTCATTTGAACTCTAAACTCATTAAAGGCCAACAAATTAGTTTCCGAAACGCCGCCTTAAATAGATAAAACTTTAACTTGATATTCAACTGGCAATATATATATATATATATATATATATATCTTACTAAGTATAATGCCACACCAAGCCACACCTGAATGTTGTAAAATATATTTAAATTTCTCACCATTCCTTAAAAACATTATTTTAAATTTTTAAATTTTACTTTTTTCAGTTTCTTACTATTACCAAGGCACCAAAATTTTATTTTTTTATGATTATTTATGCTATTTATAATACAATAGAATTTTCCATTTATATAAAGGTAGGCTATATACTTTTAAAGGATTTACGGTATGCTAGTATACATATTTATCTATGCTGTTTAGGTAAATACAGCATATAGATAAATGGAAAGGAGTAGAATTATAGAAATTGATTGAACGAACGATAACCATGAAACAATGAAAATTAATGGATCTAAAGGATATACAATGAAGTTTAGGAAAAAGATATATAATATTGTATTCTAGAATAATGTAAATTATTCCAATCCTTAATAATACATGAAGATTTTACTTTAATAAAACAAATAATATAAAAATATTGTTTGAGATAAATTCCTACTGAGGTCAAGAAAGAAAATTTTAAAATCGTTTCTTATTTCTAGTTTGTTCAATTATTTTATTCGTTTCGTTCATTATTAACCTTACAGCACGATTTATATTTTGGGGTAACCATTACAACAGTTTAAGGATGTACAATGGAGGTTTCGAAGACAACCAGATGGGAGAAAAAATTCATATATGTCATTGAGAAATTCATTTCTTGGTATTGGAAAGTTGGCGCAGTGCCAAAGCGTGCTAGACTTAGAACATGAAGCTCGAATCCGGATAGAACCATATTTTTTATAGTTTGATTATTGAATAAATATTTGAAAAACCTTTATTAATATCAATTGTCATCCACTATATGTTTATAAAATTGTTTTTGAACTTGATTGGATAAATAGAAAAGTATTTTATCAACGATTGAAAATATTTGTACAATTTATACATATATATATATCGCAATATGTATTCTTGTGTATTAATAAAGAACTTAGTCAAAATACAAATACAAGGATTATAATTGAATTTACAATTAATTGTAAATTCAATTATAATTCTTGTATTTGTATTTTGACTAAGTTCTTTATATATATATATATATATATATATATATATATATATATATATATATATATATATATATATATATATATATATATATATATATATATATATATATATATATATATATATATATATATATATATATATATATTTATTTATATATATTGTATATAAATATATATTTCTATATAAATATATATATATATATATATATATATATATATATATATATATATATATATATATCAGGAGAGTGTGAACTAATAGAAGGAATTTAATAGTCTTTTAAATATTTTTTTTATTCAAAACTAACTCCCTTCAATGGAAAATATTTGCTATTTATTTATGTCCAAATATTCATAAATACGGAAATAAAATAAACCGTAATATATTATATAAATATTTTATTCTTAAGGTGTGTCACTAAACACAGTAATTGGATATTTTAGTGGAAATATTAATTTATTACTCCATTTAAAACAGGGTTTCAATAGTCTAGTATAATTCCTTGCTACTTTAACAAACCACCTCACACCTTCTGTCCTCACCATGCAACCTCATCCATTACTTCTAAATGTGAATGCAAATACTGCAAATCTAACTTATAAAGACATTCCTTCAAAAACATTATTTATTATAAAAATAATACTGTGAATAATAACTACTAAATAGTTATTATTACTACTTGTACAAAATAACATACAGTAGAAAAAAAATGTTTTATAAATAGATATACAACATACCCCACTACTTGATCCTAAAAGCGGTCCCAGTAGACTCAGGATGGACCCAGAATCAGAGCCCCCTGCTGAAGCATCCTCGCCACCTCCCTAAGATCAGCAATTTTCAAAACTACTCTTAAATACAAATCTAAAGCAAGCAACAATATTTACAAATTTTATTAAGGATTAATAGCTTCAATCAACTGGCTATTGCAATACGTTTTACTTAATCTATGTGAAAGTTAGATGGAAGAAACAACTATACAACTATAGAGCAATGGAATTTATTTACTCCAAACCTACAAAATAAAAGCTAAGCATAAAAGACTTAATGTTAAAACTGAAGAACCTATCTTCTAATGTAGGTAGTATAAGTCTCTTAAGAAGGTTGCACTTACAAAGTACCACAACATTGGCATAATGAGTACTTTGCAGGGGAAGGTCTATTTACAATGGGAGGTTTACAATCTTAGACTACATTCCATTACAGCTAGTTTTTTTTTTTTTAATCTCAACTTTTTTACCCTTCCAGAGGGCGCATCTGGAGGCTACCTCAAAGTTGTAAAGTAATCTAAGAGTAAAGCTGTTAAAGTAAGTAACTTGTAATGTTTAATTTTAAAAGTTTTATTTTTTAAAAACTAATGAATTGAATAAAAACATAAACGTGTATGATTTACTACAGATATAGACATATCTGACACATTTTCAAATAGCAATGGTAACATTTATGTAATAATTTAGGAATTGAAAAATATAGATTAAAAATATTTAATATTGGTTATAGGTTCTTTATTAAAGCGTGTCATAAATCGAATAACGACATTAATATAGATATAGAAATTCTTTCTTCGCTCATGAGCAAAATAATGTTGAAAACAGTTATATTGTAGTTAGAGAAAGGAATATATAGTAATGTGAATAATCATTAAATACATAATTATTTTTATTGAAAACTATTTTTCATTTATTTGGTCAAAGATTCCAGTCCGTATATCCATTCCGTTAAATATTTTCAAAATTACCTCATATATTTATCACTTTCGTAGACTGATATAATCATTGAATAACAATTTGAAAATATCTTATGATTTTTTTATTGTCACAAACATTTACATACACCCATGTAAAACAGGTAAATAGTCTAATACTCTAACACCAATTGCTGCACTATCACGATTTGACGCAGGTGGAAACTCCTTCCACATAACCAGTCGCTACACCGGGTGCGTCTGGCCCGGTCGGAAACTCGGTAGGAGATTTAGTGAACTGGGTCAAAGTGGGCAAAATAGTGCATCACTCATTGCCTAGTAAAATGCTCGAGGAGACGCCTAACGTCAGCTTGCCCACTGTACCTTTCCGTACTTTAAGGAAATATTTGTCAATAAGGATGTAGCCTCCAATATGTGCCTTAATATCGTCCAATATAGAGAGTTAAATATGATAATATGTAACCAAAGTGTATGACAGGTTATTGTCAGATAGGCTCTTTAGATTCTAGATTTTTCTATTGTCTTAATTTTACAATTTACAGTGTGTAATACCAATTCTCGTACTTATTTTGTATTAATTTATTTACATCTCGTTCATTAGTTAAGTATTTCCATGCAGTTTAAATAAAGTTGGTAAATAATAAAAGTGTTAAAGAACGTGTTTTTAATATATCAGAAGAGAACTTATGACATACGTTTTGTTAATTATGTTAGTATAATTACTAACTACAAAAGACTGTTAAGATTTTGCTATTTAGTAGAGTTAATACACTACAGTAAGTTAATACACAATTTTACTTATCTACACGTTATTGGATATTACAATGTATTAGTAAGCAAGCCCTCATCCAACTTACTGATGCATCTCCACCGCCACTACTAGAGCCTAGAAGTCCACTTGCAAGGCTCAAGAGGTTGGATCCTCCACCATCTTCGCCTCCCTAATATAAACAGGCGCCGAATTCAGACAAGAGAGTTATGGTGAGTCGGTAACAATTTGTAGAGGAGGGGACTATTCATGATTAGTTTATTAACATAGTTCAGAAAGTGAAACTAATTCAATTATATACAAACGTCATATATTCTATTTACATTGAATTTAACTTCAGTTAAAATGGCGTTAGTGTTTTTACAACAAAGCAGTTACATATTTCTAATATTATGTTTCATTAGTATTTTTAATTTTAAAAAAATAAATGTATACTTTAATATATTCTATTATTATTAAAGAACTAAATCAATAACGGGTTTTTTTTTAGTAAATAAAACTTCCTAGCCACAAATAAAAATTTTATTAAAACCTTTTCCAAGCATTAATCTTTTGAGAAAATTATTACAAAATATCCTCTGGCTATTTAAAGAAAATAAAGATATGTTTGCAATAACTTCCTCTGAAGATGATTCCTCAGCAGTTGCAATGTACATGAGGTTTTAAATAGAAAGTTTTATTTGTGATTAAGAGTTTTATTTATTTCAATTAAAAATTAAGACACAGTTAATTACTGATCTAGATTTATTCTGAAGTGAATCTGGATTTCTGACTACTACTGGATCTACTACAAATAATATTCTACAGAACAATAGATTAAAGAGAGTAGGCTTAGTTGAGGCTTTCGATTACAATTAATAAATAATAATATTTTTTTGTAATAATAAATAATTGTCTAAATGAAGAGTTACTTTACAAATTAAATTGACAGAGTCCTACATTCTATCAAACAGGTTGAAAAAATCATAAAATTTTACAAAGCCTACTTAAAGAGTGTAACAAACAAGAGTTTGTAACTAAATTTGACTATTGATAACTAAAATTGTTGTTCTTCTTAAAAAATAAAATTACTTTTTTCACAATTAGAAAATACAAATCACTAAACTATATTTAAAAATGAAAATCGTAAGAGTTTTTTAGAAACATTTACATAAAACTGTGTTACAATAGATGAGTTTATTTAGTTGCAATTAGGCGCTAAAAGTATTATTATTGGAGTATATTCATAAATAAAGTAATAACAAAACGAAATAGTATTTACAATTAATATTTGTATAATAAATTTAAGAATTTAAAAATAGTGTGACCAGTTGGATATACTGGTAATAATGTTAGTAAATTTACTTCGGTATACCTAGTTTGTTAACCACCTAATAAAACTAATTTAAACCATCCACTTTAAACGCAAATAAATACAATATACTTGTATAATAGCACTAACATATATGGTGTATGAGTATGTTAAAATATGTTAATACGTAATCAACTCAGGCGGTGGAAATTGTATACAGAAATATGCGACCGCATACAACTTTTATTAACGTAAAGCTAAATAGAAAATTAGTGTGTATATGTACATGATGATAAGTAAACCAACAGAAGACAGATTTATATGGGAGTTAGTGATTTTAATTAATTAGTGTTTCAATACTGCAATGTTAGTATTATGTACACAGACTTTTTTTAAATTTTAGAAACATTTATGTCAAATTAATGATTATAATTTAGGCGATCAACGGTGTATCTTGTCTCGCACATCTTATCTTCATATTGTGTGCAGTACTTACCCCACCACCGCCGCTGCTGGACCCGAGCAGAGGTCCGATCAAACTAAGGATGGACCCTGAATCTGACCCTGCTGAAGCAGATCCGTCCTAAAGGCAAAAATAGTGTTCATCGGTTTTATTAAAGAAAAACTAAATTACATCTAAATATCACGTAATAATACGATAAACAATTAAAACTGCTATATTAATGATGACTAATAAATTATTAATTAATAAAAAAATATTTAATTATGTATTAATTATTAATGTTTAACCATTTAATAACATTAAATATAAATTCATTAAGCCCTGAATGTGATAAAGTTAGTCTTACTGACAAAACAATATTTAAATTTCAAATATAATTTGTTACAATATTCACAATACTTAATACATTTTCTTTAGTTACTGTCTATTGGCTAAAACATATCTTTCGTAATATTTCGTTTGAAATAAAATTTAGGTGAGCATGAAGATTTACTTAAATATAACAAAACCGTTTTTTACAAAAATGTTTGTAAATCTATTTAGATATCGTAGTTTTTTAATAATATACTACGTTCCTAGAGTGGTTTTTGTGATTTCCTTATAAGCTTTTCTCCAAAGACGTATTTAACTAAACATTCTGGCTTTGCGTTCTTTTCCTTAAAAGAGGAAAACTCTTTTATTTAGGTTATCCTAATTTAAACATTTTTTAAAAACCATTTTCCTCGCTTTTTATAAAGTGCTTGTTTTTTTCAATAATTAGAATATTTAACAATATTATTTAATGTCAGTTTATATATAGAAATTTAGAAGTTGTAGTAGTTCAGAAAAATAATTTAAATATAAAGGACTAATTTTGAAGTAATAACTAGGACTGAAGTCGTTGGAATCAATGAATTTACGTAAAATTGTTGATAAACTTTAAAGATATACTTTATGTTTAAGTTTACGTACAATTTAATTATTATATAATTTATGTTGTAAAATGTAGGCTGTAGGTATTTAAAATGTATTTGATGTAAGTTTTCAATAGCAGACGATCAATGTTTTCACAATGAACATATTAATAAAATATTGCAACATTCATTGAAACACTGCTGATTCAAACAAAAAACGGCGCTAATTAGGCAATTCAGTTTCAGTTGTAAACGTGAAATGGTAAGAGAAGTGAGATGAAGAAAAGAATGCAATGCAAAAATGGGAATCCCCTATGTATATAGTTTTCATTTGAAGCCAGCTGAATAAGCCAGTAGAATTGCAGATCGCACTGGCGCAGCACAGATGCTATCTTGCTGATAGAATATTGTAGTACATTTTATCCTAACTTTAAAGTTAAGGAATCACGTAGTTTGAAATTTTGTAGTGTTTATTTGATTAAACTGAATATCTACGTATATAGCAGGTAAGAAGTGAAATATATGAATAATGTATTCGAACTGTATTCTCAATAAATTGATTATAGCTGTTTGAAATAGAATTTTCTTTTAGTCCTCATCGAGTATGGTGGAAGTTATTTTTCCAAATTATATTTTGTGGCGGTTAAAGCAAGATACTCATTTTGTCTACAAAATCCCTATCTCGTATAGTGCTTTCAGTCTGAATTCTTCTAGATTGTGCAAATTTAAAAATGCCATATGTCCCTAAAGATTTTTAAACACAACAGTAATTTAATATTGGTTTTATAAAAACATTGTTTAAATATAAAATTCCAAAAATATTTCGAAATATGGGGGGTTTTAAAAATCACCCCTTGTAACGGAGAGTTACTTTTAACAGTAGTAAAAAAATTGTAATTAAATAATAAAAATTAAAGCGTCACAAAAAGAATAATTATGACTGTATTTTAACAATAAAATATACTAGGTCTCACGACAACAAAATTATTTGCTTTCTTTGTAACTTATAAAGTACTGGTGGGGAACCTTGCTTAGGAGCACAGCAAGGGGCAGGTTAGGGGGGGGGGGAGGGCGCTGACCAGAGGCCTAAGAAAGTAGAACCGGAAAAATATATGAAAACCAAGACATACGAAAATCATATCTATGTTCTGCACTTATGTTGCCATGATCACATTCCTAATCAAAGGGATGTTGGTAATGTATTTTGTTAACACATAGCAAGAAATTCATGTTTGTGTTAGTATTACACCAAATACCTAATATAAATGATCAATAATTTTGACTAAAAATGAAAGAAGTAATAACAATTTATTAGTGTATTCATTTAGGTAAATTATATATATATATATATATATATATATATATATATATACACGTGTGTGTGTGTAATATATAATAATAAAACATACAATATATATATATATATATATATATATATATATATATATATATATATATATATATTAAATATATTAAATATGGTGATATGTTTTCTTGTAAATATAGTTAATAAATTTAAAATATTTCAAACACAAGAATACTTTTAATGAATATATTTATTCAAAGCTTTTCGCCGATAAAAAAGTATCAGCATCTTCAGGAAAAATAATTATCTAATCTAATGTAGGATTAGGATTTTAAAAGCATAACTCTACATAATAAAGTGTAGAAGATGTACAGAAAAATGTGTAGATAATGTAACAATTAAGAAATTATTATTTACCTAAGATTAGATAATTATTTTTCCTGAAGATGCTGATACTTTTTTATCGGCGAAAAGCTTTGAATAAATATATTCATTAAAAGTATTCTTGTGTTTGAAATATTTTAAATTTATTAAATATATATATATATATATATATATATATATATATATATATATATATATATATATTGTATATATATATATATTTCATATATATATATATATATATATATATATATATATATATATATATATATGAATAAAAAAAGCAAGAGATTACATATACAGGAATAATTTATTGAAATATACAATCCAAAGCTTTTTGTTGGCAAACAGTACCAATATCATCAGAAATAATACCTCATCATCAGATTATTTGTGTATATGTATAATTCAATAAACTCTTGTATTTGTATTTCTCTTAGTTTTTCATTGATACACAAGAATGCATATAAAACATTTATTATATATATTTCTATTCACAAAAATTATATTCAAACCTATGTGATTATTAATAGAGGAGTAAATTATTATTATGGTTTAATATTTTTTACATAAAATTATTGATTTTTTGGGTCATGTGCCTCTTGAGCTCCCCTGCTACGCCCCTTACGTTGGGTAAACGTTAATGAAATTATTTATCATTTACCTAAATGTACAAAATGTTTTTAAAGTTATGTCTGAATCTCAATAAAAAAAATAATTCATGTTTATCCTGTCATTCGTTAAACAGACACTCTACCACGAGTTAAAACTAAAAAAAAGTCAACACTAAAATTTCTTAATTGTTACATTATCTACACATTTTTCTGTACATCTTCTACACTTTATTATGTAGAGTTATGATTTTAAAATCCTAATCCTAATAATATTGTGAAACTATTTTCAGATTGGATTTTAGAATAAAGGGTTCTACAAAACACTTGTCTTGCTAATTGCTCTGACTATTTCCTTCTGTACCACTCATAATTTTCCCCCCTTAGAGCTTTTACATCGCCTACATTTCAGCTACAGGTAAAGTAACAAGAACTGAAAGTTGTTGAACCAGTTTTCATACCTTAGCGATTACATATTACTTTGTTCATGGCGCAACCGGTTTTAAATGGGGCACATATATTTTTTATAAGCTATATTATTCATCACAGACAGTTTGAATTCATTAATTAACTGTTGGACACAAACCTTTGGTCCTAATATTCTTCCTGTATTTCCTTATATAAGAACTGAACCGAAATGTTTTGGCTGTGATAAAAGTATTTTTTATGTGAATCAAATTTAGGACAAACATATCGATTGTAGTTACTAAGTGTGTGTCTTTAAAGTAACAATGTGTTAATGTTTCTGGCTGTATATCCATCCCTATAAATCATGCATAAATACTGGTGGCTCTGGTTAGAGAGTATTCGACTCTCTTCGCCACTTTTAAGAGCACGTAGGCCTATGTATCACCATTGTGAGTCATTAAACAAGATGCCAAATTTCCCCTTATTTCCAGAACCAGGATAACAGTGTGTCCTTCCCTTTGTCCTATCTAATTCCAAATAACCTCCCTTATCGTATTTCTTTTAAGAGGTTTAATTGAAAGATACCTCCTTAGAGAAAGAGAGGGAGTTCTACTTCAGGATTCCACCCTGCACATGTGATGGCATGATCTCCCGGTATTTTGTGCCAGAGAGTTTAGGTCTATATTTTACTCCTCCTTGTTCAAACTCCTCGTAGACGATGATATATATATGTATATATCTATATGTATATACTGGCTGATCAACCTTTACTGGAAAATATAGATGAGTTAATTTCTTTATTTTTTAAGATATTCTTTGCAAAGTATCTTTCCTGCTAGTTGAGAAAATTTAGTTTACTACAAAAATATACTTTTTGTCATTCTGTGCTTGATCTTTTCTCTTAAATATTTTTATTTACTCCTTAAATAATAAGTTATATATAATTTCAAAGTTCAGTTGAATGTTTCATTTTAAGTTCTTGTCCTGTGTTTAGCTCTTTTATTGGTTAGCATCTTTCTTTATACCTACAAATATATTATTCAGACTGAGTCTTAAATACTCTGCACGTCTATGTTTATTACTGTTTTAATACAGTATTAATTCCTGTATTATTAATACAATATATAGAATCTTTGTTCTTGATATATTAATTTTACAATTCGTTCTAATAGTTCACACTCTCCTTAGACATATATATATATATATATATATATATATATATATATATATAATTTTTCTATTCGTTAATAAAATACTACTTATTCATTCAATCAAGATCAAACACACTTTTTTAAACTTTTGTTGATTGACACTTGATGTTAATACAGTTTTTTTTCAAATATGAATTCAATAATTAAATTTAACGAATTAATTTGGCTTTATATGTTACAGAACCTTTCACAAGAGGGAGAATGTATGCAATTTGGTTATGTCGTATCATTTGTCTTGAAATAAGTGATAACATTAGATTTCATAAAACAGCTGATTTTATGCTATAGGTTATATGTTAGAACAGCTGTTTTAACGCGTAGGTCATGTTATTTTATGTACATTGATTGTAATTATTTAATCAAACTTAGTTCAAATAAAACGTTTTTTCATTGACCTAAGTGTGAATTGTCTTTAAAAATTTTGTTTATATTACTTGTTTACAATTAATCGAAAAGCAATTCGCAATATGTTCGTGACGCGAACGCATTCCTCGCAAGTCACGATCTTCGTGCGTTCGGTGGAACAATCGGAACTACAGCATCATGGTCACGTGTAGGGCACGGAAACGGTAACTTTCCCTGTCATACGTGATGATCGCTCTCCGTAACTAAACAGCTGTTTGTATCCAGATAATCAGCTGCTTGTCGTCACGTTGCTACCGCTTTGGATATGTAATCACAGGCTTGTGCTCGCTTAATTTTCTACCGTAATATCTTTCATCGATTTCAAGTTTATCAAAGTCTTTCATAATAAATATATTTTACATAGATATTGTCTACACAATAACTCTGTACTGTACACAAAATATTCTTTCGTAACCTATGTTCATTTTTCAAGAAATACTTTTGACGACTAGCTACTTGGAATAATTTACCGTGGTTTATAACTAATAAATAATGTAAGCAAAAACCCCTAACAGCAAATATTTGTTTCTGGTGTTATATACGCTTTGGTTACCAAGTAACCATCCTCAGATACATGTCAATGTATACTATAAAAATATTTGTCGTTAGTTTCTTGTTTTCATTATTTATTTATTTTTATTGAATCTGTTTCTGGTTATCTATAGTGTTTATACTTATTTAACATAGAAAATAATAAATTTAGGATACGTTTATATAATCTAATCCCAATCTAGTCCAACGCCCCTGTGACTAAGGGATTCTATACCTCGCGCGACGTTCAAAGTTCACCTTGTTTTCATGGTATCTATATTTATAGCATCCCCTCCTCTTTTCCTTCCATATTCGTTAAACCTTTTCACTTTACATATGTACTTTATCTTTTTCCCTTACCTGTTTACAAGAGTCTTCATTTTAATAAACGCTTTCATTTAGTAAATGCCCTTTTAAATCACCTTTAAATTATTTAACTTTTAAATTTCTAACCTGATTTCACAGCATATCTTTATAGTTTTTTTGTTTTTATTATAGTTCTTTATTTTTATTTTTATTTCTTTACTAAATATTACGTCTTAATGCGTCTTGCTATGTTTGTGGCTCACACTGTTTCTTCCTTAACATTTCCACAGCTAGACAATGCTGCACTAAGTACTTTCACTTTATTCGTTGTTGGATAATTTCTCCGTTCACCGCAAGTTTACACCTCATTGACGATTGTGATGACGTTATATGTACGAGGAGTACATACTGTAGTATACTTCGTTAAAAAAACTAAATATTCTATTCTTACTTCTTGCTGCGGACGTCCTGGGTCATGTGACTCCGATGGTCCGATGTCCATAATAAGTTGCTGCAGCCAAGGTCCAAAACTGTTTATCGATCAATATTATTTTGATGTATCCCTGGCTTCCCAGCGTAGACAGCAGAGCTGCTCTTGGTGGAATTGGTGATGAGCATCGAAGGAGGATATGGTCTAAAGTCTCCTCCTCTTTTCTACAGTTAGGTCAGAGTGGAGATTCACTCAGATTAAATCTGAAGAGATAGGTCTCAGTCACAATGTGTCCGATTCTTGCAAAGACGGCTGTAAATCTTGGAACCCCTTGATACATTTCCAAATCATTTGGTTCTTTTTGAATGTCATAGAGGTTTCTACCTTTGGTTTCTTCTCTCCAACGGTGGATCCATTTTCTTCTAACTGATGTTTTCACAGCACTCAGGCATTTCTTTAGAGAGTACTGTTGTAAGAAGACTGGGCCCATGTCCGCTGCTTGTTTGGCGATTTTATCTGCTTTTTCATTACCGTCGATGTCGCAGTGTGAGGGGATCCACTGGAGCTGTATTTGTTTCTCATCTTTGCTGAGAGTGTTGAGTAAATTTGTTATTTCTTCTAGTGTGAATGAGTAGCTTCCTGGTTTCCGGTTCTCTATCATGTGCAATGAATATTCTATTACATTTCTAATAATTTTAGTGTCATTCTTCGATTAACAAAATATCATTCTTGTATTTTAACCTTAATGTCCTTTAATTTTTATTTTTATTAACAATTTTATTATTATTCGTACATGGTAAAATTAAACAATGCAAAGGTGGAAACTACAAAGAAGTTCCACTCGTCTTCTCTGGTTTGGTTTCTTTATACAATCTCTACAGTCTTGTTTACATTATGCACTATTTATCTACAGAGATGTATTACTCTAGTCAAAGATATAATGCCAAATGTGTTTAATTTAAAAATCTAAATAGACCCAAACACAAAATTGTAAATAAAACTATCAAGAAATATTATCACGATACTACAAGATCTTTCTTACGTGTCGATTATACCTTAATAAGTGTACATCAGCTGTTCTTATAAATACTAAAGAGAATAAATAACATAAGTATACATCCCTAAATAAATAACATCATTACACATCCCCAGCTAAATAATATCATTACACATCCCTAGCAAAATAACATAATTACACATCCCCAGCTAAATAATATCATTACACATCCCCAGCTAAATAATATCATTACACATCCCTAGCAAAATAACATAATTACACATCCCCAGCTAAATAACATCATTACACATCCCCAGCTAAATAATATCATTACACATCCCTAGCAAAATAACATAATTACACATCCCCAGCTAAATAATATCATTACACATCCCAAGCTAAATAATATCATTACACCCCTTAAGTTAGATATTATCATTACACATCCCCAGCAAAATAATATCATTACACATTCACAGCTAAATAATTTCATTACACATCCCCAACAAAATAACATAACTACACATCTACAACTAAATAATACCATTACACATCCCCAGTTAAATAAATATCATTATACATCTACAGCTAAATAATATCATTACACATATAAAGCCAAATAACATCTCATAATATCCGCAGGTAAATAATATCATTACACATCCCCAGCTAAACAACGTCCATTACACATCCCTAGATAAATAAAATCCATTACACGCCCTTAAATAGGTAACATCATTAAACATCCCCAACAGAATAACATCATTACATATATTCAGAGAAGTAATACCATTACACATTCCCTGAAAAATAACATCATTACACAACCCTGGATAAATAGCATTCCCAACTATATACCATCATTACATATCCCTAGATCAAAAACATCCATTACACACCCTTAGATAAGTAACATCATTACACAACCCAAACAAAATAACATCATTACACATATAGAGATAAGTAATAGTATTGCACATTCCCTGAAAAATAACATATTTACACATCCCCATATAAATAACATCATTACTTATTCCAAGATAAATAACAGCATTTCACATCAACAGCTAGATAGCCTCATAACACATCCCCAGCAAAGTAACATGAAATATCTCCAAATAAATATCATGATTACACACCCCCACATAACGCCATTACACATCCCCTGCAAGGTTTTAATTTTCACATTTATGGCTTGCCAATGTAGTTTTACTCAGACCGTGTTTGAATTATTTTAAACTGTTCAAACAACTTTGCATAAAATTGTTAACAGAAGAAGTTAATGATAAGGAAACAAGTGTATATATTAATTATTTTGTTTAAACTTACTAAGTGAGCATAGGTTTTATAAAAAACTATGAAAAAAGGTAGTATTTACCAAATAAATTTCCAGAGAGTATAATACTTAAATATAGTATGTAGAAGTGAAAGATTTTCGTGTATACTATACAAACTACATGAAAAACCATGTATATAAGATTACAATTCTACAGAAGAAAAAAACCTACATAATATAAAACATAGTTTTTATGGTGTTATGTGTAGAACAAAGGAAATTTAATGTTGCTACCCTTAACTACCAGTAATTCTAATGTGCATGGGTTCTAATAAATATCAAACCATTTCCTCGTGGCCACTATTACGTCATATTATCAGTGCTACTTTTTTATTTGTATTTGTTTGTGTGTGTGCGTGAGAGAGATCACTAGAGAGATAATATATATATAATATATATAATATGTAAAATGAGTAATATATAAAGAGTGAGAAAGTTTGCAATTTTTAATTTGAAATTTCACAACACAATTACTTTAAGAAAGTGGAGACCTGAGAAATATTGTCTTAAATTTTAAAGTAAAACATATATCAGTATCATCAGTATGTATCCAATTTTCTAGGTTTCATAGTCCACTTTATTAAAAACTTCTCAGTTGTGCTTTAATGTATATGACTTCTACTTTTAATTCTTTAGTCATATAATTATTTTTTCAAGGTTTCAGATATTTTTAAAATTGTTTTACGTTTTTTAAAGTAGACATTTTCAAAAAAAATATTATGTTATTAGAAAATTTACTAAACAAAACTTTCCTAAAAATTAATGTCATTGAAAAAAATATTCTTATTAGATTTTTTAATATATGTTTACTTTTATTTATTTTTTTAAAATTGTGTTTGAAGGTTCAGCTGAGATGTCATTTGTGATATACTCTTAATGTAACTAAAAGAAAATCTTACACCAATATACAAAAACACTTATTAAAAAACCCCAACAAACTACTTGAAAACGGTTTTGTTAACCGTAACCTATGACGGCATTCTGGTTAAATATGCAACCCTTAAACTCACCACACTCTGACCACCACCTCCACCACCACCGCTACTTGCTCCCAGAACTCCACTGAGCAACTCTACCGCTCTCTTATCCCTCCTGACTAGGGCGTTAATGTCCTTGATATCTTGCGCTAGCTTGACAGGATCTCCTTGATCCTCAGCTAAAGTCTCTACAGCAGCCTTAAGAATATCCTCTTCGAGCTCTTGTTGTAGCCTGATCGCCTTGGCTGTGTCCGCAGCAATGGCCGCCTGCTCAATGTCCGCCTCGAGCTTCTGTAAAGCAAGTGAAAACCATTGTTGAGTAAGAACGTAGACACAATCGTTTATAGATACTCATATAAATTCCTCAGGGTCATTATAAACAAGAATAATTTGCCACATTGTATGTAGCTGAAAAGCACGCGGGCACCTACGCGCATGCGCGCGCGAAAACACACACACACACACACACAAATACACACATACACACAACTACACACACACACACTCACACACACACACACACACACACACACACACACACACACACACACACACACACACACAAATACACAATCACACACAAGGGGAGAATTGGTTATAAGTGAATCGGAAACAATTCTCGGAGTGATAACTAAATGAACATAGCTTCGTCAAACCACTTACGCCCTTTGACATGCAAATTAGAAACAGGTTTTGTCGGGAGCATTAGGAACACGTACAAATTGTCACAGATGAAAGAGTGAGGTAGAGATAGAAGGTTTTGAACTCAGTGAGAAATAATGTAGATTTAGAGGTGGACTGGCAAACGTCTGATTGGCTAATATCAATAATGAAGTAATATTTCTTCAACCTTTAGCCAATCATTTTATTGTAAACACTTTATTGACACAGTGGTAATAGTTCAAATATATAATTAACAAGATACTAGATCGTATTAAAATAGCATTAAAAATACTTATTGTAATACATTTTTGTACATTTCAGCTGCCAGGTTGTATAATCATCATCTACATTGTAGTTTCAAAACAAACTACGAATTATATATATATATATATATATATATATATATATATATATATATATATATATATATATAAATGTGTTAATGATTTATTCTTTGAATATACATTATTGTAATTTTCATTCCTGATGATGTTGGTACTGTTTGCCAACGAAAAGCTTTGGATATAAAATAATAAATATTCTTGTATTTGAATAACCTATGTTGTTTTAAATTATTAAACAAGAAAACGTATTTCATATTTATATATATATGGCAACATTTTTTTTTCATTTCTGAAGAGAGAAATACCTTCTTTAGGTGTAATAAGTTATCAATATATTAAGCATTCTGTTATAAACTAAATTTAATTATGTTCTTTTTTAAATATCTATATATTATTGTTTCTATCAGAATATGAAAATAAATAGTTAAAGAACTTAAACCATAATCCAAGCTGATTAATAAATATCTCAATTAACATTTTAATTTTATGTCACTTTAAAAAAAACAATAAAACGTAATCCTGGAAATAGCAATCATTAACTGGAGTTGAAGACTTACGTAAATAAAATAAATCTACTTTATATAAGACATATGTAATCAGGAACAGGTGCTGAACATCTGGGAAACTGAAAAAGTGTCTTACATTATTACGTCATTAAACTTATTTTAGTGTTTAGTAATACAAAGTTAAAAATGACCTCCATGAAAGGGCTATATGTATATATATATATATATATATATATATATATATATACATATATACATATACATATATATATATATATATATATATATATATATATATATATGTATATGTATATGTATATGTATATGTATATATATATATATATATATATATATATATATATATATATATATATTTATTTATATTATGAATGAGTTACCGGCACCTAATGATAATTAATTAAAATATATATATAACCTTGTAAGATACTTTAATTGACATTAACGTAGTATTTTATAATGTTTAAATGTAAATACCAATAAATGAGCAAAATTAAGTGGAACACAAATATTCACGTAAAAAATTGTATATAAATAACACAAACATTTTATTTATAATGCTATCAAGGATTAACTTGTTTATTATAACACATCCCAAAATAAAATAAATAAATTGCTTTGAATTATACTGTAATAAACTATAGTGGTTTTTAATTAAAACAAAAATTCTATTGTCGTTAAACCGTAGGTAATAACCCTTGAACCCCTCTGGAACGATAAAACTCCGGAAATACTGAGAGAACTGTTATGAATACTGAAAGTTGAGTTTCCGGATTTGTTATTTCCGGAACAGTTTCATATGTTGAAAACACGTAATCAGGAAAAGTGATAATTCAACATTTTTTGTAATGATTAAATTACTTTAGCGTTTACAGCGGCAGAGAGATTTCGTAAGCGTCTATGCAGATGGGATTTAATTATTGACCGAACATTAAAATTATCATAATGTTCTTTTGGACAGACAATTTCATAACTTGAGATTAATTGTTTAAATTTTAATTTATTGGTGCTTTTAACTTAGGTAACTGCTTAGCATATAGGATGTTATGGTCAAAGTTTATATTTAATACGTATCTAGTTACTGCACGCGTTATTTATTGTTTAGTTTATTGGGAAATAAATACAGGTTGGGGTTTATATAATTTATTAATTTAATTTATATTTATTCATAATATTTTATTTCTTTTTTTTTGAGTTACTAGTTTGTCACTAAAAACAAGTGAACTTGTATTATAGTATGTTACTTTTGCCGATGGTAGCACTTAATTTTTGATTAATGAGGACTGCCGTTTCTAGGGTTCCTTTGTCAACTCAGACCCAATAAATATATTGTCAAATAATATTCAGTTATAGTCCGACTAGTCAAAGGATCATATCTTCTACAACGGGTCCTCAATAGTCAAAAAGTAAGTGCTACTCTACGATTAGGTAAGTGTTACATACTAATATATACTCAAGTGATTTTAATTATATATATATATATATATATATATATATATATATATATATATATATATATATTCTCCTACAAAAAACAGATATTTTAGAAATCTAAACATTAAAACTAAAGATTTATCCAATAGTTTTTCTAGTGGGTTTTATACGTAAGCTATTGTTATCTAAACACTGTATGTTGACCAGCGCAATCACATTAAAGAGGTACATCATAGGTAACTCATGATCGTTGCTGAGAACTTAATCAGTTTCTTCCTGAAGGAAATGCTTCAGCTGATACTGGAGAGTGGAACAAACATGGCAACAGTTTATATTGGAGGGAATGATGCCTCGTTGTCAGAGAAATATATAGGATTATTGCTCAGTTAGCTGGATTCAAAGTATGATGAGACAAAATTACTGAAACGCCAGAGGTTTGACCTCTCTTCGGTAAGAAGTTCCTGGGGAAAGATACTTATTGAACATTCCAAGTGCAATCACATTACCAAATGTGGTAAATGTACCAGATAAGGTCATCAACATCAAAATATAAATATCTAAGCCTAGAGATAGGAAATCAAGAAACATTGGAAGCACCCATAAGAAGAAAACATATACAGGAAAGAAGAGCCATTAGCCAACTAAATGGGATACTGTGGGACCAGCACATAACGAAAGACAATAAACGACGCGTATAGTATACAATTGTAAAACGTATAGTCACATATAGCAGCGACGTATGGCAGTTGAAACAGAAACATGCGAAGACAGTGACTGTGACAGAGATGGACTTTTGAACGGCTGGAAAGTAGAGACCAGAGAGATCTACAAACAACCTAATAGGACAGATAATGCAGTTGCCAAATACAATCGTAGAGGACACAAAAACGAAACAGCTAGGATAGAGGAAATAAGAATAATGAAGCTAGCGATAAAATGGAATCCTTATGGGAGAAGAAAGAGAGTATAACCTAGATGAAGTTGGGGAGAATACAAATACAATCGTAGAGGACACAAAAACGAAACAGCAAGGATAGAGGAAAGAAGAATAATGAAGCTAGCGATAAAATGGAATCCTTATGGGAGAAGAAAGAGAGAATAACCTAGATGAAGTTGGGGAGAATACAAATACAATCGTAGAGGACACAAAAACGAAACAGCAACGATAGAGGAAATAAGAATAATGAAGCTAGCGATAAAATGGAATCCTTATGGGAGAAGAAAGAGAGTATAACCTAGATGAAGTTGGGGAGAATACAAATACAATCGTAGAGGACACAAAAACGAAACAGCAAGGATAGAGGAAATAAGAATAATGAAGCTAGCGATAAAATGGAATCCTTATGGGAGAAGAAAGAGAGTATAACCTAGATGAAGTTGGGGAGAATACAAATACAATCGTAGAGGACACAAAAACGAAACAGCAAGGATAGAGGAAATAAGAATAATGAAGCTAGCGATAAAATGGAATCCTTATGGGAGAAGAAAGAGAGTATAACCTAGATGAAGTTGGGGAGAATACAAATACAATCGTAGAGGACACAAAAACGAAACAGCTAGGATAGAGGAAATAAGAATAATGAAGCTAGCGATAAAATGGAATCCTTATGGGAGAAGAAAGAGAGTATAACCTAGATGAAGTTGGGGAGAATACAAATACAATCGTAGAGGACACAAAAACGAAACAGCAAGGATAGAGGAAAGAAGAATAATGAAGCTAGCGATAAAATGGAATCCTTATGGGAGAAGAAAGAGAGTATAACCTAGATGAAGTTGGGGAGAATACAAATACAATCGTAGAGGACACAAAAACGAAACAGCTAGGATAGAGGAAATAAGAATAATGAAGCTAGCGATAAAATGGAATCCTTATGGGAGAAGAAAGAGAGTATAACCTAGATGAAGTTGGGGAGAATACAAATACAATCGTAGAGGACACAAAAACGAAACAGCAAGGATAGAGGAAATAAGAATAATGAAGCTAGCGATAAAATGGAATCCTTATGGGAGAAGGAGAGGATGACCTAGGGGAAGTTGGGGAGAATCCATCGATAAAGAAATACAAAAAAGGGATCTCCCCGTAAAACGTTTGGAGGAAGAGAAGGGAATGGAAATTGGGATTCGAAAGACGGCGTAGAGCGTTATGAATCGAAATATAGGATATATATCAAATACCAATCAAAATATATAAAATTAAAATAAATTTATAAATATTAAATTGGTATATTTTGAGTGTTTAACAAAGGTCAAGCTAATACCCGACTTATTAAGGCTAATGTACCTCAAGTTTTGTATCGTTTCTTTGTGCTGAGTGGGTTAAACTATATGATGTGTTTATTTACGTCATACAATTATGTAACTCATATTTTTGTATTTCCGTACGTGTCTCTTGGAAGACGGTAAAATTATAAATCCAAAACTAGTTCGCACTCTTCAAAATGCCATTAACATTATTCAGAATTGTTTTGCAAAACTCGTTAAATTATTATACATTCTCGTGGCCATATGTTTCTGTCTTGCAAACTAGTTGACATTTCCTTGTAAAAGTTGAGTGGGTTCCACGTAATACTAGAAATGCTGATCTACATACAGATAACAAATTAAAACAGCTGTTCTATAATATAACCTATAAAATAAAATCAGCTGTTGTATGAAATCATATAATAGCATTTCACTTGAAATACTGTGTTAAACTGGAAATTTTAAAATTATAACAGGGTTATGACAATTAGAAGGTTTTCTCCATGGAAAACACACAGTTAGAGCCGCCATAATAAATAGTCGTTCCAAGAGAAACTTAACTATATAACTTAGGAATATTTACTAATATTTTACGTCACCAGGTAAAGTGTAAAGTGAATTGAGCGGGGATAGGGGTTTTACGATATCTTATACGATATATATCAAATACCAATAAAAATATATAAAATTAAAATAAATTTATAAATATTAAATTGGTATATTTTGAGTGTTTAACAAAGGCCAAGCTAATACCCTACTTATATTATTTTAAGTTAATTTATTTCATTCTATTTCTTTTCTTTAAAGTCAAGAGTTATCGTTGAACATCGTATTTAATCCAACATCACATTTAATGGGAACAGTGATGGCCACCATACTGGTAGTTTCGCATAGTTTAAAATTGTAAAGAGTTAGAATGTGGTACTTCTATTGTTCCATAAGACTAACGTAAAAGTATATCCAAAAGATAGAAATGAATTAACGCATTTTAAAAGATTATAAAAAGTTGTTCTACATATCCTCCCACACATAAATAAATATCATCCCCCACACGTTTTGTCCTGAGCGAAAGTAACAGAGTATTTTTTACAGCTCAGTAGGTCACAGTTACATAACCAGGTCGTATTCCTAAAGGCAAATCAACATTGGCGAACGGCTGCAGTAACGGTTACTTATTAGTTCCATCATCCACGACAGGTTCAGGATCTAGAGAACAATGCATCCGTTGATAGTATGCGTCCAAGAATTGGTTATTAGCGATTGTCTATTAGATTTTACGAGACGATTATAAACTGTTCCTTACAATTTACTCAACCATAAACCTTATTAAATTGGATTATTATCTCGTAAAAGGTTAACTTAGGAAAACAATATGAGATTATGATTATCGATGTTTTATTTTTCTTGAAGTTCATTTTAAAATGTTATTAAATGGGATATAACTTATGTTTGATTTTCATTACTGTTTAAATATAATTCTAAAGTTATTAAAGACAATACTTTTTTTTATTTAAAGGGTCTTATAGTAAGAATTCCTAGGATTTTAAAAAATTTCTCTGGGAAATTGTTTCCTTCTAAAGAAACACTATTAGCACGATAACTGGATTTTTTGTTGTTTTTTCAACCCTAAATCTAAACTTGAAAACGCAATTTAGTATTGTATACTTTGTTTTTGTAAGTGTAATGATCAAAATACAAAGTTTGTTTTAGATGTCTGTTTAAAACTTTTTGTTTAAAATAAAGTTGCCATAAATAATAATATTTACGATTTTTTCAAATATTATTAAATTCATTACTGAAATTTATAACCTTATTTACTGAAATTAAATTCCTTGTTATATTAACTTGAGTTTACTGAATAACTCATGAGTAATTATTTGAGTAACTTACTTGCTGACGCTTTTCGAAACAATCGATTCCGTGACGATTGAGTAGCGCGTTGGCTTCGTCAATGAAACGATTGTTTGAAACACGTTTGCAAGTAAGTTAATAGTTTTTACTTAGTAACTCATATAACTACTTATTATTTATAAGTAAAATAGTTTGTAACAAACAGTAAATATTGCTGTAGGAGGTAGAATTATGGAACTTGAAATAATTTGGGCACCTAATGCAATAGTTTGGGCACCGTAAAAAAGGTGTCCAAGGTCCATTCAATGTTTCAAGGCTTATAGAAGAGTATTAAGGGATACTAAAAATTGATTAAAGCAAGAATAAACTTATTTATTTAAGTATGATCCGTTGAAAGGATATACAATTACTTTCAATTATTAAGTGATAATTTCTATTTACTTGCCTCTGTTTTACTCCTAAAACTATATTTGTTTTTGGGTTATGTTTAAGTAAGTTTAGGCTTTTACCAGTTATTTTTATTACATAATTTTCTTTATTTCTTAGAACAAAAACATTTTAAAGATTTAGGTCGTAGTTTTATTCAAGTCAAATGTTATTACAATTTTGTTAAATGCTCCTGAAAAGAACGCTGTATAGACGTCGAAATGTCAATGAATTATCGTGTTAAATTTGTCGGTGATTTGATCGAAACATCTCTTCTAATAAATGATAAATTACTCGTTCATGATTGGAATTTAAGTAACTGAGAAATTGCTGGACTATGTATAATTAATTATGAAGTGTGTGATAATTTTGGCCTTAATGAGGATCATCGAGACGTTGAAATTTAAACTCTATTCGGTGAGTCAAGCCTTATTAAGGCTAATGTACCGCACGTTTTGTATCGTTTCTTTTTGCTGAGTGGGTTAAACTATATGATGTGTTTATTTATGTCATACAATTATGTAACTCATATTTTTTTATTTCCGTACGTGTCTCCTGGAAGACGGTAAACTTATAAATCCCAAACTAGTTCACACTCTTCAAAATGTCATTAACATTATTCAGAATTGTTTTGCGAAACTCGTTAAATTATTATACATTCTCATCGCCATATGTTTCTGTCTTGCAAACTAGTTGACATTTCCTTGTAAAAGTTGAGTGGGTTCCACGAAATACTAGAAATGCTGATCTACATACAGATAACAAATTTAAACAGCTGTTCTATAATATAACCTATAAAATAAAATCAGCTGTTGTATGAAATCATATATTAGCAATTCACTTGAAGTACTGTGTTAAACTGGATATTTTAAAATTATAACAGGGTTATGACAATTAGAAGGTTTTCTCCATGGAAAACACACAGTTAGAGCTGCCATAATAAATAGTCGTTCCAAGAGAAACTTAACTATATAACTTAGGAATATTTACTAATATTTTACGTCACCAGGTAAAGTGTAAAGTGAATTGAGCGGGGATTGGAGCTTTGCGATATCTATCTTTAAGTATACCTAAGGCTATGAAATATATTTTCAAATTATTTTCAGTATTTTTGCTTTGGATACTGAATATTATTTCCACTCTTTACCAGCTTAAATGTTTGTTTTTTTTTTCATCTTCTTTATCGTTTTCAATTCCTTCTATTAGATCACACTTTCCTTATACATATAACTTGTACAAATTTTCAATCGTTAATTTAAATACGTTTTTATTCCTCCAATCAATTTAAAATACATTTATGTAACCCGTAGTGAATGATATTTGATGTTAATACAGTTTTTTTGAAGTATTCCTTAATTAAGCCTTAAAAGTTAATGTCTCGGTCGGATTCGAACTTAATGCCTACGCGAATGAAATCCGACACTTTGCCACTGAAAAGCATTGAATAATATATGTATTAAAAGTATTCTTGTTTTTGAAATATTTTTAATTTATTAACTATATTACAAGAAAACTTATCACCATATTTAATATATATATATATATATATATATATATATATATATATATAGATAAATATTATTATTTCATATTATTTATATACGTAGCATAATATATATGGTATTGGTCCAATACGTTTCAGCTCTACTGTCTATTAAAACGTACTATAACAGGTATTAAAAAGTTCATGTTGGCACGCCTGTTTCTGCTAATAACTCATTCCCTAAAAAGTAAGGGCTGAATCACTGGTTCAATTATATGTAAGGGTTAATTTTTATTTACTTAGGAGTAAATATTACAAAGATTTAAGCCAACGCACACACATATATATATATATATATATATATATATATATATATATATATATAATTTGATATTAATAGTATTTATGAAATTGCCTTTAAATGATAACAAGATTATGTAGCTAATACGTGACTTTTTTTACCTTTATATACGCCATTTTAACTTTCTTCGGGTCTATTTTCTTCTCTGGAACTTTGAACGAATAGTCGATGCCCACTGGAAGCCCTAGACACTGCGTCAAGAGACCCAGACCAAGGAGGAGGCGCCATGTTATCATTATGCAGCGTTTCTGAAACAAGTAACACTAAGTTTGCTAGAACACTAGGAGAGCTCTAAATATTCCACAATGTTATAGGAGCATTGGAGAAATAAATCAATAATAATATAGGAACAGTGTATTCCAAAGGAAATTTTCAAACGACTTTAATATTACTTCTATTGTAATTTATTTTAACTTTATTAATGTTTTTGTTTAGAAAATTAATTATATAAAAACAATTCAATTTGGATTTTATTAATAATATAAAAATAATTCCAACAGAAACAAAAGATTTTGTCAATGTTTCCGTAAATAAATAATTGCTTCTCTTTATGGAGAGTAAAAACAAACAAATACCAAAATATACAAAAAACATATAATATTATCAAAATAAAAATTACCACAATATCGTACTTTGTAATTTTTCACTAACAGCGTTTCGTAAACTACATAATATTGTTGTCAATATATATATATATATATATATATATATATATATATATATATATATATATATATATATTATAATAAAGATGATTATTTTTCTTGATTTATTATAATTATTTAATAACTTCAAAATTTTCATAATCAAGATGTATTTCATTTTGCATTTACAATTTTGCTGAAGCTTTTCGCCAGTGTACAGTTTCAGCATTCTCAAAGTCTACTAATAGTTTTACTAGTAGACTTTGAGAATGCTGGAACTGTACACCGGCAAAAAGCTTCAGCAAAATTGTAAATGCTAAATGAAATACATCTTGATTATGAAAATTTTGAAGTTATTAAATAATATATATATATGTGTGTGTGTGTGTGTGTGTGTGTGTGTGTGTGTGATGAATAATTATTATCTGGAGTACATCCGTTCATTCTGCAGTCCATAAATTCGCAGTTCCGACGTTTCGCTAGAATCTCATCCGGCATTGACGAGGTGAACCCAACAACAGTAGAAGAGCGAGTGCTGTTTGGTCCACCTCCTCAATGCTGGATGAGTTTCTAGCGAAACGTCGGAACTGCGAATTTATGGACTGCAGAATGGACGAATGTACTCCAGATAATAACTATTCATCATATTTTTCCATCCGTGAAGGAATACGTATCAGCATATATATATATATATATATATATATATATATATATATATATATATATATATATATATATATATATATTAGTGGTTAGTTATAAAACTATTATAAACATTGTAAAGGTAAATTCGACATAGATATTTTCTTTGTCAATAAGGACATTAAAGACTCAGTATCATATTTGCAAAGAATTTATTCGTGTTTCAGGTTGACATCAGTGCGTCTAAACACTGGTGTCTATTCAGCCCTTCTTTGGTAAGGTGAGTATGAATAGAATATTCGTTTCTGACTAGACTTTTGCTGCACAGTTAGAGTCCATCCTTATTGTATTAATAAGCCTTTGAAAAAATGATTGAATTTTTTGTAGGAACATAAAGATTTTATCTATGCTTATATTTTCCTCAAGAGGGAAGGAATTATTCTACTCAAACTATTCCTCAACCATTATAAAATACTTTTTAAACTTTGCTCAGTTCTCAAAGTCAAATCAGCTGTCTATTTGGGGAATGTAGGGTGGACGGAAAACTTATAGTAATTGTTTTACTCTTTAAGGGCACTGTGCATTGTACAATTCGTCATTACTCTCAAATACTCTGTTACTTTCCTACAATTCATTATTTATGCTAACGCCACAGCCTTGTAGATGATTGTTAGTCTTCGTTATGCTCCACATTACTTTACACAGATTTGCGAATATAACCCTGCTTTGCTGATAGTTACCGACTGAAAACGTCTTATAGGCAGCTTAGCACCATTTAGCTTTGTTCCAGAAGTTACTAAACTATTGTTGCACTGCTTGTATTAGTCTATACCCATTTTATGGTATGTCCTTAATTATTATATTTTAAATTTCATATTTTGCAAACGTTTATAAACTAAAATGTAATTGTTACTAATCTAAAAATTCTTTAATATAAAAACAACAGAGATTTCACATTCCAACATTTTTCAAAAAAAAGTTGTACGCGGTCAGTTTCTTACGAGATAAGTTGAACAAAACCTCGTTAAAAAGTACAGACCCCTCAGTCTGGAGCTGAAACACTTAAAACTTCGGTACAAAGTTTTAATTGGATGTTGACCTTTAACATGGGGGGAAATCAACAAGTTGAGAAGGGAATGCAGTTTAAATTAAAGTGATTTACATTTCCAAAATCCTGAAGCGTTTTTAGAAAAAAATTTAAACAAAAACCATAATAGAAATATTTAAATTTTAAAGATGTTATCCAAAACTAATTTATTTTGTTCGAATTATTTAAGTATTGTTTTCATATATTTTTAAAAATAAGTATATTTTATATCTTTTATGATAATTTTTTTTATAAATTTGATAATTTTCTTTAATCGGCTACTGAAAATCTTACATTTTTCTCAATCGGCAACTGAAAATCTTACATTTTTCTCAATCGGCAACTGAAAATCTTACATTTTTCTCAATCGGCAACTGAAAATCTTACATTTTTCTCAATCGGCAACTGAAAATCTTACATTTTTCTCAATCGGCAAAAAATGTTTTATCGACCAAACATATCTTCATATGGATGAACAAAGTTAACAGAAATATATTTATTTAAATAAGAGGGCAGATATTTAATACCACTGAGATGGAATATTTAATATTATCTCCTTAAAACACAAAATTACTGTCGTTAAAACTTGCAACAACTAAGTCTGTGTCTTAGCAAGACAATATGGTATGACTACAAAGCCCCCTAAAATTAGTCAATAATCGACAAGAACAATTATTATTTTAATAAAAGGCAGAAATATTTATCTAAATCAGTATTTCGAAATTAGATTCGCTTTATCCACTTGTATGAAACCAACCAATCATTTATATGCAATGGTAGATTAAAATTAATTGATAGATGCCAACATTGAGTCCTTATTCTTGCAATAAACCCGAAGGTTTACGCTGAATTCGTCCCCCACAGTTCCATTTGCATTACGTTCAATATAAGTAGAGTTGACGTAACAGGTTACAACAATGAATCGACTTGTTCACGGCCGATGCGATGTGATAAGAATAGATAGTGCGCGATTATATGAATGGCGACCGTAATATCCAGGCAAACAGCAGGCAATGTTCTGCCAGCAGAGCTACCATCGAACATTTTTTTATTTTGAATTTGAATTTTTTTCAGGTTACTCAAGGAGAAATAATAATACATGACTTTATAAACGTAAGCGTTTGCGTCGATTTCACAAGACCGATTTCATTTAGCTATCATTTTACTTTTCCATCTTAACTGGAATTTCTCCCAATTGTTCTTAATCAACACCAAATTAGTTTTTTCAAGTATTGTCACTATGCCTACAGTACTTCATAATCTACACATCTATTTTTTAATTTGCCTAAAATATAATTAAAGTTGTTTATTAAAAGTAATTAAATTTCTTATAAATATAAATTTCATAGCGATATCAGTAACTAAACTTTCATTTTTCTTTAAAATAAACAAATAATTTTTTAAGGGATTCCAATAAAAGTTACAGCGCTTATCTTCGGTCCTTCTCTTAGTTAAACTTCGAATGCAAGAATTATTGTTACTATTTCTATTTATTAGGAATATACTGTGGTTGAATTTAATAATAAATACACAAAAACCTCTTAACCACAAACTTTCTTTGTTTTACCCTTATGTACATTTCAGTTACAAAGTAACCATCCTCAGAGGGATAACATACAAAGACCTGAATTGTACATAAGGGCAAAATAAAGAAAATTTGTGGTTAAGAGGTTTTTGTGTACTTATTATTATGAATTATAGTTATCATACTTAAATTTCAGACATTTTTAACTAACCACATAGTTATGAGTTGACATTTACATTCTGTTACTTATTCTTCTAAACAATACCTAATAAACTTTATTACTAAGTGCACAAATAAACATTTATTAATAACAAATAAACAAAATGCTAACAAATTAAGGTTATTATTATAAAACAGAACCAATTTCAATTAAAACAAATGCATAATTCATATTACACTCGCACAGATTGTTAACATAATTAAAGACGACGATTTTGTGAGTCAAGTATAATATTTAATTCTACTACGAAGACGTTTCGATAATAGATCGTTATCATCATCAGGCCTGGTTTTAAAAATCTTAAACATGGTTCAAAATTATCAACGACCTGTGAGAGTATATGCAAATATCCATTTGAATTCATAATGACAGCCTGATGATGATCTAGTGATCGAAACGTCTTCGTAGCAGAGTAAAATATTATACTTGACTCACAAAACATTTGACTTTATTTTAATTTTAAAATAAATTCATAAACAAGATTTTATTAATCTTAACAAGATTTAATTAACAGTGAGCTATTAACATCAACCATTCCCAATACTGTTGTAGTAATGCTTCGTTTCCTACTTTTAAACTCTTGCTATTACTTGCGACCAGAGTTTTTGTTAAATAAAGGTTGTTAAATTGTTAACTTACACTTCAGGCTGAATAAATCGTAAGACGAAAACGCTTCCTCCAAGTGCAAGAGAGACTGAAGAAGTCGTAAGACGAAAACGCTTCTCCAAGTGTAATCTAACAATTTAACAACCTTTAGTTAACGAAAAATCTGGTCGCAAATAATAGCAAATGTGTAATAAGTAAATTATTTGTTCTTTACATCCTTAATCTCCTATATAACCTACTTGTGCTTTTCTGCCTTTATAACACTTCTACAAAATACACTATATGTTGGACTCATTAATCAAAAATAATTTTGGAACCTGTTCTCCAGTGTTCACCACATGATTTGATTGCATGGGTCCGCAAGCTACTTCGCCCACGGATATTGAACGTTTTAACGCAAATCCTGAATAAACAGGTTCTTGCGTCATGTAGTTCAGTAGATCGGTTCCAAGGATTTTTGGTCTGGTCACTGACTTATTGAACTCGTATAATTAGTTATTTTTAAGTATATAATCGATTAAAAGTTTTTATTTCAAACATGTCCCGGATGTCATACTGTTTGATATGAGGTCTGACTAAAACACCTTCTAGTTCATCATGAAAGTCTGTACGAATCGCATTAGTGACCGATTCATAGACTTATAGTTCATTACAGCCTTCATCAACTTTTTAGGTCTTTGTTACTTCTTAAGCATTATACCACTCCCACTTCTTTAAAGCTATACGAGCAGAAAATTATCAATATCCCAGTTCATTAAATACATTTTTGGCATGTTAATACTTAGCGTTTGATAATATTTACTTGTTTTTATTACATCTAGCTGTTGCTAATACGTTCAGCTGTTGGTAGTATGTACTATTGATAATACTTATATATTGATAACACCTATTTTTTTGGAAATAGTTAGCTTTTATTATTAGATCTAACTGTTTATAGTGTGTGCTTACACTATCTGTTGATAACATTTACCTTTTGATAATACGTAACTCTTGTTAATATATTTAGCTGTTATTAGAATGTACTATTGTTACACTCATCTACTGATAATAATTAGTACTTGGTAATATTTCAATTTTATTATATCTAGATGTTGATATTACATTAAGATATTGATATTATGTAATATTGTTATTAATTATCTGTTAATAACACTTAACGTTTGATAATACTTAACTGTTGTTAATATAATTAGCTGTTATTAGAACGTACTATTGTTACACTCATCTGTTGATAATGGTAATATTTCAATATTATTATATCTAGATGTTGATATTACATTTAGATGTAGATATTATGTACTATTGTTATTAATTATCTGTTAATAACACTTAACTTTTGATAATACTTAACTGTTGTTAATATAATTAGCTGTTATTAGAACGTACTATTGTTACACTCATCTGTTGATAATGGTAATATTTCAATATTATTATATCTAGATGTTGATATTACATTTAGATGTTGATATTATGTTCTATTGTTATTAATTATCATATGATAACACTTAGCTGTTTGTATTACTTAGATATTAATAATACGAGTATATCTAGTTGTTGATAGTATGCACTATTGTTAATACTTACTTGTTGACAAGACTTAGATTTTGATATTCCTTAGCTGTTGATAAAATGCTCTGTAAACCAAATTGTATTTCTATTTATTCCCAGAAAAAAAAGCTTGATGTTTTTTTTTAAATAATTTTCTCAAAAGTAGAATTATTTTTGAAAATTAGGAACATTTATTAACACCTACTGGTTAATGGATAATGCATCTTAACTTTTTTCACATTCAATATCCCATAAAAGGTTTATATTTCTGAGACATCTAAACTGACAGGTCTCAACACTTTTAGTATTGTAATTTTCTAAGGTGTAACATTATAATAAACTGTTAAAAATATTAATTATTAATTTTTCATAGTATTTCTAAGTTGAAAATTATTTTTAAAATGTGGAAGTTTTGTTACAATAGTAACATACTACAATATAATGTATTTTTAGGTAACCTACATAGTAAAACAAAATTATGATTTGGATAATATTTTGTTGAATTTGTCATGTATTACCAGTTTTTTGTAAAATAATCTGTTTAGTCTGAACCGTGCAGTGTATTTAGCTAAATGTAATACTGTATTAACAAAGACAAACAAATTCAGATTCGATAAGTTGATACCCAAAATTCCTTTCTACATGATTTTAAAACCTAGGTTATGTTATCCGAATAAACATTTGTTTATAACTCAAAGTACCACTAAATACATGATTTTATAGAAAAATCCAAAAGAAAAAATTCGTGTGCAAACGTTTTGGCTACCAGTTTGTCAGGACTATGCGTGTATTTTGACATTCATTTATTACCTAATGAAATTCATTAGCGGGTGATGTTGCCTGGCCTACTTTGGGTTGGCCAATAGTTAAGGGCAAACGAGGAGCCAGTTATGTCTAGGCTAAAAACTTTCTAGAGGATCTCGGCGATTGTAGAGGATCTACAGTGATTAGGCAACTAAATCTACACTTCCACCAGTATCCGCCTTCTACATTCTCTCAAACGCTTCATTGTAACAATTTCTTCCCGTGAGGTAACCTTTACGTTTTGACGTAACATTATATTATTATAAATAATAATTATTATTAAATTAAAATTGTAAATATATTTGTAATTTAATCACCAGTATTTTGTTCTAATTATTTAAAATACTTTTGATTTCAAAGGAAAATTTAAATAATTTCTCGTCGCTTGTAAATATTGTTAAGGTATTACTTGAAGGTATTTGTGTTTTAGAAATGTATTTGTATATAAGGCGATAACTTACATGACACACACACACAAACACACACACACACACACACATACACACACACACACACACACACACACACACACACACATACACATACACACACACACACACACACACACATACACACACACACACACACACACACACACACACACACACACACACACATAAGCGAGAAGAAGAAGAAAATTGCCTTAAGAAGATGAGATTCTGGCGTATCAAAATTTGCTCATGGCCGAGTAAGCGGTGGAGATAATAAATGTTGTAACAAAACATTCTGTAAGCCCGTAATTATTTTCAAGTATTATTTTTCATACAAAATTTATTGATAGAAGAAGATTCATTGATTATTGATAAACATGTAAATAATGTATTTAATAAACCTAGGCCTTGGTTAATTCAGGACTAGTAGATAACCCTCTGGATTTCTTAAAAATTAAGAAAATATTTACTGAGTAATTTTAAACGTTATTGTCTATAAAAAAAAATTATTTTTTTAACGCTTTATAATCAATCCGTTAAGTATCAGTCATAATATATCAGCCTTCATTACTCACGACCTTGACTGTCAGGACAGATGCCAGGACAATAGATTTGAGGTCTAGGTGAACCCAACAGTTAGTTGCCAACTTAACGGCCTATTATTTGTGTAGCTTCTGTATTAAGGCATGCCAACCTAACAGAGGTGAATGTTTCAAAGGGCACGCTCGACAAAATTGCCTGACATGACAATCATTATGAGTTAATCTACATATATTTACTCAACTTTAAGGTCAAACGCCGGACATGTCTTATTAAGTTAACGGATTTAAAATAATTTTATCATTATGTTATTTTTTCATTACAGATTAACTTCAAATTAATTACATTAGCTTCAACGATTTCTACTATTTAATCTAGGTTTTATTTATTTATGAAATATTAAAAATTTTATATTTCTTAATGTTATTTTTAATATTTTTTACCTGATACGATATTTTTTTTAATATTCTTTACTTGTAAGGTCTAAAGTTTTAGTTCTAGAACAATAATAAGGATAATTCATTTACTTTTCCATGTTTGATTTACTGTTTATACTTTAACACCTCTTAGATGCAATATAGAATTTAAAAATTATGGGAACTTCATTTAAACTGTTAGGATTCAAAACAATCAATAATTATAATTTTACACTCTAGTTCTATGTATAATTTTTTTATTTTGCTTTATTGGATGCTTTATTGCTTTATTTAATAGCAATTTTATTATATTAAGATTTATATCAACTCTTAGATAAACATATTTTACATTATGTTTGTTATTTTATATATTTGAAATAAAATCAACAAAAATCCACGCATTTGGATCTTTCAAATATTATCTTATTCAAACGAATCTGAAAATAGGATGATCCAAAACTTCCCTATCAGCGATAAATATAATTCATTGAAGCTTTAATCCGATTTCGTATTTCTATTTGGCTGCAAATTATTCAAATCATTGGAGCTCGTAGATTGTGGGTACTTATTACTTTGTTTTAGAAAGCGTGTTAAACACGCCGAAGGCGGAATACATTCCATAACCTCTTCGTTTTGTTGTGGGAGTTTATACTGAACTGCATTTACATCATGAACCATTCTCTTACAATATTTATTAATTTATCTTTCAAACTGGTTTAAATATTTAATTTTTTATAATTACTAGTGAATATTTATATTTACTAGACGATATTAATTAAATGCTTTAATAGATCTATTAAATATATAACGACTAAATTAACGAATTAATTATTTTGTAAAATTAT
>JBAIZL010000010.1:74953364-75005864 GCA_036971475.1 Prosapia bicincta | reverse complement strand
TAGATGAGATTCTAGCGAAACGTCGGAACTGCGAATTTATGGACTGCAGAATGAACGGATGTACTCCAGATAGTAACAATTCATCATATATATATATATATATATATATATATATAATCCCAGCGAAACGTCAAAACTGCGAATTCATGGATTGCAGAATGAACGGATATACTCCAGATAATAACTATTCAATATATATATATATATATATATATATATATATATTGTAATTTATATCAGTAATGTTTCCTGGAAGTCGTATTTTAATTACCTTCAAAAACCGGCTCCAAATGAAAAACGAAAAATTATAAATCCACTATTAAAAGGCATTAGTGTACCTGGAACGTTTAAAAAGTATATCTATTCTAGGGTATATAAATTCTATATATAGATTATGTGTATAAATTCATTTAAATAAATTCTGATGTGAACAGAACTATTGTTTAAAACCAATTACAAGTTTTTAACTTATTATACTAAGCTTATGTAGTAAGCTTATGATGAATTATGTTTTCGTTACTGGGAAATTATTTTTTACTTTTTAGGTAGCAAAACGTATACAATCGGATTATTTTTTTTAAGTCGTTTTGAAGTGTTATTTCTTCGTTTTTGGAAGTATGATATTTACATTATAATGGAATTTCGTTTCATGTATTTGATTATGTTGGTAAAATTGCCAATATTTATCCATACAAATTTCTGTTGTGTATATAACTCTAATCATATTGCTTAATCGTAGTTAAATTTACACGCCCTTAAAGAATACGATAAACATTTTAGTTTGTCGGACGAATACATTAAGTAATTTATGTTTGAAATTCCTTTGACAAACTTTCCTAAAATCCTAATATTATTTCTTAACTTGCAATTATTCTTTTACAATTAAGTTGAAAAACTTGTTAATAATCATTTAATGCAAAATCCCATCTAAATATTCAATAAGACTGTCTCTAATAATAATTAGGAAAAACATTTTATACATTATAATAAAAACAAGAAGTGAAAATTGATACTAAATTTATATTTAACGAATTTATCTTTTAGTGTTTAGTGAAGTAATAAGGGTTTTTCACCTGAGGATTATTGAATGTCTTGACTATAATTAATGAACTAAATTGGATTTTCAGTGTATATATTTTGACTTATCTAATTCGAGATATACAAAGTTATATATCAATATGGGTAGACCATTGAAAAATGCGCTTTCATGAGGAAAATTCATTCATTAGCAACCGAAGATCCTCGTTCTAAGCAGCTTTATCAAGCAAGGAATAAAAAATACCTAATCGTTTTATACTTATTTTTTCTATGTAATTTTTATGTGTAGTAAAATACTACATAAAAAAATGCTGTAATTGTTTATTTTGCTTATTGATTATCCTATAATCCATAATCCTTATTGAAAAAAAGTGTAGAACATTTTCCCTCCAAAACATTTTTTAAAACAGCGTATTATTGTCTCCAAATCAGACGGATTGGGATGTAACTATAATGGCACCACCGGGAAGATTTCCAGTTTCATTTACAAGCAAAACCAAGTTGATCGGTTAAATAGTTCCAAAGTTATCGTGGAACAAATAGAAAAAAACATACGGGTCGAATACAAAGCCTCCAATTTTTTTTAAGTCGGTTAAAAACTATTACAATTAAAGAGCGTAAACAACTTTACGACATAAATAGACAAGCTTGGTCTTGGAGTCTAAACAATTAATTAGCTTATGTATCGTAAAAGTAATTATTATATCTGGACAAGAGGTAACATTTAAAGGGCTAATTATCTTGTCCTCAATAACGTCCCTGAAATACGCAACTGCTGTACAATAAGTACAGGCCGCAGTGAGTGTTGCGTCCTTGGTTTGGGCAATATAATTACGTGCAATGCTTTCTATTCATAAACATGCACATAACTACCTCCCCCCCCCCCCCAATATTATCCTTTGTTTAGTAACGTTTTATATTATAGAAGTGAAATTACGTGTCGTTTACTTCAAGAAACATAAGGGTGAAAAAAGGTAATTTTAGGAAAAACTACAAGATGCAACGAAGTAGTAATTAATTTACAACCTAAATTCTTAATAAGTACAATTTTAAAACGTTTTCCAAGTGAAACATCTTTAGAAACAATTTAAATTGACAGATTTTGTCAGAACTGTTTAAGGTTTTTTAAACACACAGATTAAACAAAATAACAGTCGGATAAGGAAAGAAACAAAACCAGAAATGAAAAACAAATATGAAAAACATATTACAAAATATAAATATGGAAAAACGTTTTCCATGTGAAACATCTTTAGAAACAATTTAAATTGACAGATTTTGTCAGAACTGTTTAAGGTTTTTTAAACACATAGATTAAACAAAATAACAGTCGGATAAGGAAAGAAACAAAACCAGAAATGAAAAACAAATATGAAAAACATATTACAAAATATAAATATGGAAAAACGTTTTCCATGTGAAACATCTTTAGAAACAATTTAAATTGAAAGATTTTGTCAGAACTGTTTAAGGTTTTTTAAACACACAGATTAAACAAAATGACAATCGGATAAGGAAAGAAATAAAACCAGAAATTAAAAACAAATATGAAAAACAAGTTGTATCTATAGACGAAAAATAATACGATTTATTGTTTATTGAAGAAAATAATTAATATAGTTCTCTAGTAAGATCTAACTTGTATATATGATGCAATGAAGAAAAAACAGCAATATTGAAACAACAACGAATACAGTACATGTTTTAGATAAAAGCAGACCAGGAATTTTCCAAGTGCATTTATCTTTAGAACAGTAACTAAATGACAGTTTAGAATTTTCCTGCTTAAAGAAAGACGTTTAACTTGTACTTTATGAAATACACAGTGGAAATTTGCTAAAGACGTTGGGATGAAAAGTGAATTCACCATTTATTTGTTTGATGACAAAAGCTATTTAACTAAACAAAAGAAACCTTGATAAAAATGAGAACTTTGGACAAATCCAGGAAAGATTGTAACCTAAGTATATATATTTATAACAATTAAGAGAAATTCATAACATTCAGCTGTAGTTCTTATGAAGGTCCTATGCTAGTGCTATTGCATAAAATCGGCTATTGAACTGTGGGTGAAAAGTGAAATGATGAAATGGAAGAAAAGAAATTTGGCTTTATGAAAAGAATTCATAAAAAGTGAATCACAGATAAGTGGAGAAAATAACTTAATCGTTTGTCAAACTGGGAATTGCATTTAATAAAGAGGACTCTAACATTTTGGTTCCGGTAAACAATGGGACTAGCGCAATGAAAAAAACTTTTTTTTTCATTCAGGCTAAAAGTTTTGTAAAAACATACAAAACCAAACACTTTTATATTAACTTTCTAAACTAACTTTCTGTGATATCAGTGTCTTCACAATAATTCAATGGCATCTTTAGGCTAAAATAGATACAATATTTGATTCTTCACCACAAACTACAACATAGTAAAACATTCATGATTGTTGACAAACGGCAGAATCCGACTCTCATCTTTATTCTCCTCTGTCTTGCATGAAGAACGAGATACTTTGTATGCTCCTTAATAGAATCAGTTCCTCGTATGCCAGTTCCTTGTATGAATCAGTTCCTCGTATGCCAGTTCCTTGTATGAATAAGTTCTTTGTATGCCAGCTCCTTGTATAAATCAGTTCCTTGTATGAATCAGTTCCTCGTATGCCAGTTCCTTGTATGAATCAGTTCCTTGTATGCCAGCTCCTTGTATGAATCTGTTCCTCGTATGCCAGTTCCTTGTATGAATCAGTTGCTTGTATGCCAGTTCCTTGTATGCCAGTTCCTTGTATGAATCAGTTGCTTGTATGCCAGTTCCTTGTATGAATCAGTTGCTTGTATGCCAGTTCCTTGTATGAATCAGTTGCTTGTATGCCAGTTCCTTGTATGAATCAGTTGCTTGTATGCCAGTTCCTTGTATGAATCAGTTGCTTGTATGCCAGTTCCTTGTATGAATCAGTTGCTTGTATGCCAGCTCCTCGTATGCCAGTTCCTTGTATGAATCAGTTCCTCGTATGCCAGTTCCTTGTATGAATCAGTTGCTTGTATGATATTTTAAAGTAAAGTTTGTAAAACGTTCAATTAAATAAATAAATTTTACAACTGTTTTTACATACATCAATTAATTAACTACGTAAACCTCTTAGTATATCCACCCTTATTTCTGTTAACAATATTTGTATTTCTTTATTGACGAATTCCGGAATATCTCTCTTTAAACAATACTCCTTTGAATACTGTTTGAGTATTCCTTTCAGCCTACTTAAATTTTGAGAATAGATTTAACCCAAAACGAATCAACGAAGAAAAATATTTTAATGTTAGGAAAGGCAGAAAATTATACTCAAATTTATATTTATATAAATATACATAAATATCGTTTTAAAGTGATGATTATAGAAAATTAAATAATTGATAAAAACATTATTTTATAAAATTTTGTTAAATATATTTTACAGCCTGAAAGGCTTTCAATCAAATGTTCAATATTTTCTTTGTGAAATCAAGCAAATAAAGAACGATCAGCTACAAAATTAATTTGACTATAAACACTTTTTTTTAATAGACTTTAACAAGTTTTCGCCCCGAAATATAAGAAATAATGTTTACAACACGAATAATCGAAACCAATAGAAAATATATTAATAAAAGAAGCTCGTATCTAATCCTTTAGATGAACAATGTTGTAGAATCATGTTATGGGAACAAATCACAGTAGTGAATTCGAGAAACAGAATTGAGAAACACTGCAATTTATCCGTCATATGCAAACTCTACTTTCATAATTTACAGAACTACTTTGTAAAGGGAATAATAATGACAAGGGTTTAGGCAAAACTTTTATCAGAAAAATATAAGATTCCTATTTGTTACTTATAAAAAACTAAATAATATTGAAATGTGGAAAACAACCTTTAACTGCAAGGAAAGCAATTAAATAAAAGTGAAAATTTAGTGGAAATAATAAAAGTGGAAATACTACATTGTACAAAGAGGTGAAAGTAGAATATTAATAATACCTCAAACACGCCTTTAATAAAAGAAGACGCTTATCTGTGCATCTTTGAAACAAAAGTAAGGAAGTAATAATTAAATATTTTTGTATACGGTAAAGTAGTATGGTGATACCAAAGGTATGTTCTATGACGTACAGCTTGATGGTACCATAGGCCGTGTAGTAAATGAGTTAGTAGAAGGTAAAATTATTGAAGAATAATTCATTCAATTAGGAAATAGAAGATATACTGTGTTTGTTAAAAGATGTAAAGCAAAGGGAAGAGTTATTTTGGACCAGTAGAAGATATTGCGGTTGATGACATAAAGTGAATGGATCATATACTGAGAGAAGACCCGAGGCAGAATCCTGTGTAGAAGGTGAAGAACGGCTTAGAGCGAATAAAAGGATTATGTTTAACCAAGGCACAAATGGAAGTATGAGGTTCTAAATAGGGGTTCGATTTGTGTTTCTTTAAAATATTAATTGGGGAAAATTAATAGAAAATGTTAAATACTCAACAAGAGTAGTAGTTGAATTTATTAGAATGTGTAACTTTCAATTTCCCAGATAATATAATTGTGTACTATAGAGAAAGAGAGAGGGAAATATATAGATAGATAGATAGATAGGTAGAGAGATCAGTTGGTTGAGAAAGATAGAGGTAGGTAGAGAACGTTACGTAAAAATAGATAGAGAGAGATAGGTAGGTAGATAGAGAAAGAGAGAGGTAGGTAGGGAAAGAAAGAGAGAATTAGGTAGAGGTCGAGGGAGAGATAGGTAGGTAGTGAAAGAGAGAGAGAGAGAAAGTTAGGTAGAGATAGATAGAGAGAGAAAGTTTTGTAGTCAGGGAGAGAAAGAGAGAAATAGTGTGATTTAGGTAGAAATAGATAGTGAGAGAGATATAAGTAGATAGATAGATAGAGAGAGAGAGAGAGAGAGAGAGAGAGAGAGAGTTTAATAGGTAGATAACTATATATATATATATAGACAGATAGATAGATGAAATGATTGACGGATAGATATACAGAAAGATAGATAGATAGATTGATTGATTAATCGTTTAATTGTTTGATTGATTGATAGATATACAGATGGATTGATTGATTGATTGTTTGACTGATTAATAGATAGATAGGTAGATAGATATAGATAGATAGGATGATGAATAAGTAGACAAAGAGAAAGAGAGAGAGAGAGAGAAGTTTTCCGAGTTTTATACATAAACCTGAAATTTCAGTTTATTTTTTATAAGTTTTTCGTGTTTTCATATATATTTTTAAATAGTTTCTAGAGAATTTGAAAGAACAGCTGTAGAAAAAGTCTTTTGATTTTTATAATTTAACAAATATTTTACCTATTTCAATCCATCCTAGTTTATCAAATTCTAAAAATACGAATAATAATGGGTTCAAAATCTTCCTCACCTATTTTATCACTTGGAATTCTAGAGTTTTATTTTGCTTCGTCTAAATTAGATTATTTTTATTGCTAACAGGAAGAACCTCAACTTGTTTGTGTAATCTGTCGCGAAAGGTTGTGAATCCCTTAATGCCAAGGTCGCCAAGAGAAAGTGGTCTCCGATCGCCAAACTTCAGTGATAAACAATTATTTATCCTAGGCATCGACGATCGCGGCGGAACTGCAACGTGCTTTAGTTACTTTCTAAAAATAAATTGTTAATCGCACTGTAGTGTCTACGTGCAAGAAACTTTCAGGCCACGAAAACAAGTTCAGATTCGGTTGACGATAGGTGAATAAGCACGAGTTGAAAGAAATAAAAACTGTAACATAAAATTGTTTTGTAAATTTTAGTTGGCCTTAGAGGGCGGAAATGTGTTTTTAGAGGGTTGATTCTGATCTATGGATGTAACAATGATTTAATTTTGAATCAAAATATTATAAGAAACTAAAGATCAAAAATTAAGTATTTGATTTTTTGATCAATTCCCACAGATAACATATATGGGTCAATACGAAATCATTCACAAAGGCCTAAATATAAAACATTATTAAGAATGGAGGAATTGATGAACCGGTTTAATATCGACGTTTATTTAATTACTGGAGCGTTTCGGCGACTAGTTCGTTGCCCTTATCAAGCCTTTCATGCTATGAAGGGGGTTTGGTGAAGTATAAGGGTTCGATGTTCGCCTCCTCACATTACGATGTTCTCCTGCTCCATTTTAACGCTAAATGTAAGAAATTTGTTTTTCACTACACAACACGCTTGATAAAGACAGCAAACTAGTTGCCGAAAAGTTGCAGTAATTAAACTTCTTCGACTCGATACCCAACCGGTTTAATACCCAACCATCTATTCAATACTCATTTAAAGTCCTCTTACAAACATGAATATTTAAGAATTATTTTTGAAGAATGTGTAATAATATTTGAAGGTTATAAAATTCATGAATAAAAATATTAATTATATTATTAATACAATTATTAATATTTTATTAATAGTGTGGGTAATAAATAATAATAATATTAAAATTATTATTGTTATTGTTGTTATTTTTATTACTATTACTGTTATTATTATTATTAATTTTATTATTATTATTATTATTATTATTATTATTATTATTGTTAAATTTATACTTCTTCTTCGTCTTCTTCTTCTTCTTCTTCTTCTTCTTATTATTATTATTATTATAGGTCGACGATTGCCAAGTGGTAGGAAAGATGGTCTGCGGAACCCACCGAATGATGGACAGCCAGGCTAATCAAAAACCTATCCAGTTGGACTACATGCTGCACTGAGAGGTAAACTTCTACACTACACAGTTCTTAACAGGCCACAGTTGTTTCCTGACCTATTTATAGAAAATGGGGAGCGTGGACAAACCAAACTGCTCTCATTGTGGCGACGGATCATCCGATAACCCCAAACACACCTTCTTTGTGAGAACAAGGTGGTTTTGCAGAGATCAACGTCGGGCCAACAGTCCCGTACAACATTGTGGGCACGATGTGGGTAAGGGCATACATTGAGAAAACATTGCGGAGTATAATGAAACAGGAGGATGATCGAGGTCAAGCCATGTGACCAGGCCAAATAATATTAGTTTTAGTATAGTAACCAAGGGGGTTAATAAAGGGCCTTCTGAACAGGAAGATGCTATAGAGTTATACCCTGTTCAGGTCTACAAAGGTCCGGAAAGAAGGAAGGGTTTAATGGGTATTCGCCAGGAGACCTACACACCAGACTTGATGGTGCGTAAATGCATTCCAACCTCCACAGAGAAAAATAATAATTATAATTTGTATTATTGTTGGTGTTCTTGCTATTATTATTATATTATTAAAATACAGACAATAATATTTGACCTGTGTATTGGTCTAAAATGTTTGTATTATTACTAACTGATCACCAATCATTTAAAAGTTTATAAAATACGTTTATTACATAAAATACGTTAATGTAGGTTCTAATTACTTCTAACTTTATACTTTTGAAGTTGCTTGGTGTAATCATCTTGAATTCACTGATAAAACTAATTTTAAAAATACTTAAATAAGTGAATACGTAATTGCTTATTCGCTGACGCGTTTCAAAACATTCGTTCCTTTTACGAAGCTAACCCTCTACTGGCTGCATCGGCGCTAACCACCGGTACTAACCACCTTTACACCTAACCGATGCCGCCAGTAGAAGGTTAGCTTCGTAAAAGGAACGAATGTTTTGAAACGCGTCAGCGAATAAGCAATTACGTATTCACTTATTTAAGTATTTTTAAAATTAGTTTATAGTTTTGTCGATGAATTGAAAACGTAACCTGTAATAAGTATATTGCTACATATACAAGTATAAATACGTAAGCGTGACTTCGTGTAGTTTCTACTACGATAGAACTAGAATTAAAAATCGAGAGCTGCTACAGCCTACATCTAGAATCTAGAACCAGCCACCATTGGTTCACAAGCCATCTCGCCAAATGAAATGGAAAGCTGCCGGACAGGCTGCTGCTGGAATGTGCCGGTGATTTAATCTCGCAAACGTAATTTTTGTAATTACACTTTCGTTTTCGAGCAGAACGTCTAAAATTACATTTTACTATGAGCGTGGAAAGGTATCAGTGGAAATGTTACAATTATTTCTGCAGTCTGGCAAAAGTATTGTCCAAATAGGCACATTTCTGTCGTTAAGTTTTATAATATGCGAAAATGTTTTTAGAATCTTGGATATTTTTCAGCATATCTATACAAAGTAATATTATTAAATAAATTATATGTATTTCATTACCAATTTTTATTATTTTCAGAGTACGGGTTTAATTTATGTTGAAAGATACTCCAATGCCAATTAAAGACCTTAAACAAAGGTGGAAGTTAATGATGAAAAGTCTCATAAATAAAAATCGTCAAAGTAAGATTTCAAACTTTATACATAATTGCATGTTGTACCTAAACAGTTAGGGCATATCTGTTTTGAAAAAATTAAAAACGTTTAAAATAATAGTAACATAAACTTTATTGAACTTCAGAAAGAAACAATTTTATAGCTGGAAAGGTGTTCACTACCCATTCTCGGATGTGTTTCATTTTACTGCCTTTAATGGTTTATAGGTTTACTGCTTAATACAACTTGTTACATATATTTTCGTTTCGTTGCAAGATATAAGTGGTATAAAGGTGATTTAAAGGCAATTAGGTGTACTAAAATATCAAAAGGGGTTAAGGAAACCAATACAGTCTTAAAGGTTGACTGTAAGTTAAGGTTTACTTGAGTAAATCAACATTAATAATTAAGTTAAACTGAAATATTAGTGCAACATTGGTTAAACTTTACCCAGAATATGGGTAAACATATTCTGGTCTTACAAGTCAGACAAAAAAAATTGTTTTCTAAAACATTATTCTTTTACTTTAGTATTTGCACATTTATGCTAACAAATACAGCGGTTGATGTGCGCTTTAGGCACTCAACGGTTTGCTTCTAAAGATTACCTCAGAATCATCACGTAATGTCCGGCCTCCTGCCGAAAGTGAAACCTGTCATGGTAACAGCTTACATGCCTGAGCTAAGCATCAACGATTTCAAAGTGTGTGTGTGTGTGTGTGTGTGTGTGTGTGTGTGTGTGTGTGTGTGTGTGTGTGTGTGTGTGTGTGTGTGTGTGTGTGTGTTGTGTGTGTGTGTGTGTGTGTGTGTGTGTGTGTGTGTATGTTGTGTGTGTGTGTGTGTGTGTGTGTGTGCGTGTGTGTGTGTGTGTGAGTGTGTGTGTATGTTGTGTGTGTATGTGTGTGTGTGTGTGAGTGTGTGTATGTGAGTGTGTGTATGTTGTGTGTGTGTGTGTGTGTGTGTCTGTGTATGTTGGGTGTGTGTGTGTGTGTTGTGTAGGTTGTGTATGTGTGTGTGTGTGTATGTTTTGTGTGTGTGTGTGTGTTGTGTAGGTTGTGTATGTTGTGTGTGTGTGTGTATGTATGTTTTGTGTGTGTGTGTATGTTGTGTATGTTGTGTGTGTGTGTGTGTGTGTGTGTGTGTGTGTGTGTGTGTGTGTGTGTGTGTGTGTGTGTGTGTGTGTGTGTGTGTGTGTGTGTGTGTGTGTGTGTGAGTGTGTGTGTGTGTGTGTGTTGTGTATGTGTGTGAATTTAATTGAAATTCACATAAACCTTTCCTATTTAGATTAAAAACCTATGCACAACACGTAAACATGACTTATTTGTAGAAAGTGGAATACTAAGAAGGTGTATTAGATAACTCTAAGTGAAGATATTAAACAGCCACGACAAATCAAATACTTTAACCTGAGCTGTCTACAACCTATTATTTTTCAGTTTGAATCATTTGAACAGTGATCATGAGATCGCATGTATACGAATACATGACATTCGTTGTTGCTTTAAAGCTGTTACTTCCTTTAAGCAATTTCAAGTGATGAAATCAGAACCACTAAACAAATCGAATGCATAACTAATGACAGATACAAAAACCTGAACTGAAATGCAACCAGTATAAATTGTTGTCATTGACCTAATTTCTCCAATGATCACATTAATTACTGAACGACATTATTGAAGAAAACTGTAGAAGGATTTTCATTCGTCAGCTTTTAAAATAGGTAAAACGATATTGCACTGTTTAAAGAAATCTTTTAAAACAATTTTGCAATTTTATATCAAGTTTTGATACTTATTAAATGTCCTGAAAAAAATACATGTCAATATATATAAAATAATAAATGTACTAGGGTATAGTGAGATTTTTCATTAAAAAGGTTAAATTTAACTCTTAACAAAATACTCTTAAACGCTAAACGTTTCCTAACTCTTAAACTGTAATAAAAGATAATTTCGTGTAGATCCAATTTGACGTTCATTTTTATGACCAATTATTTCACAGATTACACATTACAGTGTACTAAAACGTATTATAGCAATGCCATTAGCTAATTTATTCTATTTCTAAAGACAAAAACAACGATATTGCATTCTCGTACTCGTAAAATACAGCTATGAAATTCGAATTCGATTAAATGTTAGAACACTGAACCTCTCCAACAAGTGTTTTACAACACTTGTTCGTCCTACATTTCTTGTAGATTTTAGTAAAAGAAATCAAAGTCGACCTTGACGTTTTTCTGTAAAAATAGAAAAATGTGGACGACTCCTAAAAGACAGGTTATGTAACTCGGAGCGTGCAGATTAAACATAGTTTTGGACTTTACACTTTCACAGTTACAAGCAAGGACATAACATGTAAGAGTGTGTTGTGAGATCATATAACATCTTCTAAAAAATTTAATTATATCTGAGATATGCAAATGTTTTATTTTTACATTAAACTTCACGCTAGTAAACTTATTAAAAAGAATTATATAGAGCAAATATGTTTCTGCAGTCAATAAAAATATAAATTTAAAAATTGACATTGACACACACACACACACGCAAATATATATATGTGTGTGTGTGTGTGTGTGTGTGTGTGTGTGTGTGTGTGTGTGTGTGTGTGTGTGTGTGCGTGTGTGTGTGTGTGTGTGTGTGTGTGTGTGTGTGTGTGTGTGTGTGTGTGTGTGTACATAATACTTTTTTTCGTCAGTCACTGTTTGAAATTATAATAGTTAATGTAATAAGAAAATAATACTGTAAAATGGCCAAATAAGTTTAATATTTAAAAGATATAAAGTGTATAACAGTTTTGTAAATTTGTTAATGAATAAATCAAATCTAGGTTAAATTGGTTTTTTTTTTAATTTAAACTTTTTTATTGTTAACATTGATTTTAAAACATTTATCATTTACTTTATGAACAATGCTACCAACTATATAAACTAGAATATAAAAAACAAATTACTGTGACGTTATTAAATGGTAAATACTTACTTTATCTGCGAAGAATGCGCCGTTACTGGGCTGTGAGTGTACACGAACTGCAAAACGCGGCATCTAAACAAGTCTTGTAGGTATTAAGTAATCTAAAGAAAGATGGAGGGAGTGGGGAGCGAGAAGTGAGAGAGAGAAAGAGACTGTTGAGTAACGTTAAAGTAACTTGGTCATGAAAACTGACCTAAGCTACTTAAGTACATCGGCTTGGATGACAATGTGAAATACACTTTTGTATTTGTATGTGGGTTGTGGAGTGGATAATATTTAATTGTTTTAAAATTATTTAATAACATGTTTGTATTAAAATTGTGAGTTATTTCAGTTTTAAAATATTTGTCAAATATTTGTCAAGGCGGAAAGACTTTTTTTAATGCATATTTCTGTACCGATATTTAAACGGTCAAAAACATTTAAATGTTCAAACATACTTATCGTGAAGTATTGTCAATAGATTACTTAGATAGATAAATATATTTTCCGTAAATAGGTTTTATAAAATTATTATAATATATTTTTAATAAAATATTTTAGTTCAGAAATAAACATTGGTTTTGTCGTTCATTGGTAAATAACTTTCTTAATAAAAGCTTATAAATAAACTGAAAAAAAGAAACTCATTGAATCTTGAAGCTAGCTACTTTGCGGGTTCGCATCTTGTTGCAATCATATTTTACAGAACTAGTTACAATAAATTTATTATTTGAATTACTATTTACTATGGCAGGTCTAACTGTGTATGTTTTACTCAGAAAAATAATCTACTTCTCACAAACTCAAGACGATTTTCATATTATACCTTAGATTAAGGGATCACATGATTTTATACAACAGCTGATTTTATGTTATATATTATGTTGTAGAAGAACTGTTTTACACGTAGGTTGTGTTTAATTATTGTGCATATCATTTTAAAATGTTAATATTAAATATTTTTAAAGTGAAAACGTCTGTAGCGACGCCTACAAAAACTTATTGGATGGACATACACATAACATTTTGCGTCAGTATAATTCCCGTCAGATTAATAGCCTCAGTACAAATATCATCAGGTTACTTTTTGAGTCATTTGAAAATGAATTAAATATATCATGATTTTAAATTGGCATATCAGCTGATTTTATGCTGTAGGTTATGTTGTGCAACATTTGTTTCAACACTTAGGTTATGTTACATTATTTAATGAACATTGTTAAAAATTAGGTTGTTATTAAATTAACAGTTTTTATCAGTGAAAAATGTAGTAATGTCTTTAAATTTTGAAATATGAATACAAAAATTTCAATCCGACGATAATAATTAGGTGTTTTTAAACCAGTTTTTGAGATGAATTTTTTTTTCAGCCTGTCTGATAACAAATGTTTAGGTAATAACTCACTGTCCAAAATCAAATAATTTTTTGAAATAATAATTTCTGTAGACGTGACTATAAAAGTTTTTACATCTGTCGTCACTCTCCCAGAGTTCCACAACCTAATTATGTTCTTACAACAGTCGGAAGTAAATGCTTATAATCAAAGTTACTTAAAACTAATTACATATTCAGTAAATTAAAGTAATTTATTTTAAATGTGAATATATTTCAAGAATACTTACCAGATATTTAAAGGAACAAACTAAAAACGAAATCTGGTCGCTATCAAGCAGATAAAGTATTGGAAAAAGAAAATTACTAAAAGTAAGTTCTAGAAAAAATAGTTTATTTAAAACCTATTCCTAAGTAACCTTATTTTTTCTTACAGTGTTTGAAACGTGTTTCATACTTTTTTAAATACATATATTATTCGTAAATATTATTTCATCAAATTATGAAGGCATTTTTATCTTAATTTAGTAAAAGATCTATAGTTCAATATAACCTTACATAATTCCCTTGAGTTGTGAATGAAACAGAATGCACGATTTAAAACTAGTTTTATTTCTAGTTTCTTTGGACTAGTCAATGCAATGAAGGCTTATAACAAATGCAAATTTAAAATTTCTATCAACTTGATCTGTCGAAACTAAATAACTCAGTTGCAAAACTTGTTTTGGAATAATTTGACACATTTGCTTCTAATCCTCTCTGAGTCAGGCTTGTTAAAACTCTCAGATGTGTTTACTTTTATAAAGACGTAAACATGTTATTTTTGATCTCTATACTTGCGTTCCTGACGTCACTTTAGCATTACCAATATAAAAATTGTAAGAATGCAAGCATAATGTTACCTAGGCCAACCACTGATGAATAAACAAAGGGTTGACGTTAAAAATACAACACCAAAGAAATATGTAAAGAGCAGTTTTACAGATACTTTTTAAAAAAATCAGTACCTATGTTCTCAGTGTTTGTAGAACATAAGTTACTGTGAGTTTCACAAAACCTTCAAATATAATGCTATTCTTGGCATAAGCCAAAGTTTTTAAAGGTGAACTAGATGAGGGAGGGATATATTTAAAGATCTTGTATAGCTAACATTTAAAGACCACCATACTCATACTGGGCTGTTAACCATGAACGGTAAAGTAAAACTATATGGAACATAACTTTCTTAAGAAAGAACTCACCACCAAACCTGAACAATTTTTATACCAGAGAAATTATTGTTTCACTCTCATTTTCATAAACAATATGAAATAATTATTACATTATAATACGAAATTAAAACTAGGCTTGGGAATTAAATCAATTGTAATTGAGACTAACTGACACAGCTGATTTAAATTATTGGATGTTTAAAAACCTTGTGAATATTTTCAATAGTACAACCTTCGTATATATGTACATTAGTATATTTACAACCTTTATTTGATTTACTAGTTCATTAATACAACCACTAACCTAGCTAAAAACCTTTGTTATCAAACATTATAATTTAAATTTCCGAGTAGGAATTAAATCTCTATTTATATTAGATTGTAAATATAATACTCTATTTATAGTACATATTATATATAGGTCTAATGTATAAAACAATAATTTCAAGATTTCATACTTGCAGAATATTATAAAATTAAACTAAAGAATTCTTATAATTATACTAAAATGAGTTTTAAACTACTTTAAGCATTGTTTAACATAATCTGTAATAAACAATATTCTAGTTAGGTTATAAGTTAAGTTTGTAACTCAAGAAATATATACAACTCACAATTATAAAAACTTTAATCTCAAACGCGTTTCAAAGACAATATGTCATCATCTTCAGTGATGTTATCACAATTAAAACTTTAATTCAAAAATTGAACATAACCTATAATATTTTAACAAATGTAAGAGTCAAACCTGGGCATTGTCAAATTTACGACCTGAGATACTAATTAATTTACATTGAACAACATAAAATATGGTAACTACAAATTTAATATTAGTTTTGATAAACCTATAATGTAATAAAACGTAATATTAACGCATTTATTTAAATAGCACAGGCCAACGATCAAAAGGTTTTTTTTCTAAAAACATCTTATCTATTTTTTTTACTTAGGGTGCTAAACCCAAATATGACACTTATTAAGCTCTATCACCTACTATTTTTTTCACGTTTGCACATAAATTTAATAAATTTTATTTTTTATAGAATTTATCAGTTTTTATATAGTTTAAATGTAATTGTAAAATTTTTGTACTGGCTGTAGAAGAGTTGGCAGCACCGCTGAAACTCCATTTACTGTCCAGAAAAAGGGGGATTTTATTTTTCTGTTCACAGCTGGTGTTTCATTTACTGCCAACCTACCTAACTTTCAGGTTTTCAGTACATGTGCTCAGTAAAATGTCTAATCGCGGTTGTAAGAACTCTGCTGACAGTTTTTGTTATGTCTGTGGTGAGTTTGTTATTAAAAAACACCAAAGAAACATTACAGACTTTGTGAAAAAGGTTTATGTCTCATATTTTGGTGATCAGGATAAATCTTGGGCCCCGCATAAGGTATGTTATGTTTGTGTTGAAGATCTTAGAAAATGGAATACTGTTGGTCGCTTCACCGAGAAGCTCAGCATGCGACTCATCGCAGAAAAAGCTATACAAGAAGCTTCAAAGAAAAAAGAGAAAGGAAGTATAAACCAATTCCATCTGACTACTGAAACCTACATTACTACACTGTATCATTATTTACAAGTAACCTACTGTAAATAAAAACCATGCTTGTGATTTAACATAGAGTTTCATTAATTTTACCATATACCATATAGAGATTTTAAACTATATAAAAAAGGAGATTATGGGTGATACAAAAAAAAACTAAGACCAGATTTGGATTCAGCACATAAAAAGCTATACAAGTCAGCTAATAAAGTCAAAAAAGTTTTCAAAAAAAGTTTTTTTGTTTGCCTATTATAATTTAAATTAAAGATAATATTTAACGCTAAATTAATTTACAATAATATTGAATTTTGAATTGGTCCTAATTCATTATTAACAATATAATTTTTATCTCTAAAATTAAAGATTAAATAGAAGTAAAAATTATATTGTTAATAATGAATTAGGGCCAATTCAAAATTCAATATTATTGTAAATTAATTTAGTGCTAAATATTATCTTTAATTTAAATTATTTAAATAATTTTGTTATTATTACGTTTTATTATTTAATATTTTTATTTAACGTCTGTTAATAACTATTAATATTTTATATACGCTAATGACAGATCACAGACAATTAATTCATGCTTTTTTAACACTCGATGTTTCGAATTTCTTTCCAGATCCGATTCTTAGTTTTGTTAAGATATTATAGGTTACGTTCAGTTTTTTTATTAAAGTTTTATTTGGGACACCATCACTAAAGATGATATCATAATGTCATTGAAACGCGTTAGAGTTTAAAGTTTTTATAATTGTGAGTAATTGTGAATAATATATTCAATTTTTCTTCTTTTTATATTCTATAATCTTTTAAAATTAAAAAAAATAATATTTTAAACATGAATATTAAAATTATACCTTAAGTCAGTAATTGTTTCGAGCTATTAATCATAATTTGAGCTTTATAGTATTTTCATTACATTCTGTTGGAAAAAGCAATATTGTAGTCAAAGTAATGAATAAAGTCCCAGAAAGTTAGCTTTAAACAAAAATAAAGTTAACAGTATATATTCTACAACACAAATCCAATTGAAAAGTTTCAAAACCTAATAATTTTAAGAATTATATAACACTGATTATAAAGTGGCTATGATGATATCTTTTAGCTGAGTAAACATTTACTTCTTACACGTATAGTTGTTACATCTGGAGCATTATTAACCTTTCCTATAAAATCGTTTCAAAACAATTGAAAAAAATTGGTTGAATCTGATTTTTGTAAAATACATTTTATTTCTCATTTCGGAAAGATATACTGTCATCCTCAGTGAAATGAATTTCTCAAATATACTCAATATACTTTTAAATTCACTTAATATATTAGAAATCCCATACTTCTGCAACGGTTTCAACTTGTTATTCACACCGAAAGTTGCACATCCTAGTTATAGTTAAATTTTAAAGCAAGGGGCAGATATTTGATAGGAACGCACTCTAGTAGACACTTTGCCAAGCTCTTGTCACTAAATATATTTATATACAGAAAAGTTCACTTTATATTTTTAAAAACAAAAAAGTAAGTACTTGTAATTAAATTATAATAGACAAATCTTAATGCCTAAAAGTGTCTTACGAATATATGTTTATGTTGTGCATAAAATACACTTCCCTAGCAGCACTGGAAATATATTTTTAACTGAAGATGTACAGCTTCATTGTAAAAGATTTGTTTTTCTGGAATATGAATAAATATTTACAAAATCAACGTAACTACGATGCCCAGCTGTTAACGAGTCAAGACTCGATCTTTAACCTCGTAAACCTATTTATTGCAATTATGACGTCCATTTGCAGTTTCTAGCTGTAATATGCATGCAAAAATAAGTAAATTTCTCTATCGTGAGTGGCTTGCGATTTTAAAACACACAACAATCCAACATGACAGGTCAGATGCTAAATATTCTTTGACAATAATTCAGCATGTTGCATGCATATTTGTTTTATTTTAACTGACGTAAAGGGATTTAAAAGAAAATGTTTGTTTCTAAAAGTGCCATTAGACAGGGTTAGAAAGAGACCGAAGCTGATCACCGGTAATCAATAAAATGCAACTATCAAAATTAATAAGGGTGTGGATTCTGTTAACACAAGCGTGTGAATTCTTTGTGCGTCGGGCTATTCTTCTCCAGGACGACCTATGGGTTGTAGTCGTTTTATTTCTTTATGTTAGAGGATTGATTGAAATACTTCCAATAATATACTATTAAAAATTTATTAACAAAGAGAAAATGTTTTTGTAAAATTAATTAAATAGCTTTGTACTTATATTTTATAAAACTTAATTATGTTAAAAGTGTTAAACCGAATAATGCTTAGATTTTGTAAATGAACCAAGTGAATTTAAGTGATTGCGAAGGTAAGCTCTACATTTAATTTTTTTAAAGTAATTTGACAGAAACAAAACGCCAATACGAAAGTAATCGGTATACATCTTAACATAACGCTGTCTAATAATAAAAATCTAAACTTATAACTTGTAAAGATGTAAAATAATGCTGTTGGTATAGCTTTAAAGTTTATTTTTTTCTTAATATTTTTTTAATTAATTTTTTTTTAATTTTAATGTAATCTATCAGCCAGAATCTATAAATAGAATTGTTTTATACAATTTCCCATCCAAGCAATTGACCCGAAGCTCTTTATGAACCGTAAATAATAATTTGTTTGTGAACAAAGGTTTTTAAATTAACTGACTTATTTTTAAAAAATCGGAGAGGGTTTCAGCCTTAAACAAAGCGTGGCATTTTACATTATACAGGGCCAGTAATATGAATCAGATTGGCTCCGAGAAGCCACCACATCCAAGATCACCCTATTTGGAAGGTGAAAGCCATAACTGGAAGCCTACCCACCCCCTTAGAGCCAGACATTCTCTATATATCTAGAGCTGTCATCGAATATCTTTCACGTAACACAGAGTCCGGCTGTGGGGGAAAGGTCGGATGCCTTTTGATATAAGTCTCTCTGCCAACACGATCTTGAATGGATAAGTAGACCTGTTTCCGAAGCATTTAAATCGTGGAATGACTTGACAAGGTAAAGAGCAGTTTTACTGAGCTACGGTACCTCCCTCGTCTCGGCACTAATATATACGTCCCTTCACCTCAAGATAACACATAAAGAGCCTAGCCAACAAGGAGGGTTGTAAGAGCATTCACCAATGGTACCCTATAAGCGACATTGTTGCCAGCAGCTCGTACCGACATCCTCAGACAGTAAACTGTAGACGTTTATTCCACCCTCAGTGAGTCCAAAAATATTTCCCCAATATTGCCACTTTTCTAAGTAGTAAACTACTTTGTTAGTAAATTTTGCTACTCAAAGCGTTACCAAAAGTCCCCTTCGAATGCTAAGTATGTTATACAATACAACATAGGCCTATTTATTTACTACACATCAGATAAAATGCATGTATTACTACACAAATAATACACAATTTTCTTATCTACGATTTTCCTGTCTATAAATTTTATATATAACAAATACAAAAATCTAATAAGCTAAAAGGTCAATTATTTCTCCCTTATTTATGTAAAAGTTCCAAGAAACATGTCCTATTTTTACCTAATCAGCGAACTCTATTTAAGGCGTCAAGCATAGGTTTGTTTTTTCATGAGCTATCACAAATTATAAACCTTGAAAATAGGAAATAGTTTTATCTTGTAATACGTACTCAGTATAATAAAATAAAGAAAGGCAGGAAACTAAAATTCTTTTCTGGTAACATCTTCTTTTGAATGATGAATCGTTTGCAAAAATATTTCCGAACTAACCTCATGAGAGCGTAGATCGGCTTATCAAAAGGGCTTAAAAACGTTTTTATATCGTAACGACGCACAAAATCCCTGGAGACAAAAACCTTTCGGTTTCATCCAGGTTTTACATCCCTCTATTTTCTCCGTAATCCCTGAGGAATTGGATTGAGAGTGTATGTTTGCAGGTGTGCGTATGTGAGTAATAGACAGAAAGACAGAGAGAACGACTTATCAGGCATATAGGCCTAAGATTCTAACGCCAATCTAAAAACATTTTAATAAAAACTAAATAAAACGTTAAAATAAAAAGAATAAAGCGTACGAAACAATATTAAAAGCATAAAGTATACCATAATAAATTAAATAATTTAAAACTAAAATTATTTCGAAATAAATTGGCTGGAATGTCTGGAAAGATGTATCTGCAATGTAAAATAAACTTGACATTATTTACAAAAAGAGAGTTATATCACTATTTTTATGATAAAGGGGCACATTTTAACTACTTTTATTAGTGAAATCTCTAACAAAAGCCGTTTCGTATTAGATTACTATTATCAGAAAGCATATCAAGAAAATTATTAAATTATTGTAATATTTGACAAAGAATTGGTCTTAATGCATGTTTTCTGTGCGTATGCCCCTTAAACATCTATATTGAAAAATAACGCATGGATTTTTTAAATACTGAAAAGTATAAATAGCGCTTCAAATTTGAAAAATACAAATACAACCTCAAAGTAAAGATACACTTGACATTGTTTATTTGAATTTCGTGTTATTAATCTGACTACTACTTTAAACTACATAATTTATATATACTCTCCTGTCAACCCAGCTACAAATTATTCGATTAGAGAAGGTTTGATTATAATAATAATAATAATAATTTTATTAACGAAAAATTTCAATGCACCAAACTATTCACTTACGTTCTTGTTGATCACTTAACAAAAAACCACTGATAAATGTTATTTTTCAGCAAATGCGTGTATAGCACACCTGAGCAACAGTCATGTCCGTGATTTACAGCATTGAACAATGCAATGATCTAGTGTATAACGTGTCTGCTGAAAAATATCAACAAGTGGTGGTTTTCCGCCAAGTAAAATGCCACGAGATATAATAAACAAAGACGGCAAGGATTAACGTATGTTACGACAGTTGTATTTTATGACCTAACCGTCCCGTATATGTTCTTGCAATTTGCAATATAGTATGAGAAAAGACTATAACAATTAACAAGACAAAATAATTTTGTCATTTTTTAGTGATAACTAGATATAATATGCCACGCAACTACAGAGGCAGGACACAAATATTTCACTTCTAAGAATAGTTTATTGACATTACTAAACTTAATTATTTTTTATAAGCAAATTTTATAACTTATATTTTAATACGCTGTTATATTAACGCAGTAGGTTACACAATAGTGCGGTAATTCCTAAAGACTTGTTTGCTAATGGAGTGTGTATAAAGTGAGGTTATGTGTTTTTGGAGATAATTATTCGGTATTAAGTAATTTAAATACAATTTTACTTCGTTGTTTATGGTTTCTGACAATTCAGACAATTTCTTCTTTTTTAGAATCTATTTTTCAAAGATAAACAAAATCAAAAAGAGAAAACAAAACATTCGAAATGAGTCCAACTTTGCCAAGTCCTTAAGTAGAAATAATTTACAAATTTACTATGTAAAGATACTAATGTTAAAAGGTGATAATATTTTTGGAGAACAAACAACTTATCAACGATATACTCTATTACAATCCTTTCTAACGACCCATTCTAGAGATTTTCTAGCATTATATTCAATTTTCCGTAGCAACTATTTGGTAATTTCCTTGAATTCAATTTTTCTACTAAACCATTAACAAATCCCCACTTTCTTCGCAATACAGTTTCACTTTTACCTCTGATTGGATTTTCTGTAGGTCGTCCGTTACTGACTCAGTCAGCGACCTTGTGATTAATGGATCAATGCGATTTGAATCTAGTTCAAATAAATGTCAGTTGGCAAGCATTGATTTACCATCTGTTATGAATAATACAAAAGTGTTTTGCTAAACGAACTTCAAAGGACACAATCTAGTGACCGCCCGGGCCAAATATTTGTTCACAGTGATTTATTGCGCATCTAATTAGGTTCTAAATCAGAGGTTCCCAAACTCTTTAGTACCATGAACTCTTTCTGAAATGAAAGCTCCCACGCCCCTCCACTTTACACTGTAAATAAATGGTATTGGGCATATGAAAAAGGTACAATTTATTTATTTATACATAATTTCCCAAGAAACATGATTTAAATTTCAAGTTTTAATTCGCATTGTAAATTTTAACTGATAAAAGGAGAATGCGCTATTGAGATGGATGAGCTGGAGTTTTTTTTTTCACTAGCATGCCTATTTGAGATTATATTTTAGTAAGGGCACAACGCTTCATTAGAGCAACATCAAGTTTGTTCCTATATTTTGTTTTACAGCAACAAGTGTTGAAAATATTTTTCCACACAAGTAGGTGCTTAAAAAAGGCAAGTTTAATCGAAGAGCTGGCGGTGGTACATTTTTAAGTCTTTTATCCAAAATGAAGATTTGTCCATTGTGGCGCTGTTGCCACATTCAATGGTAAACATTCTTTTCGCGACACTTTTGTACTGTTATTCTTTTCAAGCTGTCATGTTCATTTCATTTCAAGTTTACAAAATTTGCAGAACCTTTACTTATATTTCTTCTATAAATGCATAGATTAAATTTTCTAAACATCATGGTTAATGAAATATGAAGTGTAAATTTAGTTGTAAATTTTGATAAATTGTGTACTTGGATTTTAACTGAACCAGATTTTACCTTACTATTTTCCCACTGGTCTAACCCCCCCCCCCCCTTCTGACTTACCTTCACGCCACCCAAGGTAGATAAAGTAGAGTACAAATTATTTTTTCGTTTAAAATTCTCAGGACCGACGCTCACACCATCAAAACCATGAAAATCTCGACGATGAAAATGTCAACTTACTTCCCGCTCATGTGATTCATAAACTTCCGCTGTAGCACCAGAAGCATCTGGTATCCTTAACCCTGCCTTTAATCATTTCATTTTCATCAAAGGAGATGATAAGTCGCCTGTAAACCCCAACATGTAACTCGATGACCATCGCGTACATCCCTCCCACCCTAGTTGAAAGATGATATAATTCAGCTAAACAACCCTGCCTGAGAGTTGCTATAATCCCACTCTATTACCAGATCAAGGGGGTCATTATGGTCTGTCCTCAGTCCTACTTCCATATACCAAGTCCTAACCTTCTTACTCAGGAGCATAACTGGTTACCCGTCTTTACAAATCCGATAGTTGGTCTACTTCTAGAAACCTGGACACGTAATGTAACAATTCACCCCCATATCAAGTATGTGGAGATGAGGAGCGAATACACCCCTGCCTTCGTTATGCTTCAATTCACAATCCTTTCTTATCCTTTATAAGTGTGCTAGTCACAGTGACAGATTACCTTGAATCTACAAAAAATATAATAATAAAAAATATAATAAAATGTAAGTAACTTACGAGAATGTAACTATCAAATATGAAAACAGTTAATAGTAGGCAATGAACGGCTTTGTTCTTTTAATTATTCAGTATATATCTTTTTTAATTTTATATTGTTTTGTTTGTCCATATTCAATTACCTAAAGTAATAGTCAAATTATAATCTACACTCTGCTACATTGTGAATTTGAAAATTAGGTAAAAAAAGACATATTCTTTAGTTAAAATAAACAAGTAGCCCTAACATTACCTCTATATGATAAATACCTTTTTATATATGCATATATGAGTTATATATATATATATATATATATATATATATATATATATATATATATATATATATACATTGACTCTAACGTCTATTATAAATAACGTTATTTACTGTTGTTTTGGAAATAATGTTTCATTTGGGTTTTTGTAATGATTCATCTATTTAATAGAATAAACTTAGCCTGTTTCAACACTAGTTATTCTCTAGAAAAATAGAGTTGTATTCAACAAGCGCAAATCGAATTAATTTCGTTTAAATTATGTGATATTTATAGGATCTACATCTGTAGTTAAACATTGATTGACTAAAGATAAATCAAAGTATAAAAATTAATAAAGGAAAACAGGTTTAAAATTAAATTATCATAAAACATCATATAATTTGAAACATTAAATCAAATAACATTACAATAAAAATAAACATCACTTATTTTGCAACATTACTTCTCATAACGTTACAACAAAATAAAAATCACGTATATTGCAACATCACTTCTCATAATATTACAACAAAATAAACATCACATAATTTCCAACATTACATCTCATAACATTGCAACGAAATAATAATCACCTATATTGCAACATCACTTCTCATAACATTACAACAAAATAAACATCACATAATTTGCAACATTACATCTCATAACATTACAACACAATAAAAATCACGTATATTGCAACATCACTTCTCCTAACATTACAACTAAATAAACATCAGATAATTTGCAACTTTACATCTCATACCATTACAACAAAATAAAAATCACTTATATTGCAACATCACTACTCATAACATTACAACAAAATAAACATCATATTTGCAACATCACTTTTCATAACATTACAACAAAATAAACCTAGCATAATTTGCAATATTACATGTCATAACATTACAACAAGATAAAAATCACGTATATTGCAACATCACTTCTCATAACATTACAACAAAATAAACATCACATTATTTGCAACATTACATCTCGTAACATTACAACAAAATAAACATCACATTATTTGCAACTTCACTTCTCATAACATTACAACAAAATAAACATCACATTATTTGCAACATTACATCTCATAACATTACAACAAAATAAACATCACATAATTTGCAACATTACATCTCATAACACAACAACAAAATAAAAATCACGTGTATTGCAACATCACTTCTCATAACATTACAACAAAATAAACATCATATTATTTGCAACATTACATCTCATAACATTACAAAAAAATAAACATCACATAATTTGCAACATTACATCTCATAACATTACAACAAAATAAAAATCACGTATATTGCAAAATTACTTCACAAGATTAGAATAAAATAAACATTATCATAATGAAAAAGTGCAGTAGTTTCATGATCCTTATACAATAAACGGCAATTATTTAAAAAACTGTAACAAGGAAATATATTCAATTGATCCTGCATCATTGTTATCATAATAATTCTTATTATTCCAGTCACGTAAATGCGCATGCGGATGTGTATGCATTTCTGTAACGATATCCCGGTTTGTAGAAGAACAATTTCATTAAATTGACTTGCTCAATACAATGTTTTTACAAAGAGTAGTATATTGGGAAAACTCATAATTTATAAAGGACTGCTTGCTTGCTGAATGTAAATTTCAAGCTTATAGAAAGTAAATACGTGCGAGGGCGATACCAGGAGAACGAACCATATGCTCCAAGCTCTCTCTTGCATCTTGCTCAACGTTTCAACGCCTGACGAAGAACGAATGCTTCAACGCCTTAGAAGGCTTATTAAGTTTTGTCGCATTACAAACTTAACAATCAAGGTAAAGAACCAAACGTCGAAGAGCACAACTTGACTTTCACTATAATATTTGTATCCTTTTAATTGGTCTCTAAGTTAGAGAATCATGATGAAGTATCTAATATGTTAATGGTTGCATCTCTGTGTTCTCCGAGGTAAGCAGCATGTTAGATCACACCTCAGTATTTGCGCCAACTGCTTCTCCTTTAAGGATGACTGGGTTACTTTAATGAATGCTGACATTAATGACTACTTGAGGTATTAGCTAAATGTCTGTCTTGTTTCCGCTGACAAATTGTTAATTGCGTCTCTCCGTCTATAAATTCCAGTGTCCAAAGATATATTACAACACACGGCAAACTTAGGTAGTTTTGTATTTATTTACTACCGTTGGATAAAATTTATAGTTTAATTAATTTTAATACTTTATAAATACATTTATTTTTACTTTTGGACTTAGATTTATGTTTATATAAATCTATGTCATATGTAAGGCTAAATATTTCAACTGAAGACCATGACACGCTCTTTGATTTACCTCTTGTAGGACATTGTCAAAAAATAATAAATCAATAACACCTTATCAGAAAACGTAAACATATTATATAAAGTGGTTATATATTTGGGTTAATAATATTAGTAATAACAATAATGTACTAGCTTTTTCATACGGAAAACATTCGTTTAGGTTGTAGAGCATAAAGTCGCAGTTCAGACGTTTCTGCCGTAAAACATTGTAGTTATTTTGGTAGTAGATTGTGGGTTTCCCTCTGACATTAACAGGTGAACCCAACAACGTATGAAGTCCGAATCAACCGTTGATATGAATATATATTCCGACGTAAAGATATGAGGCATATTGTAAAATTAGTTAATGTTCTGAAAAAATAAGTTAAGAAATTTTAACGCATGAGCAGACATAGATAGCGTATTAAAAGCTGTAACAACTGTAAATGTCCCTTAGTGTTATAAATCCGTCTTGGGTACGTGTTGGCAAATATAAGGCGTAGATTATTTCTGATGTTACAATAATTCTGAAAAATAAGTGTAAAGGATATTTTAACATCTGGAGAAACTCATAAAATTAGGGTGCAACAAGGAGAAAACACAGACAGCGTTACTCTTTTCAGAAAATTAAAAATTAAATTCTGATTAGCTAAAATAGTTAAGAGAGGATAAAATGGTCGCTATCCACAAGTAAGATCATCGGGAAAAAAGAAGACTAGGTTTTGAGCTTCTGAGGAGTGCAGGCGTATTTTTAGGGGAGCGGAGGGCAAACTGCAAGGGTTTATTTTAGAAGATGATTTAAGGGAATTAAGAATTAATGATAAAGAATTGTAATAGCCATTTTATATAAAGAATTAATAAAAGGTGCCACACGTAATTAATTAATATTTGTATTGAAGAGAAAGAGAGCGTTAAGTAAAATTATCATGGTGTAGAAATTATAGTGTCGAAGTTAAACCCTAAGCAAGTGGAATCCAAGAAGTCTCAAATATACAAACTTTATTAGACTAGATTTCAGCCAGCAAAATATTTTAAACACGGTAAATTTCCTATAATAATGACCCGAGAGACTGTAGATTGTATTAAAGTACTAAAGCCCTTTACTAAGAGTATTAAGAGTCCACCTTTACGTTAGAATTAGTATTAGTGTTCACTTAGTTAAGTATCTTTTAATTATAGATTAGTTATTCAATTAAATATTTGTAATTTAATCGTCTTAATGTATTTAAAAGCATAAATTGTAAAGTGCTGAACGTCAGGCAGAATAAATAAGACGTTTTTAAATAAATATGCTTGCTTAATTAATTCGCAACCTAAAGGTGGGGTTGTAGGAAAAGGTAAAGTCTTTAGAAATAAGAAAAACAAAATAAAATTTTTAAAAAGCCAAAAATATATTTATAACATATATATATATATATATATATATATATATATATATATATATATATATATATCGCAATATGTATTCTTGTGTATTAATAAAGAACATAAGTGAAAATACAAATACAAGAATTATAATTGAATTAACAATTCAAAGCTTTTCGTTGCCTAACAGTACTAACATCATCAGGAATATTAAACAATTCCTGATGATGTTGGTACTGTTAGCCAACGAAAAGCTTTGAATTGTAAATTCAATTATAATTCTTGTATTTATATGTTGACTTATGTTTTATATATATATATATATATATATATATATATATATATATATATATATATATGTATATATATATATATATATTTATATATATGTATATATATATATATATATATATTGTAGAAAATGTTTCCGAAAACCGGTTTTATAGAAATAATTCATACCACCGCTAGAAACTAAACAAAATTATTTTTCACATTCAGTTTATTGGATTTTTAAAAAATTCAGATTTCTTCAGCGATCTTCTAATCCTATAGATCTATAACTTGGAGTTTTTTTCTCACTCAAAACGAGACCTAACAAGTGGATTCCACTCATATTAGTAAATACATACAAGCTAACATAGATCGACATAGCAGATGCTGGAGACTTGTTGCAGATTTCATCTACGAATATTTGCAGCGCCAGTGAACGAGTTTTAGAGATTAACTTTCACTGAAATGACTGAGGAAATCTTTTCTCATATTTAAATTATTCCGGTTTCATTTTCTACAAGTGACCAAAGATAACTGAACGACTAAACACAAAATCTCACTAAACACTAGTTTATTTTACCAATAATTACAAGGTCGGCGACCAAGTCACCTTTATCAAAACACCAGAAGGTATGTTGCTCCAGAACATAACTACACTATGAAAGTAATTAACAACCAGATAGTAATAAAATTGAATCATCTACAACAAAGACTAATAAATCATTTTAGAAGTATATGAAATTCGAATAATTTATATTATATTTATTTTTTTAAATGTATCAGTAATGGAGATATTATTTAATTAAGTTTGCTTATATGCATAATCAACTTTTACTGAAAATATTTATAATTCTTCATATTTCATTCTGTAAATATTATTTACAGTATATGTAATTTTTTTAAAAATATTTTTCAAAATACAAAAATTAATCCAACTAAAAAAGATACTAGATTTCTTTTTTGTCCAAACAATTGTTAATATATAGTAGAAGATTTAGAACGTATCTCATAAACTAAATTATATTGGTATATTCGAAAATATTTGAAACGGAAAAACGTCGGAGTATGATATTACGTACAGATTAAATTATAGGAGAATCAATAAAAAAAATCTAAGCAAAACCTTTTTTTAAAATATTTGTCCAAAAACCTTTTTACCACTTCAAACTAACACATTCTATATTTATATTTAAAGACCTGTTAAATACACGAAGTATTCATTTTGTCTAGATACAAAAAAAATTTAAATATGAGGAATATGTGTGCAAGCGTTATAAATGTTTACAAATGAGTATTTTTATTGAGAGCATTGGATTTTCGTATAACTCACAAATAGCTAGTTGTTTCCCATTTCTAAGCTCAAAATATTTAAACTAAGACATGTGTGCTTGGTTTACATTTGAGTGACAAATGTGTCCGTGATGATTGGCAAAACTTCACGTTTGTATTTAACAAATTAACTATTTGCAGAACTTTTATTGAAATACGACACACATGAAGATGGCTTAGTGCGTTCCAAAACTTTATCTCAGTATGTTTTAAATGCAATTATCTGAAATATAAGAACGCCGAGACAAGATAAACTTGGAACCTAGAAATGTAAATGTAAAACATAATACAACTGTGGCGTAAATGTTTATATTAATTAAAACAACCTCTCACCACAAATTCAACAAATTTTATTTTAACCTTATGTACATTTCGACTACAAAGTAATCATCTTCAGAGGTATTTTTACAAATAACAGTTATTTGTAAAAATACCTCTGAAGATGATTACTTTGTAGTCGAAATGTACATAAGGTTAAAATAAAATTTGTTGAATTTGTGGTGAAAGGTTGTTTTAATTAATATAATACATAATACAGAAAAACTTCTAACCACAAATATTAACATTATAACTTGGCGTACTCTTCTATTAGCAAGTAGCCATTACCAGAGCCATTAAACAACATAATCAATGGGTTTGGAACATGCCTCTGAGGATAGTTACTAGATACCGTAATGTACATCAGGTTAAAATGAAAATATTTGTAGTTAGAGGATGTTCTATATTAAATTAATTATTATTAAACCACAATAAATTACTGAAAATCATTAGTTAGTGTAAAACATGTACTGTAAAAGTAAAACATTCAAAACACTCTGTAGAAAAGGAACAAACCAATAATACAAGTAAACTACTTTCAAAACCATTGTATTTATGAAAGTTTCAAGTAAAGAATGTATACGTTCATTGCCACGTTTAACAAACTCACCAAATATCTTACGGGCAACGGAAACAAAGTGTTGATGAATTTAAACAAAAGCTTAGTCATTTGAAATATTCCGCTGTTAGATTAGTCAGAAAGAAAGAATTTCATAACATAAATTAAATAAATCCAAGGTTTATTTACGGAACAGTGAATTAAATTAGGCAAAATATTTTAAAAATAACCACAGTTACAAAAAACCCGAGGAAAACTCAACAATATTACTGTACTTAGCTACAGGCCGATTATGTCGTAAAAATAACATCTGTGTGTGTGTATATGTGTGTGTGTGTGTGTGTGTGTGTGTGTGTGTGTGTGTGTGTGTGTGTGTGTGTGTGTATGTGTGAGTGTGTGTGTGTGTAAATATGTTTGTGTTTGTGTGTTAGGTGGGTGCGTGAGTGTGTGTGTGCGTGTGTGTGCGTGCGCGTATGTGTGTGTCCTGACGTTCTAAGAAGTAAATAAAAAATAACTCCACATGAACAAAAAAATATATACTTTATTGTCATAAGCGTTTCATTGACTTACGCTATCATCATCAGTATACTACTACAAATTTACAACTGAACTAGTTTAGTTGCAGTTGTAAATTTGTAGTCGTGTCACATGTTGACGGTTTCATAAGTAATTGAAACGCCTATTACAATAAAGCATATTGTTTTGTGAGTTCTTGTGCAATTATTTATAACGTTAACTCACAAGCCAGCTCAATTATTACTCATAGTTCTACGAAATGTTGACTGAGCATTATTAGAAAGATTAGAATAACCCTTGGTCTGAATTTTGTAAAACGTGTTTATCCTAATCCATAATTTTGAAATCAGTCTATTAGATAAAGCAGTATCACGGACAATAGACAATTAAATTTAGAAAACAATAGGACTTTTTAAATTTAGGACGAGTTAAATTTTAATGTCAATTTCATATGATTTTTGGTGGCTATAATTTCTAGATTTTTTCATGATCAAACTCTGAATTTTTGTACATTTTAAAATATTTATCTTAAAATACTATACCCACTTTCTATTACCCAGTAATACCCGAATAATTTCTTTTTAATCGTCTGAAAGTATGAGTATATGCTCAATTTTATTTTAAATGTAAGAAAAATTATAGTTTTCAAATAAGCTATGTATATAATATATGTATTAAATATGGAGATACGTTTTTATTTTGTAATACAGTTAATGAATAAAAATAATTCGAATACAAGAATAGTTTTAATTTATATATTATTCAAAGATTATCGTCGACAAAATAGGTATTAGCATCTTCAGGAAAACAATTATATCATTGTTTTTCCTGAGGATGATAATATTTATTTTACTGGCAAATAATATATAATGTTAAACTATTCTTGTACTTGAAATAATTTTATTCTTTAATTATATATATATTACAATAAAGATGATTATTTTTTCTTGATTTATTATAATTATTTAATAACTTCAAAGTTTTTCATAATCAAGATGTGTATTTCATTCAAGATTTACAAATTTGCTGAAGCTTTTCGCTGGTGTACAGTTCCAGCATTCTCAAAGTCTACTATCATGATTTATAAAACTATTCAAACATTACTCTATTTGATTGCACTATGTACATAAACTACTGATTACTTTATCCCATAATCTATTTGTTTGACATTAAATGAACTATCTGTTTAATCTTAAATTCTATTCAAAACATGAAAAATTGTGTTGTGTTTAGATTTAAGTTGGGACTGTTCTTTAATGTGTATGTTATTTAATTTATATTTGTAGATATATAGGTTTTCCACAACATTCATTTTCAAACCTTTATTAATATGTTTGATTAAATTCATATTTTGTATGTCTGGAAAACTATGGTTATTTGTAATACAATGAGTAGCCATATTCGATTTACATATATCTGGTTTTATATAAGCATTGAGATGTTCCTTGTAGCGATCCTTTATTTTCTTTTTCGTTTGACCTACATAATTTTTATTGCAATCTTGACAATTTATACTATATATCCCATATAAATCCAATTTACTAATGTAATTACTTTGATTTAAAATACGATTATTGATGGTCTTGTTTGTATAAAACGCAAATTTAATATTAGTATTTTTAAACAACTTTTCAAGTGATTTAATTTCATATCCCGTGTAAATAAATTTAGTCCATTTTGTTTCATTTTTACTTATAATTTGTCTGTTATAATTTAGTATTTTATTCTGAACGTTACTATTCAATTTGTCTATAGTCTTCCTTTTATAACCGTTTACTGAAGCTAATTGATATATTAGGTTTAATTCATTTTGTCTATTTTGTTTATTTAATGGTATTTTATACATCCTATACAATAGGTTGTAAAGGCATGCCATCTTTTGATTATATGGATGATTGGAATGGTTTGGTATAATTTTATCAGTAATCATGGGTTTTCTATATATTGTATAATCCAATTTGTCAATCTGGTTATATATTGTAATATCAAGGTAATTAAGTGTGTTGTTACATTCAATTTCATGGGAAAATTTTATATTGTGATGCAAGTTGTTTATTTCTTTAATTATTAAATCTAAATTTATGCCATTTTTTGTAGAAATATAAATTCCGTCATCTACATATCTGTACCAAATTCCATTTTTGTCATATTTATTTATGATTTCAATTATGTCATTGTCTAAATTTTGTAAAAATATTTCAGAGATTATAGATGATAATGGAGATCCCATTACAAAACCATATATGTAAAATAATTTTGTTCTAATATTATTTTTACGGTATTTATTATTTCATGAATTTCTTCTTTGTCTTTTAAATTTAAATTTAATTTATCCTGTATTATTTTATATGTGTCCTTCAATGGTATGTGTAGTGTACATATTTTTAATATCGAAAGAAATTATCTAAATATATATATATATATATATATATATATATATATATATATATATATATATATATACAGTCAACTCCCGATTATCCGGGATAATTACCGGCAGGGCCGTCACGGATAATGCGAAATCACGGTTAAAACAAATACCATAATATCCACAGCCCTACTTCTACCCAATGACTGTAAAAACAGCTGATAAATAGTACCGTCTCGTGTTGTACCGTCACTACTGTACAGTTCGTTTTGATCAGAAGCAACGCATAGACTGACCACTGAGGAAGGGTAGTGTTTACGTTCGACTCGAGCGATCGCGTAATTCCGCAAATTCGGCGTTCGGATTTATTCTCTGAAAAACGCCCGCTCGCGCTCGGGGTTATCGCACCTCCATGCATCACGTTCGATGGTTCGATGTGCTCTGATCTGATTGGACGTTGGAGATAACGCGTAATTAGGGATTCGCGCGTCATAGAACCGCGTGAATTTATAAAGGACAACAAGAAATATAACGTAAACTCAGACATGCTGACCGAAACTCTGCCCGCGAGTACGCGTCGCGCGGAAACAGGTAGGAAGGATTTAGGACACAGGGTGGCGACTACGGGCGAGTTGACAGTCTATAAATTATTCCGTAAAGGTTACTGTACGCCCCAACGACCGCCCGCGCTATCAACCGTCCGCCGAGTTCACATTTGACTCCTCCCATCCCAGTGCTTCAAGTGGAGCTGACGATCCCGGTTGATCCGCAACCCGGTTGATGCGATCCCGGATAATCGGGAGTTGACTGTATATATATATATATATATAAGAAATTGTCATTATCTTTCTAGATTAAACCTATTATATTTTAGTATTTGACCAGTAGCAATTAAAATTTTATTTTATATTTGTTTTTAAATCGAAAATAAATATTGTTAGTCTCATTGCTCACAAAGGCTTATTGGTCGCCATTAAGCTCAGTCAATGCGCCCCTTGTGCACGCAATAGTCACATCACAGCCCGCAATAATTAATGAATGAAAGATGATGCTAAACGACAGTAAACTTTAATGACTGTCGGAAGTGAATGTGTTAAGCCAGAAGCTTATACTCTCCTTATCTACCACACAAGTCTAACTGTGCTCGAGAGCCTGTAATCAAATCGTTCCTTTTTCTTTATTTCTATTTTTTATTGTCTATCTTTTTTTTAGAATTTTGTTATTTTTCTCTCAATCTTTCTCCCTTTTCTTTCTCTCCTGTTCTTCTCCCTATGTAGCTATAACTGTTTCGTTTTCTTCATGTAAATCTTCTGGAAATTAAACAATAATTCAATTAGATTATATACATTTCAGCGAGTTTAGAAATTAGAGATTTAGATTTTATCTTATTACTAATCATATACATTTACAAAGCTTTATATAAACTCTTTAAGAAAACCTCAAACATAATTTCTTTCTATAGACTTTAAGGAAACAATAAAAATGATTTCAAGGACATGGAAATTAATACCAAGGGAGAAGAAATTCAAGTTTAATGATTCGAAGAAAAACATCGACATAAGAAGCAGGGACTAACAATAATGAACCTAATTCATAAACATAAGCTAGGTATGTGGGGAAGAGTATAATATTTTCTGATTGGCCAGGACAGATATTTTAAAATAAAATAAATAAAATATTTTATGACTTAGGGAAGAGAGAGAAAATTATATAAGATAAAACGGTTTTCATTAGGTAAAAAAACTTAGAACAAACGATTTTAAAAAAAGTGAAAGTAGAGATACACGCGTATCTATATGTAACAGGTATTGGCGATATTTTGGACAGATGTATATTTTTTTGTTCGTTAATTTTTATAATTAATTTCTTGAATTTTCAGTTTTTCTCTATATTAGAGTCTATACATTACTTGTATTAATTTTTAATCATTAATTGTTTTTAGTCAGTTTCCGTATGAAAACGTATTTTCAAAAAGGTGTTTATACTATATTGTTTACATGTTAGCAGTAACTCAAGCAAAATATTTGGTTCAACTACCTTCAGTGTCTGTGTTGAGTATTGTGTCGCTGCTCTGACTCACTAGAAAAACAGAGGAAACTATGAAAGAATAATATAATTTCTTATATCTTTATGATTAATAATAAGATCTAAGAAACATTAGCAGATAATATTTTATAACAATGATAAACGTTATCCTTGGAACTTTACGGACAGTGCACATTGTTTTGGCAATCTCTACATTAATGGTACATATTGGTATTATACCAGCCTAAGATGAACCGCATCTACTTGGCTTACATTTTTATGAAAGAAGTGATTATACATTTCTTTCAGGCGAGACAATTACTGTAAATGTAAAACTCTAGATAAACCATTAATTTATAAAAGTTGATTTTACTAAACTGGTTTACCTCTTTTCGTGTTTTACTAAAAGCTTGATTTCCTGAACTAAATAAATATTGAAATAAAATGTTTGGATTGAATTTGAGTAGCTTCAACTGAACTTGAATTAATGCAGCTGTTTGGAATAGAAATAATTTAAAATATTAAATAAAAAAAATCTTTAAATTATTTTCAAAACATCTTAATAAAATTATTATTATTTTGAAAACTGCTAAAATTAAATCGTATATGAATTAATAACGGAATTAAATAGAACCATCTAAGCATAACATTACGACAATCATGTATTTTATGATAAAATATTAATTTTACTGTAGTAGAATATTATTTTATTTTACTCCAACTATTTTATGCACATTTCAATTATATGTTAAACATCTTCAAATGTACTGATACCATGATATGAGGCAAAGTTCCACAAACAGAGAGACCCACATGTAAACACACACACACACACACACAAACACACACACACACACACACACACACGCGCGCGCGCGCAAGCACGCACGTACACACCCGGCGCACACACACACACTCACACACACACGCACGCACACACACGCATACACACACACACACACGCATACACACACACACACATACACACACACACTCACACACACACACACACACACACACACACACACACACACACACACACACACACACACACATACATACAAGAAATAGAAACATACGGCAATGACACAAACAGTCTTTTTAAAAATACAGTAAGCCATTTTATTCTTAAATAATTACTTACTAAAACTCGATAGAGTTGCTGTAGTAGTATTTTAAACATTAGACATCCTTTTTTAATTTATTGATCTAAAAGTTACAAAATTAGAAGGCATTTTCGCATCACACAAAACTCCTTATAATGGCAGCAACGAGGGTAGGTCCTTTAAAAAATACAGTAATCCCTTTTATTCTGAAATAATTACCAAAAAACGTGGTATATTTGCTGTAGTAGTCTCTTCAACTTTGACATTATTTTCTAATTTATTGATTTATATGTTACAGATTCAGATTTCACCCTAATATGTTACAATGATACTGACAGTGACATTGATAAGTTTTTTTTTAAAACACAATAAGCCGTGTTATTCTTAAATAATTACTTACAAATACTTGCTTAGATTTGCTGTAGACGTTTCTTCAACTTTAGACATCCTTTTATATTTTATTGCTTTAAATGTTACAGAATCAGAGATTCTCGTGTTAGAATCTGTAATATTTAAATCAATAAATCAGAAAAGAATGTCTAAAGTTGAAGAAACATCTGCAGCAAATCTAATCATATATTACTAAGTAACTATTTAGGAATAAAAGGGTTTACTGTATTTTAAAAAGAGTTTTACCACGGTCCCTGTCAGTATCATTGTAATGTATTAGGGTGTATTCTGAATCTGTAACATATGAATCAATAAATTAGAAAAGAATGTCTAAAGTTGAAGAAGCATCTACAGCAAATATATCAAGTTTTAACTAAGTAATTATTTAAGAATAAAATTGTTAACTCTAATTTTAAAAAGACGTCGTCACTGTTTGTTTCATTGCCGTGTGTTTCTTTGTCTTCTGATTCTATAACACTTAAATCAATAAATAAGATAACAATGTCGATTATTGCAGAAACATTTACAGTAGATCTAATCAAAGGTTATTAATACAGTATTAAAGAATACTTAGTATTTAAGAGATGAGGCTTAGCTTCGTAAAAAAAAGTTTCGAAAATCGTCAGCAAGTAAGCTCCAAAGTATTCATTGCGAGATTTATTAATTAAATAAAACTTAAGTATAAACTGCTCATTGTGTTTTCAAAAGAACCTACCTTTATCCCTGTCCATATTGATTCTTCTTCGAATTAATTTTATCTTTTGTGATTCTATAACATTTAAATCAGTAAATTCGAAAAAAGGTCTAAAGTTGAAGAATCACCCACAGTAAATCTAACCAAGAACTAGTAATTTAATATATAGTAAATGAGCTTACTGTATTTTCAAGAAGATATATACTAAGAAACATCTACAGCAAATTTATTCAAATAATAGTAAGTAATTATATAAGAATAATTATTATAATCTAAGATCTATAATCTTATGATCTAAGAGTCGTTACGCCGGCTCTTAGATCTATCAGGAATGGTTTTAATAGAAAGACAAAGCGTGTTTGGAACTTTTCATAATCGATGAAGACGTGAAATTGAAACCACAAAATAGATAAACAATTCATTAAAAGTGTTTTTCAGTAAAATTTATATATTTTTAAAAAAATTTTAAAATGTGTACGGTTCACTTCCATTTGATATCATTTGTAATTTTTCATAAAATATAATTAAAATGAATTTATTTTGCATCATATCGTTAAAGTAAATATAGCTTTTTGTTGATTTATGGAACAACAAAACTGGCCTCCAGTGGTTTGTTTGCAGCGCTGGAATAAGTTTATTTATATTTATTTAAAGGCTTTAAGAATAAGTTCAAAAATATTTATTTGAAGTGTTAGAGCACCAATCGCCTGTTCAGACGTAGGCTATGCTTCCACTAAGCAAGTGTCCATTGCATAGGGATTGAATAGACCCACTCTTTAAAATTTGTTAACATAAAAAATAGTGGTTTAAGATCGGTTTGCCCCTTGGTAGGTAAAATAAATTCCTTCCCATGTTATTACCTCATCTCAAGGCTTTCTTTATTAGGTATATCTTTCGTCATACTTCTATAGTTTAAGTATGTCAATTGTAATTTAGGGTTTTGTTAAAACCTTCTGTTTCTTATTATTCTTTTATTCTTACTAATTTCTTTTAATATTGGTTGTTTTTATTCAATGTTTATTAATTGTTTTGATTAATTATAATTGTTTAGAAACATTATAAGAATATGTATATACATATGTAGTACATATATTATACGTATACATATACATGCTATGTATATGTATATGTATATGTATATGTATATGTATATGTATATGTATATGTATATGTATATGTATATGTATATGTATTTGTATATGTATATGTATATGTATATGTATATGTATATGTATATGTATATGTATATGTATATGTATATGTATATGTATATGTATATGTATATGTATATGTATATGTATATGTATATGTATATGCATATGTGTATGTATATGTATAGGTATATGTATATGTATATGTATATATATATGTATATGTATATGTATATGTATATGTATATGTATATGTATATGTATATGTATATGTATATGTATATGTATATGTATATGTATATGTATATGTATATGTATATGAATATGTATATGTGTATGTATATGTATATGAATATGTATATGTATATGTATATGTATATGTATATGTATATGTATATGTATATGTATATGTATATGTATATGTATATGTATATGTACATGTAAATGTACATGTATATGTACATGTATATGTATATGTATATGTATATGTATATGTTTTTGTTGATGTATAGGTATATATATGCATATGTTTATGCATATGTATATGCTTATGTATATGTATTTCTATATGTATATGTATGTGTTTATGTATATCTATATCTATATCTATATCTATATGTAAGCTATATGTAAATTTATCTGTATGTGCATGTATATAAAAAAGTTCTAGAAATTCCACTATGAAAGTTTACAATAATTTAAAATAAATTGTATGAGATACCTCAACAAGTTAGGAAAAAAACAACTAATGATGAACAAAACTAACAAGAAATTAGTGAAAGATAACATCAGGTTGAAACTGGATTTAGTCGGTCCACTATTTAAGTAGTTGTCCTTCAATTCTTGAAATTGTGAAATTTCTCTACAAAGCTGAAACTATTTATCATTATAATGATAATAAAATTTAAATATCTGGTTTTTTAGGCAATACCTTAACAAATGTTTTACAATAAAAGAATATGCGATTGTCGTTGTTTTGAAGGTGAACTAATACACGAAATAGCTTTAAAATGGATAATTGTTGGTTAATGCACTCTTACGTCCATTATAATGACAATAAAACTAGATGATTGTTGTACGATTCATACGAACATTAATTTGTCATTAATTTGCACTGTTTGTATCTTGTAAATACTGCAGTAGTTTTGTAAATGAGATTTTCGTTTTTATGAAACTTGCCCAAAACATAATATTAATGAAAAGATAATAACCTATTTGTAAACACTAAATAAATAAAATTAATAACTTTTAAACCTATCTCTAAATTTATCACTTTCATGTACTGTATACAAAATTAAGGTCACATTTTTTGTTACTAAATATGTATATATATATATATATATATATATATATATATATATATATATATATATATTATATAACTACACTTTGAGTAAAGTGGAAAAATAGAAAATATTTTTGGTAAAGAATATGTTCAACAAACTCGAAATATTCTTAAAGCTACAATTAAAATGCAATTGGTTACGCTATGCATGTTTCGGATCAATTATGATATTCGCCTAAGGAGAAGTATTATTTTGCTTACCACTTTCTCAAGACAAAGTTGAGGAATTTAGATAGTCTAAATACGTGCATGTGTTTGGATTTATATTTATGCATATATGTATGTATGATAATATATGTACTATGTATGTATGACAATCAAAAGTAATTTTTGGAAATAACTTACGAAAGGAATAGATTATCAAAATTTCCCCACTCTGTTCTGAGTAAGTCGTCAGCAAAATAACACTGCAATTTATTTCCTTAGCTGAAGAAGCTAATTGCCTCTGAAACATGCTAAAACCTATCAAAGGTATTTTAATTGTATCTCGAAACCCTTTTTGCGCTTGTCCAGCATAGTCATTACCAAAAATATTTTCCATTTTTCCTCTTCACCCAAAGTCGAATTCAGTTAAAGGACATCCTGCATTCTTCGTTTTTTTGCCGAATAACTTATGGTTGACCGACGAGCGAATTGGGTTTGGTTTCGAACCCACTTTGTATATATATAAACACTGAATGGTCTCTATTGTAATAATTACTATACAAGAAAACGTATATAGATAAGTATAAATATATAAATAAATAAATAAATAAATATATATATATATATATATATATATATATAGCCCTAAAATAATATATATACATTTTTTTTTACACACTCACATATGCTTTTGTAACTGTGCTATTAATATTTATTTATTGTTGAATTGTTACTTATAGTTATGTTTTAATTATTGTTGTTATTTATTTACTGTTATATTATTCTTCATTGTTATTTTGTTATTTATTGTTATATATCTTTATTGTTGTTGTTATTTTTAGTTGTAAATTCATAATTACATTTTTTTTGTTATTGTTAAGTTTTATAAGCTTTTCTTTACATAGTTTCTTGTAGCTGCATTATATTTATTTGTTAGGTTTTGTATTTTGGTTCTTTGATATTTATTGGTTTATTTTAAATACATTCCATTAGTCACTTCCGTTGATTGGCGATGACAACCAAAATTGATTTTTCGCCGGGAAACACACACACACACACACACACACACACACACACACACATATATATATATATATATATATATATATATATATATATATATATATATATATATATGTGTGTGTGTGTGTGTGTGTGTGTGTGTGTGTGTGTGTGTGTGTGTGTGTGTGTATGTGTGTGTATTTATATATATACGTAATGTGATTGTACGCGTACTGCGGCGGGCAGTATTCTCTTGGAATACATACCGCAAAGAGATAAAATTTAAAACATAAAGAGTTTAAATTTCTTTAAGTAAAACAAACCAAGCCACCGTAAGAAGGGTTAGAAACTTATATTTAAGGCCGTTTGCAAGGGGAAGATGGTCAAAATTGACCTAGAGTTACCATCGACATTTCCAGAGATAAAGCAAGACGAGAAAAATCAATAATAAAGAATAATAAAATTTCATCAGAAGCACCCTTAAAGAGTTATACGGCTTGATCGAAAAAGTGGATTGAATCGATCTGATTATCAGTTTTGCGAGCCGTTAAGCTCTTGTACAAAAGGAGTGCGCGCGCCGATCAGGCGACATCAATAAAGCATCCTTATTGGTTGTCAACTCGTGGGAACGGACTGCAAGGTGGGGGTGTTTCCCTGTTTGAGCGAAGCCAAGCGTCCTTTTACGCCCCGGCTAAACCAGGACTCTCTAAGGGTAAGGACGTTGTCGGGCGTGGCTCCGGTAAAACAATGAACAGTAGTTTTGTTACCGTTAATAGTTCAAAAACTATGAGTGGCTAGGGAAAGTTCGTTTCGTTGAGATGTCGTGACGCTGTAGTTTCGAATATGGGGCCCTTTCGCATTTCAAGATCGCGGCGAAAGAGGTTTCCCCATAAATTTCCATCAAATTATGTGCGAGCGTCATTAAATGTGTGTGTTGCAGCCTTACTAGAAAGACAAGGCGATGTGAACAGTGTAACCTAGCAAACAGTTTTAAAAGAGTGAGTCTAAATTTCTAACAAAATTAAACAAAATTTAACTAACTTGATAAACGTTTTAAAAAATTTTTCTATTTCTTTTCTGTGTTAAAAAATGCCCAAGAACTGTGTTAAAAGAAGGGCTTAAAGCTAAAATTTTATTAGTAACTGTTAAAATTTAAAAGAGGTGCGAAAGTCATCGAAGGAAGAAGATGGGAGATTTTCCAGCAAAGGGTGATGCGAGCTGATCTACCTGAAGCGTACCAGACACACAAAGGGATGGAGGATTTCAAAGATGGCGGCAACGCGTGGGAAGTCATCCAAGGATACCGGCGTGGGAACGATGCAACAGCCAAGCCGGACCTTCCCCACCCCCGCTGGAGAACAAAGGGAGAGACGGAGAAGAGAGGGAGAAAATAGGCAAGCCGTGCTTTGTGTGGATTCAGGTCAGATCTATTTTTTGTCTTCCCTTTGCAAATTAAAAATTTTAATTTGAAGAATTTTTTCTTAATTGGGAAAATGTTATAAAATTTAAATAAATTTTCAAACCATTAACAGTCAACTTTGAATTTTATAAGTAAATGCTGGTGGCTTTGTTTTAAAGAGTGGGGGGTTTCAAGATGGCGATGCCATAAAAGCAGAAATTATGTTGTATTTCATGAATGTAAGGGAAATAGAAATTTTAGGTTAGAATTTATGTAAAGGGAAAGGGTTTTAAATAAACAAATCAAATAAAGGGATTTAAATTATTTAAAGAGTTAAAATCTTATGAAGGTGTAAAGAATTTAAATAAAAGATGTGTTGTAATAAAGTTAAATATAGTTTGCTAGAAGTAAATATCCAAGATGGCGGACAAAAGGCTATTGTTTACAACAGCTGATTGGAAGGCTATGCTTTAGTTTCAGGTACTCCTATAAACAGGAGTGTTATTTCATATAATTAAATTAAACTAAATTGGTATTTTATTTAGAAGGAGTCATTACGACATTTTTCATATGAAACAAATTGACATAAATTGTTCTCATATAAAATAAACAAGGGTTATAACAAATTGAAGCTTTTTAATTTAAACTGTTGATCTTATTTAGAAAAGGGTGAAATTATATATATGTGTATTAAATAAATTAAATCAAACCAAGGTTTGAGTAAAAATAAAGGGTTATGATTTTGATATGTGTAGATTTTAAATATTTTAAAAAGTGCAACAAAAGAGTTAAGTTAAAGAGATTTTAAATTTGTAAGTGGGTCTAGCTAACCAAAATAATATGTTAATATAAGTTTTCTTTTTTGAATTATAAGTATATATATTGTTTATTTCATGATTTATATGTCTATAAAATAATATCTTGGTGGTAGGGTAACTTAGAAAGAAAATTGAAATTTTTGCAAATTAGTTTAAATATAAATTATATAAAATAAAGGCAAAAGGGCTAGTAGCCATTTAGCAAAGGTTACTCAAGATTTATTAAATATCAATTTCCTTCAGAAATTGCATTGATAAATTTTAAATAAATTTTAATTAAACTTCAGTATTTATAATTTTCATGAAGAAAGGGTTAATTCAAATGATAACCAAAGGGTTACATATTTTATATTAAAAGGGTTTAACTATGATTAAATAAGTTGTAAACAAAACTCAGTATTTATAATTTTCATGCCGAAAGGGTTAATTCAAATAGTAGCCAAAGGGTTTTTTATTTTATATAAAAAGGGTTAAATAAATTTTAAAATTTGTAAATTTCTTTGTAAATGATCAAGGATCAGTTTAAAATGGTGTAACTAGGTTTTAAATAAATATTAATAAATTTCATTATGTGGATTTTCATGCCGAAAGGGTTAATCAAATAGTAATCAAAGGGTTAAATATTTTCTAATCAAAGGGTTAAATGAATTTAAATAAATTTGTAGATTTTGTAAATGAGTGAAGATATTTTTAAAAAAGGTTTTAAATATGTTTCAGTAAACGGTTGAATTAAAATATGTATTTAAATGTTAAATTCCAATTGGGAAGGTGTTTGAATTTATTCAGCAGATGTTTTAACAATTTTTATAAATTATGATTTGTTGTTCAGTAAATATTTTGATAATCTTGTAGGAGATATGGCTATATGTTTTATATGTAATTTTTGTTTCAGTATGTACTTCGTAATTGGTTTTTATATAATCTGATATAATTTATGAAATTGTTTTTAGGTTGTTTGGTAAAATTGATTGAAATTTTACCTGCTAAAGTAAATAGAAATTGAATTTTAAAAAGGTCATTTAAAATTGATAAAGATATAGAAAAATCTTATCATTTACATGGCTATGTAAAATATGGCCATAAATAAAGTAGTGTGTTTAGAAAGTTTAACTAATTGAACAAAATGTGTAAAGTAGGGATCTTTCGGAGTGTGTTGAAAAGTAAGGCTTTGCTTGAACCCAAAAGGTTAAAGCGAATTTTTGTAATTTGTAACAATTAAATGTTCAGTAAAAAGTTAAGTAAACAAAACCAAATATTGACGTTTAAAATCGCAAGGTTGAGAACCTGGGATACTGGAATAAAATTAGGACAAGCAGTAAAGGGTTGTTAAAAAGTCACTTAAGGGAAAAGAGAATTTTTTAATTTGAAGATAAGAACAAGAATTTCAGGTAGTAAAGGGTTATATTTTCGACAAGTAAGATTGACCGTCAAGTAGAGCAAAGTTTTACGCTTTGGCATACTCCGATTGAAAGAAAATTAAAATCGTAAATTCTTAATTTAAATGTTAATGTCAACTAAAATAAGCAGAGTATGGTTTCTTAACTGTGTAAGAACCAACACAAAGGATATTTTTAAGTCAAATAAATTGCAGACTGTGCATTGTAAAATTAAATTTTAAATTTTTTAAAATTAAAAAATAAATATTTTTTAACTAACTTGCAAACAAACTGAGTATTATTTTAAACAAGTTTCTTACACTCTCCTACAGCTGATATGGTCATTTCGCCGTTTAGATGTCTTTCAAAAGAACCCATCCCCCGGGATGACTTACCCGTTAAGGGTAGAATCCGCAGCAAGTTAGGTTTTTTCTTTTTTAAGTCCAGTGACTTGTTCTCTGGCAGATTTTGGCGAGCATTGCACAGCGTTCGTGGTTTTGGCTGCGAGCGGCTCGTTTCAAAATTCTTGCTCTGCAATGGGCGTTGGTGGGCGGACTTGCGCGCGCGTGCTGGTCAACGGTAGGGTTGACGGCGCCGCGTAGGTGGCGGCCCGGTCCGTTGCAGTTAGTAAGATGGCGCCCAACGTGGGGCCGACGGGTAAAGTTGCGGACTTTCCCGTATAAATATTTCGGTCTCTATTAAAATCATAAAAAGACATGGCGAAATTCGACCTAGGAAGTGTAAGAAATAAATAATAAAAAGTTAAAGAAAAGAGTTAGATTGCAGTTGTAGGTTGAAACACTGGTAAATTAATTTAAAAATAAGATAAGAAGATGAAATTAAGAGTTAAATAGTTTAGTATGAGAAATAGATTTAAAAGAGGTAAGAAAGTAAAGTAGGGGTAAATAGTTGTAAATAGAAAGAAGCAAACACTTAGACGAACGCGCGCATAGGAAACACACGCACGACATCCAACGACACTTTTATGTAAATTAAAGGATTTTATAGAAAAGTTTAGAATTAGGGTTTAGAAAGAAGGAAAGGATTAAAAAAAAAAAGGAAGAAATAGAATAAAACAGAGATTATGGCTTCACCAAAGCAGCAGGAGAAGAGTGATATAGAGAAGTTCATGGAGTGGTGGAGAGAAGAGAGAGAACTAGAGCGAAAGGAGAGAGAAGAAGAGAGAGAGCAAGAGCGAAAGGAGAGGGAAGAGAGAGCAGCAAAGAGAGATAAATAGAGAGAAGAAAAGAGAGAGCAAGAACGAAAGGAGAGAGCAGCAAAGAGGGATAAAGAAAGGGAAGAGAGAGAGCAAGAGCGAAAGGAGAGGGAAGAGAGAGCAGCAAAGAGAGATAAAGAGAGAGAAGAAAAGAGAGAGCAAGAGCGAAAAGAGAGAGAAGAAAAGAGAGAGCAAGAACGAAAGAAAAGAGAAGCAGAGTGGGAACAAAAGAAAATGAAATGGCAAAGAGAAAAAGAAGAAAGAGAGCGAGAACGGAGGAAGGAAGAAGTAAAGAAAGAACAAGAGGAAATAAGCAACGTCAGACAACCAGGACCAACCGTCTACTGGGAGAAACCGAGAGTGTGGGCCTACCATCAGATAGTGGGAACCCGAAGGATCGAGTTCTTCGGGAAGGAAAATGAAGATCCAGTTGACTTCATAAAAAAGATGGAAGAGCTTTTCGAAGAAACCGACCCCATGCTCGAGGAGGAGGCCAAGCTTCAAATGATTGTAAGGAATCTACAAAGAACAGCCAAAGCTTGGTGGCTGGCAGTGCAACGGCCAGAAGACCAGTACGAGGAATTTAAGAGCAAGTTTCTTAACATGTACTGGGGATTTGCTGCGCAAGAGAAAATAAGGCGGCAGTTAGACACTGGGAAGTATAACGAGATGGGACCATACAAAAGGTCTGACTACTTCGTGGTGATGGTTAACAAGGCCAGGAACCTGGATCCACCAATACCTGAGAGGTACTTGGTGAGCAAAGTAATGGCACATTTCGAAAGGGAAATTAGCAGTGCTTGCATAGGAGTTCATCGGGAGTCCGTGGCCAACGCCATTGAATTTTTGGACAATTTTGAAACCGAGACCCGGAACATAGAAATAGAAAAAAGTATTGGTAGTATGAAGAAGAATAAAAGGATAGTAAAAGAAAAAGAGAGGCAAAAAAGAGTTACATCTGACAGAGGAGCGAGCAAAAACGTGCTGGAAGGAGAAGGCAAAAGGGAACAGAGTGGAAAAAGGGCGATGGGTGGGGCAGAGCCCAAGGATGCTGTAGAACAGCTACCCAGTAACAGTAAAGGAGGAAGAAAGGAAGAAATTGAGAGAAGAAGTAGGCAGCAGGAAGCTGCAAAACAAGGAGGCCCAAAGAGTTCCAGTGACCTAGCCAAGATCCCGGAAGGAAACGGAAATGCAAGCAATCTCAGAGAAACTCAAAATCAGGAAGCTCAAGTAGGAGAAGTCATAAGACATACACAAGACCATCCAAACACATCCATTGCTAACTTGGAAGCTCAAGAAGGAGAAGATGTAAGACCTAAACAAGACCATCCAAACACATCCATTGCTAACTTGGAAGCTCAAGAAGGAGAAGATGTAAGATCTACACAAGACCATCCAAACACATCAGTTGCTAGCTTGGAAGCTCAAGAAGGAGAAGATATGAGATCTAAACAAGACCATCCAGGAGAGCTCCAAGAGATTAGTAGGAGAGCAAAAATCGACAAGGTGGGATGGATTGGTACAAGCGAAGAAGAGGGGCTTGTACTGGCGCCAGCCGAACACCAGGCTGACGTCGTTACCCCTATCGAGAACCCGGAGTGGCCGAGTCTCGGGGGGGGATTGGGACATGGATCCCAATCTGAGGGAAATGTTGGAGCAGAAGTGGCAAAAGAGAAACCAGATACAGAACTAACACAGAGAGGTAGTGAACAGGAGAAAAAGGGAAAACCAAAAGGCCAGGAGGCAAAAGTAACAGAGCAAAGTGAAAGCAAGAAGGGAGCAGCAACTTTAAGCAAAAGAAGAGGAGCCGATGGCAAAGCAAACAGGAATGTGCCGGAAGGGAGGAGCAAAGGAGGTCATACACGTGGAACTAGGGCGGAAAAAAGGGCAGAGCCCGAGAAAGCCGAAAGTAGGAACCAAAAGTATAAAGGACAAGAGGAAGAAATAGGAGGAAAGGTACAGAGAGGACAAGGAGGCTTAGAATGTTCCTACGACCATGCGGAAATCCCGGAAGGAAACAAGGATGCGAGCGAGCCAGAGGACAAGAAAAACAAGCGTAATAGGAAGGAAAAAGGAGGAGAAAAGAGAACTCAGGACAAGGCAAAAAGAAGTAGACCCAGATGCAGGATGAGGAGGAGATTAGGAGTTGTAAATTGGAAGAGTAGAGTAAAGAGAAAGAAAAACAAAAATTATAAAAATGGCCAAACACTGAAACCACGTCGAGTATACAATGTAAGAAACCTAGGTACAATACAGCAGCAGGATGAAAATAAATCGATTCTCACGTAGACTCAGGAGGAAAGGCTGAAAAAATTAATAGTGGAATACAAAGAGGTGTTCAGCGAGACTTCAGGAAGGTACGATGTTAAAGATATAAAATTATACGTAGACTAATAATAAACATCGAAGCCTGATAGCTGACCTGACTTCAAAACAAAAAATGTATGTTGCCGTAGTGCAACAAATATCGATCCAAAGTTGTGTATACAGTAAGAGCACTGACCCAGGCAAAAAAGATAAGGAAGTAGCTTTACTACACAAGGTCACAGCTGTGTGGAGTTGCCGACTAATGCGTAGGCAAGTTACGCAAAACGCCAGCTGATAGGGACAGCGCCAGAGAGTGAGAGGGGAATACCCGAACATCGTTCCTCACTTAAGATAAGGAGCGGAAGTAAATAACTACAGGTGTAGATTGTAAGAACTTGGTTAGATATTTTGGAGTGTAATTATAGGAAATGTAAAATGTTTATATGTATGTAAAGAAAAAATAAAATAAAGCCACTAACGAGAGTGTAAATGTAGGGCGATGTAAGAAATGGAAAATTTAAGATAAAAAATTTTAAATTTTTTAACTTTTAAAAAAAAAATAAAGCAAAGAGAAATCAAAATCAGATATATTGTATAAAGCCTGAGAGTGAAAAGTGAGAGTTGTGAGATTTATAAAAATGCATAAACTTATGGTTGTACTTATTAATATTGTGAAAGTGTTTTAAGTGTTTCAGTGAGAAGAGATAGAAGAGGACTAAGGACAAGTAGATAGATAAGTAATATAGTTAAGAGTTAGCTAGCACCCACAAATAAAATAAGAAAACAGATAAATCTCGAAAAATAAATTTTTTTTTTAGTATAAGTAAATTTTTATTTTGGAGATACTTTCAAAAAAATTTTTTGTCTCAATTTTAAAGGGGGATCTTGCGGCGGGCAGTATTCTCTTGGAATACATACCGCAAAGAGATAAAATTTAAAACATAAAGAGTTTAAATTTCTTTAAGTAAAACAAACCAAGCCACCGTAAGAAGGGTTAGAAACTTATATTTAAGGCCGTTTGCAAGGGGAAGATGGTCAAAATTGACCTAGAGTTACCATCGACATTTCCAGAGATAAAGCAAGACGAGAAAAATCAATAATAAAGAATAATAAAATTTCATCAGAAGCACCCTTAAAGAGTTATACGGCTTGATCGAAAAAGTGGATTGAATCGATCTGTTTATCAGTTTTGCGAGCCGTTAAGCTCTTGTACAAAAGGAGTGCGCGCGCCGATCAGGCGACATCAATAAAGCATCCTTATTGGTTGTCAACTCGTGGGAACGGACTGCAAGGTGGGGGTGTTTCCCTGTTTGAGCGAAGCCAAGCGTCCTTTTACGCCCCGGCTAAACCAGGACTCTCTAAGGGTAAGGACGTTGTCGGGCGTGGCTCCGGTAAAACAATGAACAGTAGTTTTGTTACCGTTAATAGTTCAAAAACTATGAGTGGCTAGGGAAAGTTCGTTTCGTTGAGATGTCGTGACGCTGTAGTTTCGAATATGGGGCCCTTTTGCATTTCAAGATCGCGGCGAAAGAGGTTTCCCCATAAATTTCCATCAAATTATGTGCGAGCGTCATTAAATGTGTGTGTTGCAGCCTTACTAGAAAGACAAGGCGATGTGAACAGTGTAACCTAGCAAACAGTTTTAAAAGAGTGAGTCTAAATTTCTAACAAAATTAAACAAAATTTAACTAACTTGATAAACGTTTTAAAAAATTTTTCTATTTCTTTTCTGTGTTAAAAAATGCCCAAGAACTGTGTTAAAAGAAGGGCTTAAAGCTAAAATTTTATTAGTAACTGTTAAAATTTAAAAGAGGTGCGAAAGTCATCGAAGGAAGAAGATGGGAGATTTTCCAGCAAAGGGTGATGCGAGCTGATCTACCTGAAGCGTACCAGACACACAAAGGGATGGAGGATTTCAAAGATGGCGGCAACGCGTGGGAAGTCATCCAAGGATACCGGCGTGGGAACGATGCAACAGCCAAGCCGGACCTTCCCCACCCCCGCTGGAGAACAAAGGGAGAGACGGAGAAGAGAGGGAGAAAATAGGCAAGCCGTGCTTTGTGTGGATTCAGGTCAGATCTATTTTTTGTCTTCCCTTTGCAAATTAAAAATTTTAATTTGAAGAATTTTTTCTTAATTGGGAAAATGTTATAAAATTTAAATAAATTTTCAAACCATTAACAGTCAACTTTGAATTTTATAAGTAAATGCTGGTGGCTTTGTTTTAAAGAGTGGGGGGTTTCAAGATGGCGATGCCATAAAAGCAGAAATTATGTTGTATTTCATGAATGTAAGGGAAATAGAAATTTTAGGTTAGAATTTATGTAAAGGGAAAGGGTTTTAAATAAACAAATCAAATAAAGGGATTTAAATTATTTAAAGAGTTAAAATCTTATGAAGGTGTAAAGAATTTAAATAAAAGATGTGTTGTAATAAAGTTAAATATAGTTTGCTAGAAGTAAATATCCAAGATGGCGGACAAAAGGCCATTGTTTACAACAGCTGATTGGAAGGCTATGCTTTAGTTTCAGGTACTCCTATAAACAGGAGTGTTATTTCATATAATTAAATTAAACTAAATTGGTATTTTATTTAGAAGGAGTCATTACGACATTTTTCATATGAAACAAATTGACATAAATTGTTCTCATATAAAATAAACAAGGGTTATAACAAATTGAAGCTTTTTAATTTAAACTGTTGATCTTATTTAGAAAAGGGTGAAATTATATATATGTGTATTAAATAAATTAAATCAAACCAAGGTTTGAGTAAAAATAAAGGGTTATGATTTTGATATGTGTAGATTTTAAATATTTTAAAAAGTGCAACAAAAGAGTTAAGTTAAAGAGATTTTAAATTTGTAAGTGGGTCTAGCTAACCAAAATAATATGTTAATATAAGTTTTCTTTTTTGAATTATAAGTATATATATTGTTTATTTCATGATTTATATGTCTATAAAATAATATCTTGGTGGTAGGGTAACTTAGAAAGAAAATTGAAATTTTTGCAAATTAGTTTAAATATAAATTATATAAAATAAAGGCAAAAGGGCTAGTAGCCATTTAGCAAAGGTTACTCAAGATTTATTAAATATCAATTTCCTTCAGAAATTGCATTGATAAATTTTAAATAAATTTTAATTAAACTTCAGTATTTATAATTTTCATGAAGAAAGGGTTAATTCAAATGATAACCAAAGGGTTACATATTTTATATTAAAAGGGTTTAACTATGATTAAATAAGTTGTAAACAAAACTCAGTATTTATAATTTTCATGCCGAAAGGGTTAATTCAAATAGTAGCCAAAGGGTTTTTTATTTTATATAAAAAGGGTTAAATAAATTTTAAAATTTGTAAATTTCTTTGTAAATGATCAAGGATCAGTTTAAAATGGTGTAACTAGGTTTTAAATAAATATTAATAAATTTCATTATGTGGATTTTCATGCCGAAAGGGTTAATCAAATAGTAATCAAAGGGTTAAATATTTTCTAATCAAAGGGTTAAATGAATTTAAATAAATTTGTAGATTTTGTAAATGAGTGAAGATATTTTTAAAAAAGGTTTTAAATATGTTTCAGTAAACGGTTGAATTAAAATATGTATTTAAATGTTAAATTCCAATTGGGAAGGTGTTTGAATTTATTCAGCAGATGTTTTAACAATTTTTATAAATTATGATTTGTTGTTCAGTAAATATTTTGATAATCTTGTAGGAGATATGGCTATATGTTTTATATGTAATTTTTGTTTCAGTATGTACTTCGTAATTGGTTTTTATATAATCTGATATAATTTATGAAATTGTTTTTAGGTTGTTTGGTAAAATTGATTGAAATTTTACCTGCTAAAGTAAATAGAAATTGAATTTTAAAAAGGTCATTTAAAATTGATAAAGATATAGAAAAATCTTATCATTTACATGGCTATGTAAAATATGGCCATAAATAAAGTAGTGTGTTTAGAAAGTTTAACTAATTGAACAAAATGTGTAAAGTAGGGATCTTTCGGAGTGTGTTGAAAAGTAAGGCTTTGCTTGAACCCAAAAGGTTAAAGCGAATTTTTGTAATTTGTAACAATTAAATGTTCAGTAAAAAGTTAAGTAAACAAAACCAAATATTGACGTTTAAAATCGCAAGGTTGAGAACCTGGGATACTGGAATAAAATTAGGACAAGCAGTAAAGGGTTGTTAAAAAGTCACTTAAGGGAAAAGAGAATTTTTTAATTTGAAGATAAGAACAAGAATTTCAGGTAGTAAAGGGTTATATTTTCGACAAGTAAGATTGACCGTCAAGTAGAGCAAAGTTTTACGCTTTGGCATACTCCGATTGAAAGAAAATTAAAATCGTAAATTCTTAATTTAAATGTTAATGTCAACTAAAATAAGCAGAGTATGGTTTCTTAACTGTGTAAGAACCAACACAAAGGATATTTTTAAGTCAAATAAATTGCAGACTGTGCATTGTAAAATTAAATTTTAAATTTTTTAAAATTAAAAA
>JBAIZL010000010.1:74920864-74948364 GCA_036971475.1 Prosapia bicincta | reverse complement strand
TTAAATAAAACGAATGGCATTTGTTAAGAACACCCTTGAAATCCTTAAACAGTTGTGCAGTTGAATTTTTGTTGAACTGTTTTATTTACATCGCTACAATGCTTCTCCTTGAGGACACCAAGAGGGAAGAAAGCCTGTAAACCCCCAGATAATGCAGAAAATATTTTTGAATTCCTCTATCCCTGTAATATTATTGTTAATAGGTTTACCAATGCTATATGCTAAATTCACTCACTTCTGGGAGTTGTAAAGATGCAGTTTTGTATGCTTTACATAGTTGTTTATAAATTACCTAACACAACAATAATTCTCAAAACAAATAATGGCAATGAAATAACCTTCAAATTTCGAAATATTGTCAAGGTTCAATATTAAATTGCTGATACCAGAGAGTGCTGAGATTCAGCGTCAATATTTAACAGAAGGGTGGAAACTTTACAAGAGGTTTCATCCCTGACGTACTGCATTCTTTGCCATTATAAAAAGCGGAAGAAGGGCATAACTGCTCTAAATGACTGTCATAAGTTAGTATGTAGTGAACATATGATCAAAATGCGTGTAGAATTATAGATGAAATAACAACTATCCGTGTCTTTCCATGCTAGCTTGTTTTTCGTTTGTGTGTTATTTGAAATTTCGTTTTATTGATAGCAAACTACAATATTTCTTTCTAAGTCTTTCTTTTTTTTATTTTTTACAAGTTGATTCTATTTAAAAATTCAAATTTTAGTACTTGCAAAACGTTTGTGTAGTTTATTTTTTTTTAACTTTCTCATAGTGAATCAAAATGACTCACGGGTACAAACCACACCAAGCAATTAGAGTACCAACTATTGCTTTAAAAGATATAATATCTCCGAATGCTAACAATGCCAAACTATTCGGCAAAACAAATGCACAGCAAATGCTAAAGATATATCGCAAAGTTGTAAACACTATGAAGAAGAGAAAGGGCGAACACGTGGTAATGTTACAGTAATGTTACTGATGATCTTAATTCAGAAGGAAATGCTGTAGTAGAGTAGCGATTACAGTAAGTAAAAACCTGATTCCTTGTTTAAGTACAACATCTGAATACTGCCGGATGTTAGAATATCAAATTATTTTGGGTGTTGGTTTACAGAATCAGATTAGCCATGACGATAACCAGTCTCTTGTAGGGGAAGGGACGTGAAGAAGGATGACAAGGCGAGAATTAGTGACGCCTCATAGAAAAACGAAGACCACGACTGAATTAGTAACGGTTTATTGAAGAATGACAACCGGGTGAGAATTAATGACAGCTAAAAGAAGAAGCATGTCATGGCGAGAATTAGTGACCACCCACAAAAAAAGGAAGATCATGTGTGAATTAGTATCGAGTTATGGGAAATAGACAACATGGCGAGAATTAGTGGCAGCTAATAGAAATATCATGTCAGAGTGACAAATAGTAAAGAGTGTAGAAGAGAACAAGGCGAGAATTAGTGACAACTTATAAAAGAATGAGGACAAAATGGAAATTAGTATCGGCTTGTAGAAGATCTTGTAAAAGACAAGGTTGGAAGAGAATTATAAACGTCCTATAAAAGAAAGAAGGACACAAAGTTGAGAATTAGTGGAGAAAAAAGACAGGGTTTTGAATTAGTGACGGCTTATAGAAAAGAGACAGTAAAGTGAGGATTAGCAACAGCTAATAGAAGAAGCATGTTGGAGCGACAATTAGTGACGGGTATAGAAGAAGAACGACAAGGCAAGAATTAGGGACAGGTTATAAAACAACGACGAGGAGTTGAAAAATTAACATTAGTGTCTAGTGTGGTAAAAGAAAGAAAAGGTTTTTAATTAGATACATCCTATAGAACAATTTGAGAATTAGTGACAGATAACAAAAGAGCATGACAGGAGAACAATTAAGTATAGGCGAAGAGTTAATAACGGCTTACAGAAATACCATGACGAGGTGAGAATTATTAACCGATATATAAGAGAGACGACAATTAGTGACCGCTTATAGAAGAATGATAACAAGGTGAATATTAGTGTCGGGTTGTAGAAGAAAGAAAGCAATGTGTGAAATAGTGTGGGCATAGAATAAAGAACATGGTAGAAATTAGATAAGTCCTATAGGAGAGAAACAGTAAAACGAAAATTATTAATAACTTATTGCAAACCCATAACAAGATGAAAATCAGTTTCAGCTTGTAGAAGAAAAATACAGGGTGTTAAATAGTGATGAACTGTAGAAATAGAAGACAATGTGGGAATTAGTGAAAGCCTTTAGAAGAACGTCAATAATGAGTGATGTCAAAAACTAAACCATTTCTATAAAGTGACTTTTTGCTGACATTCCTGCCTTGTTTCTCCTTGAGGACATAAAGATCAAAAATAGCATGACGAACGTCTAGAAATACCCAGACAAATCAGAAACTATTTTTAAATTTCCCTTACCGTATAACATGATTGTCGATTATAACAATTTCTATTTTACCGTATTTCTAGATTAATTTCAAAATTGTTTATAAAGTAGTAAAATGTAAAGGAGAGACAATTTTATAGGTGTCGCGTCAGATGTGACCAGCGACACTTGTGCCCAGCCACATTTGTGACCACATTGGTTCAAGGGGTGGGGGGAAGATACACTGGGAATCCCAGCCCTCACCCTGACACGCTGCTAAGCCGAATGCCCCAGTCACTTGACACTTTCTCCTGGCTGTCTTGGTGTTAATTAGTATTCCTGGTTGAATTAGTATTCCTATTGAACTATGGAACTACCACAACAGACGTCATAGAACAACTAATGCTGTTGAGGGATGGAACAACAGACTAAACAACACCCTTCTGAAAACAAATCCTAGAATCAAAGAATTGATTAGCTGTTTGAAATCTGAAGCGGAAAATGCAGCCCGCGCATACATGACGCTAAGTTGAACCTTGGAGGGAAGAGGAGAAAATCCACTTATATAAGACTGGACGAGGGCATTAACAAAACATTCAAGACTTATGAACAAAATGGTGACATAAGAACATTTCTTTTAACTATGTCCTACTTACAAAAATTAGACTGAGCTCAAACTGGATAATGATAAAAGTAATTACCATATTTGTAAATAGTACGAAATTCATTTAAAAAAAACAAAAAAAATACAAAAATTAAAATACAAAAAAAAAGAAATTCACATGTTAAACTATGATATAAAAAACAAATATAAAAATTACGAAGCTTATAGCTGATTTTAAACACGCCTAAATGATAGAAAACTTACTTGTGTTTCTAAGTAATGGTGCAACTTGTTTTCTATCACTTAGCCAGTCCAAAGCCTGGGCAAAGTGTGATGGGAATCAGAAAGGCTATAATCATACCTAATGCAGGAAATAATGTGGGTCTCCCAATCCATGGTATATTTGGGGTAGCTTGGTCACAACTGTCGCATATTTCATCATGGTCACAAGTGTCGCTGGGCACATCTGTCGTATATTCATTTTATATACTTTAAAAAATTTTATATAAATCTTTACAAAACATAACAATAATTATATTATCAACATAATACATAATACAACCACATTAAAATGACCTATTTGACACATAATTTAAACAATCCTTTAATCACGTAAGCATCCAAGTAGAACAAGAAGATTATCAGTGCTTTACATATGGTAATGAAATGTCATAACACATTAATTACACTGATTCACGGTAATAGGGAGGTTAGGTCAGTCTCATCAATTCTTAAGGTTGTTGGACTCTGAAACAATAAACTTGTAATTAATTTTATATTCAATTTAAAATTGATTTGACCTACTTTGAAGCATAATTAAATCCTTGCAGTTGCTCTACCTTGACTATTTCAGCGACAGGTGACAATTGCAAATATTAATGGCAAATGTTAAACGTGTATGATTAAGATTCAGTGACAAGTACGTTTAAGTTCAGTTCCTCAAGGCCGAATGTATTTTGCTCTCCACTGACGCGATATGCTGCAGGATGAAAATAGGCAACAAGGTTTAGAAAAGCCTCGTCAGTAACGGAACATAAAAAATGTATTTATATCTGCACCAGAAATTACCGATATTGCCAACATTATGTCTTATCTGAAAAATATAGCTTCTTTCACTTTTCCATTGTACTTTATTTACAGGATATTATTAATAAATAATACAAACAAAAAACCTCTATATACTAACTATTTTTCTTCTAGTCTTATGTACATTTCGGTTACAAAGTAACCACCTTCAGAGACATGTTATGGAATGTACCTACGGTTACCAGGAGTAAGGGTAGGATGTACCGGTTAACACCAGGAGTATTGGATGGATTGCACATGCTTTCACTAGAAGTAGGGAATGTAATCTACCTGCTGTCACCAGGAGAAAGAGTGGAATGACCCTGCTGCCCCCAAGAGTAGGGGTAGAATGAACATGTTGTCACAGTAGTGGGCAATGAAATGTACATACTGTCATCAAGAATACGGGATGGGATGTATCTGCTGCCACCAGGAGTAGGGGTAGAATGAACATGTTGTCCCAGTAGTGGGCAATGAAATGTACATACGGTCATCTGGAATACGGAATGCAATCTACCTGCTATCACTAGGAGAAGGGATGGGATGTACCTGTTGTCACCGGGACAAGGGAATGAAATGTACCTACGGTCACCGGGAGTAGGGATTGAATGTACCTATGGTCACCAGGAAAAGGAGATGAATTGTAGCTATGGTCGCCAGAGTTAGGAGATGATATGTACCTACTGCCATTAGGACTAGGGTGGAATTTAACTGCTGCCACAGGAATACTGACACGTCTCTGAGGATGGTTACTTGGTAACCGAAATGTACATAGGACTAGGATAAAAATATTTGAGGTTAGAGTTAATTTGTTTGTATTATTTATTAATAATAAACCACAGTAAATTATTCCAAATAATTAGTGAATATTATTGATATGTTTACTTTGAATATAATTCATACTGTTGTAGGATAAAGACATTTTCCAATCACAGATAATTGTTTAATCATTCTAATTTAATCAACTCTATATTTTTATAATGTTCATCTGTAATCAAAGAATAATTCTAATTATTAGGACCAAATCTTAATACTTTATTTCAGATATAAGTAACTTAAAGTTTAGTATGACTTATGCAACTCGTTTAAAATTTTCAGCTTTGTAGGTTTTTCACTTTGAACGTAAGTAAAGAGCCTGTAGCAAATGTCAACTTTTTTAAAGCAACAGCTAGAAAGCAGTTGGATCCAAAGTACTACTAAAACGGCTTCTCAAAAACTTTGAGTAAATAAAAGTATATGTGTGCTGGATCGTTGCCCAAATACAGTAAGGTGATCTTAGTCTGAGCTGCCTTTCTTTGGAAAGAGGAAAAAAAGTTAGCCACAAGTAAGCTGGATCCACGATATTAGAAAATAAACAGTTAGACTATCACAGTTAGAAAACCTTCAACATGGGAAGTATTGGGGTATATTTAAATTCTTTAAGAGCCTCTTTCACTGGTCAATGTTAAAATAATACAATTTTCTTAGCAACACGAAAAAATCTTCTCTCAACTGTTAACTGGTGAATGAGGATCTTGATAAATCAATATATTAAATTAAAAGATTTCATCTATTTGTTTTATAAATACTTCGGTTTGTGAAATGAATGTTGATTAAAACATATTTATTATACACCATATATATTATACATTATATATATAATGTTTTCCCCTTACATGTAATGAAAATATTATACACGTACCTACTTGCTAATATAATGTCCAAGTCACCACTCTCTTATACATATTTTTTTCACACAGGTTGCGATTGTTGAAATTCTCCTAAACTCAGTCACTACAGAATCAAAATATGCCAGTTCAAAAAATTTTATTTAACTTAAATTTGTATTAAATTAAACTTTTTATATCAGGTTTTCTTATTTCCCCTACGTCGATAAAACATTCTATTATGTAACTGTAAATTTAGTTTTTATTTTCTTCTTGCTATTACTTTTTTAATAAATATATATTTTTCAACACGAAATTACCAAATATGCCAAAACATTTTTTTTAAACAATAATAGGGAATCTTCTCTAATAAATATTACTAAAATTTAAATAAAGACATCTTGCATTCAGAGCTGTTTACACATTAGGCTCATACCCATTTAAACTTTAAATAGTATTTAAATTTATTTCCATTGGTGTTTTTTTAATCTATTTTGAAAGCAGTATCTAATTTGTTTTAATTAATTGAGGCGTTTTATACGACTGTTTAATGATCGGTCCTAACAATAAAATCACACCTTTTTGCATCAGAACAGGTAGAAACACCTGACAATTCGATATAATGAAATGAGCCCGTGCTGTGAGAGTGTTGGCTCAGGTGCTGCGCACTACAAGGTATATTGGTACAATGGAATCGAAAGTTTTAAAATCATCCGATAGAATGCATCACTTGTCAGAAGTCAATGGTAGTAAATTAAAATCCACTAAGCCCTGCTTACATAGCGGTTACTTACTTGGAATGTGCCAGCTCAAACCAAACAATGTTAAGCTTTGTTTACTCCGTAACGAAAATAAAATCACATTAAAAGTGACTTTTTAATTTCACTTAATCTGATTTTACCAAATCGAACAAATTCTTTTATAAATAAAATCATCTTAAAAAAGTCATCTTTACCAATTTCTCACAACTCATATCAGGCCTAAAAATGGTAAAAAATTTCCGTTAAACAAATTTAGATTCCCCTATTTAGCAGCCTGCATTATTTTGTATTTATTTAACGTAATTTACTATTATTTCAAATAACTATTTTGTCCTTCGTATTTTTTCTAGTGTGCAATTTACTAAACCATTTAATAGAATTTACTGACTAAAAATTACTTGTTGATTTATTTTCGCAAATAAATAATACACACAACCTCAAACTAAAAATCCACAAATTTGTAGACGTATTCTAGTTTTATGTACATTGCTCTTACAAAAGTCATCCTCGAGGCATGGTAATACAAGGACAATAGATGTATTGTCATTTCTCTGAGGATGGTTACTTTGTAACCGAAATATACATAAAGCTACAATTTATGGTTAGAGGTTTTTTGTATTATTTATTAACAATAAATCACAGTGAGTTATTCCAAGTAATTAGTGGTTTTTTCGTTGCTAATAGAAATGTAAATTGTAACTGCATTAATTTTGTATAAAGAGGTAATTTTACTGAATTTGTTATTTTGTTATTCCAACAAGATGCTTCAATGGTCATAGAAAATTTTAAACTAATAATCATTCTAAACACAAGAAATATACACAACTCCCAAATATACAACTTTAATTTCATACGCATTTCAATGACATTATGACATCATTATCAGTGATGCTCCAGAAACATATAATTTTAATCAAAGAAATGGGACATAACCTATAATATTTTTATATTATATTAAAAATAAAAAAATATATAGATTGTGTTATCTTGAATAAAAGGCATATGATTGTGGAGCATCACTGATAATGATGGAATAATGTCTTAGAAACGCGAATAAAATTACAGTTGTATAAATATGAGTTATGTATATTTTTTGTGTTTATAGCCTTAACTCACAAGCCAACTCGATTATTGTTTATACTAATCATTCGTTCAAATAAAAATGATTCACTTCTGATAATGATGTAACTGACATTTGAAGGAAACAAGCTCTCTATTGTATTAAAGATACAGTTTTTTTTTTTTTTTTTTTTTTTTTTAATAAATAAAACCTCTAAACCACAAATAACATTTATTTAAACCTTATGTACATTTCGATTGCTCAGCAATCATCGTATAATACCTCTGAAGATGATTGCTGAGCAATCGAAATGTACATAAGGTTTAAATAAATGTTATTTGTGGTTTAGAGGTTTTATTTATTTAAAAATAAACATTACGCCACAGTTGCTTCATACAGTTATAAAGATACAGTGTTTAGACATTTTTTATATTTGTTTTTTTTTTAACACGATCAAGTATTACTTTTATTTCCTAAGAAACATGGGAAAGGACCTTGAAGGTTTAAAAGTAGACATAGATCCTCTTGAGACAGGATATAGACGAGATACAATGGGAGTGTATGTGTAAGATTGTTTACCTACTCTCTTTCGGCGCCATAAAGAGTTGTCTACCAGGTGCATACTTCTCTCAAGAAAATATTTAAACAGGATGGATGCAGTAAGACACGGCTAAGGGGATGGCATTATATCTAGTAGTGGGAATGGGGGAAATAATTAAGCGAAGAATGGTTGCATAACCTGCAGGGGATCTTCTCTCACCTGGGGTATAAGAAAAATGTGTCTATTCGTTTTCCGCGGGTCTGTAAACATCTATTTATAATAAAAATAGCAATAATTTTAAATAATTTACGTACACAATTTTATTTAATTTCTATCTAATTTTTAAAAAAAATTAGTTTTGGCCCTCAAGGAAATGCTGACAGAAGTGAACACTTTTATAGACACGTCTACATTTAGAATAGAGAAATAAATTAATTTTGCGTGATGAGAAATTACCTAAACATTTGTTATCAGACGCCCTTAATAATGTTTTTATTTCAAAAATTGGATTAAAAATACATAACCTATTATTATCGACGTTATATTCAATTATTTGTATTGAAATTATTTAAATTTTAAATAAATTAATATCTTTATTAACTAATAAAAAATATTTAGTTACAAACATTTTTCTTAAAAAAATATATAATGTAACATAACCTACGTGTTAAAACAGTTTTTCTGAGAACATAACGTATAACATAAAACCAGCTGATATATGAAATCATATGTTATTATTTAATTCACTTCATGATGACTCATAGTATAAACTGATGGAATCTTTACGACGCTATTAATCTAACGACAATTAAAATGGCGCGAATTTCTATGTCTATGTCAATCCAGTTTTTATAAGCGTCCCTATAAAAGTTTTTACTTCAAAAAACTTATAATAAATTTTAAACCTTATTTTATAAACATGTGTAGTATCTGACATAGTATACAAATGCGATACTTTTACAAACGCGGTACTTTTCGATAAAACCTTCCAATTTGTTACATCATAAAAAAATCTCTGCTGTAGCGAATTTGCAGACAGAATTACAAAACAAGTGGTGTGATGTGGGCGCGCAGTGGAGGAGTTGCATTTTTAGTGTAAGAAAGTGAAAGTAATTTGACCGAGTTTACATGCATATTTAGAAAGGATTCTAATTAATTCGGTATAACTCCAGAGGGGCCAAATCCAAGGCCTCCTGTATTATTTACTCATTCTTACAAAGTGTTCCAAACTAAAACAAAGAACTTACACGTAAGTCTACTAAGACATGTGGTTATACAGAACATTCGTAGTACGCCTCTTAGTTGAAGTAAGTTGGAACTAAACTCATTGTACCTCCTACCTATTAGATCTGCAAATAAACCAGATCTCCTACGTACAAACCGCTACAAAATGTTACTTTAATTCTGAATATACTATTTATTTTTTAAAACATTTATTCTGCTTCTTAATTACAAATTATTCATTATTCTTTTAAATCTGTTAGTGTGAATCTATTTTAATGTAATTGTATATTAAACAACTTAAGACAAACATTTTAATCTAACCCCAACTTGTATATCTACTATTTATTATCCAAATAATAATGAAAATATTATAATAATTATTATATATGTGTATATATTTCTATATACACAAGTTCAAATATTTATTATTACATTCCAGATTTGGTCACAGAATGAATTTACTGACCTCCTATAATTCTATGTCGGCTTTTACACACTTGGTATTTTAAGCTGGGTAACCGTTATAAAATATAAGGAATTTGTTCACCATTGCCTTTAGGTTTTATCTAAAGAGGTTGTACTGTGTTCGTTTGGTTTTAAAATTATTTTAAAATCATATTTTAAATATAAAGTTAAATACCTTAAGTTAATATTTTGCTAATTGGATAGGTTACATAAAAGAAACTAACTACAGTGGCTTCTATATCTGGGAAATAGTAGCTATATATATATATATATATATATATATATATATAATTATTAAGTATACTTAATTAATATATTATCGACTACTTAAATAAACGCAGTCGCCAGTAGTTCAGTCGCCTCTATTCAGGAAACTTTATAGGCGTTTTCTCTTAATTTTTAAAGTTAAAAACTTTTATTCCAAAAATGCTTTATGAACTACAAGATTAGCTTAAAAGCTTAGCTTGTAAGGTTATGGTAAAATAAATAAAAACAAACACAAAACTCACAAATTATACATTTATTGACTCATACGCGTTTCAATGACAAAGTCATCATCTTCAGTGATTGCTACTACTACAAACTCTCATTCAGTTGTAAGTTAGTGTTTCTAGTAGTAACACTCACTGATGATGATGACTTTGTCATTGAAACGCGTATGAGTCAATAAATGACTAATTTCTGAGTTTTGTGTATGTTTTTATTTGTTTTAATGCTTTATGAGGTACGAACTTTATACTTTGGGTCATGAATTTTAATTGATTTTATATTATTATCTGTTGTAAAATGATCGAGAAAACCAGGTCTTATATCAAGTAGTAATGCGTCGGTGGATATTTTTTACACGTCCTACATGACTGTATCAGTAGGTAGGCTTTCAGTGTGACCTTCAGTGTGGGTTTTAGAATTATTGACTAAAGCAATAAGTCAAATGAATTTTTGGTATTTCGTACGCGTAAATAGAGCACGTAGGACGATAATTGTAGTTAGCCAGATTGTTAAATTAATATTCATTATGCCATATCATTTATAGTTATTATTATTATTTGTTTATTCGACAAAATTGACGGAATTATCGGGTTAAACAATAACTAAGAACGACGCTAGATACGAGAATATAAAATGACAATCAAATAATATATTATTTCAAAATAGTTTACTAAAATTTTATCTCTGACTGTTTTCTCTAAGATTTACTTCCTTTATATTTTCTCACCCTTCTCCCCTTTCCTCCCCTTCTTTCTCTCCTTTCCTTTCTACCCCTTCTTACCCTTCTTTCCTTTCCTCCCCTTCTTCCCCTTCTTTCCCTTCTTCCCTTTCCTCACTTTCCTCCCCTTCTTCCCCTCCTTTCCTTTCTACCCCTTCTTACCCTAATTCCCTTCCTCGCCGTCTTCCCCTTCTTTCCATTCCTCACTTTTCTCCCCTTCTTCCCCTCCTTTCCTTTCTACCCCTTCTTAACCGTCTTCCCTTTCCTCCCCTTCTTTCTCTTCTTACCTTTCTACCAGTTCTTTCCCTTCTTCCCTTTTCTCCCCTTCTTTCTCTTTTTTTCTACCAGTTCTTTCCCTTCCCTTTCCTCCCCTTCTTCCCCCCCTTTCTCTTCTTCCCTTTCCTCACTTTCCTCCCATTCTTCCCCTCTTTTCCTTTCTACCCCTTCTTACCCTTCCTCCCTTTCCTCCCCGTCTTCCCCTTCTTTCCCTTCTTCCCATTCCTCACTTTCCTCCCCTTCTTCCCCTCCTTTCCTTTCTTTTCTACCCCTTCTTTCCCTTCTTTCTATTCTTTAGTTTCTACCGGTTCTTTCCCTTCTTCCCTTTCCTCACTTTCCTCCCCTCCTTTCTTTTCTACCTCTTCTTTTCCTTCTTCCCGCTTTAAGCTAACCCTGTTTCTGCTTACACTATTTACTGTTTCTTATTGTTTCTACTTTATATTATAAACAAAACATTAAATTACATTAAATAAACTGTATTGTATTATTAGTAATAAAAAGCAAGATATTGGTTACGTTGAGTAGTAAATTGGCACTTCTAATCTACTAACCAATTTAGTTAGCTCCAATTAGTAAAGTTGGTAAATAAATTGGTAATCGGAGGATTACGGTTTCAATAATTATATAATTATATGTTCGTTAGTTACTGCATCTAATTACTGCCAATTAAAAAGTAGCTAAAGTAAAATGAACGCCATAAGCTATTTGTCAATATTATAGAGATTTATGGAGTAATTTATTACTTCGTTATATTGGATTAGCAGTAAAAATATAAAACTTCATAATATTTTACATCATTCACAAAATAACTGCCGTAACTAACTAGTTAAATTTCTTTTTGGGAATTTAGTTTATTCTGCTTTTTTTAACTTATTAAAAAAAATAACCATTAATTACAGAATAATTTTTCATATTGTACATTAATTATAAATCTTGTAGTACCTTACAACAGATCTTACATGATTTTATCACTATCCAGTCATTTTCATAATATATTTAATTAATAGGTCTATATTATAAATATTAAATACTATTGCTAGAATATAAGTGTATAAGCATATACTACTTATTCATTAGCAGGTTTATTGCTTAGAGTTTTAAAGATTTTAACGACCGACAGTTATTAATTTAAACATATGAGATAAGCCATTAACCTATAATGTGTGGAACTCATTGATGTAAAAAACTTCATTGAGAACACTGTCATTAATACTGGAGTTAGTCCTTGAATGTTTTAGGCCGTTGGGCCCCGCGTCTAGGCCATCAAATCCCGCCCAGCCCTCGTAGTAGCCAAGCTTTATTGAGTCGCCTCCAAGTCACATGTCCATTCTGTTAGTATCATTACCGCGGGTAAAGGAATATGGAGAGAGGAGGTTCTTGTACTGAGCTTATAGGCTCCGTGGTAAACCGGGAGACAAAGAAAGTGTACAGAAAGTATAAGAACGTGATAAAAAACCTCGCAAGAAAGAAACCACATTATAGATCATGTATGAACTGGTGGAGGGGTGAAATCCTTATGCTAAGGCACGAGGAGGGTTATCAGCTTAGAAATACCTGGTAAGTGATGCAATGGTGGGGTTGCCATACACTTCAGCTGCTGCATCCTCCAAACTGAAGCGATCAAGAAAAGCAAATTAGTACCTACGCTGGCCCTAGCGTCCCTGCCGAGGGTGTCCTTGACATTACCATTGACTATTTCACTAACCAACCCAGAAGCCTTTAGTTTAATATTCTATTCACTTGTAGCACTGTTTTTCCTTCTACTTATAGAGCTGGTATGTATACGTGTAGTGACTTAGAAGGCTCATACGCTATATGTAGCATGTAGTAGTACCCTCCAAACCCTTAAAATGAAATTTTAATACATCCTTAAGATTAATATATGTTATAATCATAAATAAATAAAATAACATTAATTGTTTTAAAAAATAACAAACCATCAGCTAATATTTTTGATATTCGCAACCGCTAGAATCATTGGTAAAGTGATTTAGGCCTATTTATTACCTTATTATTAAACCATTAGTTAATCCAAGAATAGTAATACTGGAATTGTAAGACATAAATTTGTCTCACACATGCGTATAAATCTGTATGTTTACACCCCAAATTAATTGTTGAATGTGCTATACGTGTTCAATAAATTAAAAACTAAATCATTTGTTGGAAAATAAAACCATAACCTACGTGACTGATAAATATAAAATTCGATAATTTAGAATTCGACTCTTTAACTAAGGGAAGTAGCGTGCACTTACATTTTAAATAACATTGTTCTTATTGCATCAATTAAATAATTCCAGGAATTAAAGAGTATTTTATGTCTTTTGTCCAACTTGAAACTATTTTTAAAGATCTAAATTTAGTTATAAATATACGTTTGATCTAAATTGCACCTTTTAAAAAAAGAAAATATTCTATAAACAAATTTAACTTAAAATATCTGTATTTAAAAAGTACTTAAGTAAGTGAATAACTGATTGCTTACTTGCTGACGCGTTTCAAAACATTCGTTCGTTTTACGAAGCTAACCCTCTACTGGCGGCATCGGTTAGGTACAAAGCCTGTAACAGGATAGCTTTATGACTGTGGAATAGGTTGGGTTATTTTGTTGAGTGTCATGTAATGGAAAAGGCTGTTGGCTTCATAATGTGTGAGATCATTTATTATGTTCTCTTTATCTGTTGCGTAGTGTTTGTATACCTCGTCTTTTTCTAAGGTTGTTAGTTTTTCACTTGGTTTTAATGTGTGTAGAAAATTAAAAATAGTATGTAAGTCCGCGTGTGTGTGTGTGTTTTTTTTGTGGTAGGTGAGAGATATGTGTTTGTTGTTTTTGTGTGGTTTGTCTGCGTGGCCGTTAGATGGTGTTTATATTTAATTTTCCTGAGTATGTTGTCTATGAGTGTGTTGGTAGCCGTTTAGTTGAGCAATGTATTTCATGGTATTTAGTTCTTTGTCGTAGTCTTTCTGTAGCATAGATAGATTGATTAGGCGGTGTAACATATGATTAAATGCAGCGTGTTTGTGTTACGTGGGGTGATTAGATGTATTATGTATGACAATATCGGTGGTTATTGGTTTTCTGTATATTTTGAAATTGAGTCTGGTGTTGTTTTTGGTGATGGTAAGGTATAGAAAGTTTATTTTATTGTTTTATTCTAATTCGAGGGTAAGAATGTTGTTTTGGTGTATGGTATTCATGTAATTGTGTTGTTGTTTTATTTGCTGTTTGTTGCCGTTGTATAATATTAAAATGTCATCTACATATCTATGGTAATAAACTATTTTATGTGTGTGTATTTATGTATGTGTTATTCTGTACTATTGTTGTTATTTTAAAATGTTCGATAAAAATGTGAACATTGAATTATTGATTTTTCCCTATTCAAGTCTCCTTCCCCTTATCAGTAACACTTCCTTATGTTCCCGGTACAGCATAAACAAGTCTATAGAAGCTAACCTCCACGATAGATACACTACTTTCCACCAAGTCCTAATCCCACAAGATATGTATAGTTTAACAAAGTCACGCTTTATTCAGCACTCTAACCTCCACGAGAGATACACTACTTTCCACCAAGTCCTAATCCCACAAGATATGTATAGTTTAACAAAGTCACGCTTTATTCAGCACTCTAACCTCCACGAGAGATACACTACTTTCCACCAAGTCCTAATCCCACAAGATATGTATAGTTTAACAAAGCCACGCTTTATTCAGCACTCTAACCTCCACGAGAAATCCATTACTTTCCACCAAGTCGTAATCCCACAAGATATGTATAGTTTAACAAAGTCACGCTTTATTCAGCACTCTAACCTCCACGAGAGATACACTACTTTCCACCAAGTCCTAATCCCACAAGATATGTATAGTTTAACAAAGCCACGCTTTATTCAGCACTCTAACCTCCACGAGAAATCCATTACTTTCCACCAAGTCGTAATCCCACAAGATATGTATAGTTTAACAAAGTCACGCTTTATTCAGCACTCTAACCTCCACGATAGATACACTACTTTCCACCAAGTCCTAATCCCACAAGATATGTATAGTTTAACAAAGTCACGCTTTATTCAGCACTCTAACCTCCACGAGAGATACACTACTTTCCACCAAGTCCTAATCCCACAAGATATGTATAGTTTAACAAAGCCACGCTTTATTCAGCACTCTAACCTCCACGAGAAATCCATTACTTTCCACCAAGTCGTAATCCCACAAGATATGTATAGTTTAACAAAGTCACGCTTTATTCAGCACTCTAACCTCCACGAGAGATACACTACTTTCCACCAAGTCCTAATCCCACAAGATATGTAAAGTTTAACAAAGTCACGCTTTATTCAGCACTCTAACCTCCACGAGAGATACACTACTTTCCACCAAGTCCTAATCCCACAAGATATGTGTAGTTTAACAAAGCCACGCTTTATTCAGCACTCTAACCTCCACGAGAGATACACTACTTTCCACCAAGTACTAATACCACAAGATATGTAAAGTTTAACAAAGTCACGCTTTATTCAGCACTCTAACCTCCACGAGAGATACACTACTTTCTACCAAGTCCTAATCCCACAAGATATGTAAAGTTTAACAAAGTCACGCTTTATTCAGCACTCTAACCTCCACGAGAGATACACTACTTTCCACCAAGTCCTAATCCCACAAGATATGTATAGTTTAACAAAGCCACGCTTTATTCAGCACTCTAACCTCCACGAGAGATACACTACTTTCCACCAAGTCCTAATCCCAAAAGATATGTATAGTTTAACAAAGCCACGCTTTATCCAGCACTCTAACCTCCACGAGAGATACACTACTTTCCACCAAGTCCTAATCCCACAAGATATGTATAGTTTAATAAAATCACGCTATATTCACCACTATATTTTATCATAAAATCGAAGATTTCAAATCTTATAAACCTTTTGGTTTTACCCAAATTACCCTACCAATTGTAACATTTCTGTGGTCGAGAGGTTTCGCAATCATAACAGATTGAGGAGAGCTACTCTTCTAAAACTCAAGGATATTTTCCTTAAGACACGGCAAACGAAAGTAGGACAGCGCCAATATCTTCCCTATCTCCTATTGCAGTACATCTTATATTTTCCATCCTGTTTCCATCCTGACAATATCGGCTACGGATGAATGAGAAAAACTTTGCAGGGAAACGCACCAGAGCTTCCTGCGTCATTAGTTTAATTAAAATCACCTGCGTTAGCGATGAATAATTTATCAATGGATCATCCTGGAACATCTCGGGACGTTATTTGTTTCTCAATATTTTTTTCTACACATGATGATTATTTCTCACTAACTAGATGATTATATCTAGTAATTGTGTAAATATTTCTACATACAAAATTAAATGCAAGTTGTGTGAAAATATTTACAAATACCGTTTTATCATTTGCACCTCTAACCAAAGCCAAATTCAGAAAAGAAAAGTAAAAGGCGAAAAATATTATTTGTTTTCAATTCTTTCTATTAGTTCACACTCTGTATATAAATAGTGTGAAATTTTCGATCGTTGATCAAATACTTTTTATTCATCCACTCATGTTCAAATTATTTGATTATCTTGAAGTGAATGACACTTGATAAAATACAGATTTATCCCATATTTATTGATTAATTAAATTTAAATATAAATTAATTTTAGTTTTATATGGGAGAAAATCTTTTCACAACAGGGGCAAGGAATGTAATGTAGTTATTACGTCCCATTTGGTTTAAAATAAGTGATAACATAAAATTTCCTAATTCAACTGATTTTATATTATAGGTTATATTGTAGAACAGCTATTTTGACGGTTAGGTTATGTTACTTTATTAATTTTAATTATTTAACAATAAGTAACTAAAATTATTATATTTTCTTGATGACCTAAGTAGGAATTGACGTTAAAAATCTTTTTGTTTACATTACTTGTTTTATTTCAATATATGTGTGTGTAGTGTGTGTTGTGTATGTGGTCAATTTATTACGCCTGTCATTTATTTTTAATTTTCTAAATTCTAAATCAATCCACCAATATAAGTGACAAAACATCACGTAAATAGTGAGATGCCTACTGTGTATTTGTTTGCAAATGACGTCAGTCGGACACATGTTGTAACAGACCGTCGTATTGCCAACTGAATAATTAATAAACTAACACCAGGATGTCCTGACGAGGGAATTAATAAACAGTGTACGGCAAGGTTCCACAGATTGCCAAAGATGACACAGTTCTATGCATGTTAACGTGTCAACAGATTGGCGTTGATGTATTTTTCCTTATCTTTTGTTTACTCGCTGTATGTATCCTGCCAACAGGTGGTTGTAAGACTTAATGAATTGTCGATTTCCCTCCAACCATTCCTGAAAACCTCTAACCCTGACGCTCGATAGTAACAACTTATATGGACAAAACTTGGAGCCTTGAGAGCCAATGTAATACAGAAAATACATTTATTTAACAAGCTCTTTACATAGTTCCACACTGGCAAAGAGCACAAGGTAACGCATACAACTAAACAGTGTGTGTGCATGAACAAAACAATTAATTAATTAATTACAAAAATATATACAATTAATTTTGTACATTCAATTGCAACATCAACTGCGTGTATTGTAAAGACGAGAGAGAGAACGCTAAGAGCAAAGGAAGACTTAGAGTGACGTAACATTCTGACGAGGCTAAAATCTTTTCCATGCTCCTTGGATGTTTCCAAAGCTGTCGTTAACAAGACTTTTGTGGTTTACAAGATTTTCAGAAATTTTTAGAAATGACAATCCGAAACATCGGCCAAGTTAACCCACCAGCTGGTAAGACAATATTGTTTCCTATAGGATTCCCCCGTGACGTCACTTTTCTCTAAATAATGAGTTGAATAATCCTATATTCACTGCCCATCATAATATAAGCTGTGAGCTGTGAATTTCATTTTTCTTCTTTTTATATCCAATCCTATCTCTCTAACCAAACCAGTGCTTTATCTTTTTGTTTGACACATGGTCGATGCCCACAGGTCCAAGACTTGCCTACAGACTCACATGTTAAAGTACCTAAACCTTTCTATTAAAGCTTTCGTCATGGACTATTCCATATAACAGTACCAGAAACACAAAATATTTAAGAATTCTAACTTTTAGAGGTAGTTTTAGTTTCAAAAACTACTTGTATTTTCCTTTAATTATTACTAAACAAGTAATAAAGAATAAGAATTTTTTAAAGTCAATCCCTACTGAGGTCGACAGTTTTTGGCCTACTGAAAGAAAAGTTTTATTTTAGTTACTTTTTATTTTATAATTACAGTTAATATAAATATGTATGTACATATGACAGAATCACAGTATTAAGTGTCAAAATGTAAAGCGAATTTCCATACAATTAATGTCCTTACATTTTAGTCTTTTTGCAATGTATGGTGTTGGACTATGATTTGTGTTTGTTACTATTTATTTGCTTCCTTTTTTTCCTTTATAATTTACAAAGCTGATAGTGGTACACCACTTCTCATTCTATCCGCCTCTTATAATTCTGCACTGCTGAAAAGACCTTGTTCTTATAATTTCATACAGTAAATCTTTAAGCAAATTTTAGCTCTGGGAAAGTTAGCTAAGTGGTAAAAGTTCTGGTTTTTAAATATGTGAATCCACAGTTCGATTCCGCCCAAGACAATAAATTTTTAAAATTAAACTAATGTATAAATATTTGAAAAAATATATTAACATCAATTTCCATCCATTATGGGTTTTAAAAAAATGTATTTGAACGTGATTGGATGAATAAAAACTCATTAACGATTGAAAATGAGTACAAGATATATATATTATATTATAAATCTTATAACGAATATATTCTTCGTACTTTTGTTGATAATAATATACTGTTTAAGTTATAACACTGTTGCACATAGCCTATTGTATATTTACTTATTGGATAGCTTATGTTGCTTACTGTTTTGTATATATTGAATAATGTTTAACATATTATGTAAACTATAACTTAAAATAATGTGCTTTGTTTTTGTTTAAGAAATATACTTTTATACTTCCAATTAAAAACAAAATTCACTTTTAATTGACGGTTTATAAATGTATTTTTAAATGTTAAATTTTTTATTGTTTCTAGAAAGAGTTTATAGATTTTTTATAGATCTCTGTTTCTTGCATTTTATTAGGAGATGTTCGTTATTTCAGAAACAACAATTTCGGTTCGGTTATTTTGGATATTATTACTGAAAATAAACTAAACAAAATAATACGATGATAAAATATATGTTTACATCATTTAAAGTTATTGTTTAATAAAAATATTTCTGTACACATTTAATATTAGATAATCGTCTAAACTGTGTTATTTTTCATAACACAAAACAGAAAATTAAACCGTAACAAAAATTAAAAAAATTTTCGTTTTTATAATTATTTTCAAAAAATTTCAATAAAGCAGTAATCAATAAATGTTACTAATTATATATTATTTAGACACATATTATGGATGAATGAGATTTTTTGTGTTTATTACGTTTGACATAATCCAACAACACACAAGTGTACAATAATAAAAAATAAATAAGTGTAACATTGATGAGGTACTGGAATTATTACCCAGTTAGCAAGTAACAAGTGTTGTCTGTATTCGTAGCTTCAAGAGATATTGTGTTGATTCAATGTAACATTTCCCACAGATTGACAACCGTTACGTTAAAATAACTAAGGAAAATAACGAAATACGTAGCGCTTCGGCCCAATTCCTTACATAACCATTTCACGGATGTTGTTGTAATATTTTGGGTGACTCACGCTGTACTTTCAGGAATTTCGTAAGTAAATACAATTTATTTTAATTATAGGAACCCAAGGAACCCAAAACTTTCCATAAATATAAAATTAGTGTGTGTTTTTATTTATAAATTTTTATGTGTAAGTTTTCTATGTTCATAAATTTACGCATTGTTCAGCTTAAACCGAACTGTATTACAGATTATGTAGAATAATTACACTCGTGGCTTATATTATAATGTTTAACGTTTTTATCGTGTCCCATATGGCTTTCTGTTAAACAATACCTGTTTCCCACACTTAAACGTCTGATTTCAGAAAAACATTTCATCTTTCTATTACCTCTCGGTTTTTGTTGAGTTACTAAATATTCTCCGTTTTTATATCAATAAGTATGAACCTTTCTATATTCGTTTTAGTTTCTTGGTCTGCCCTCCAAACATTATCACATTTTGTTCTTTATTGACGTGTTTCGGATTAACTCTATTTTCGAAACTTTAAACTGTGTTCTTAGGAAGGCAACAGAAGGCGCTCAAATGCATACAAATATTTCTAACTGTAACATAGATAATTATATAAGGATTTTCAATATGAAATGTTCTGTTACAAAATACAAAATATTCTTTCCATTTACGCCATTTTTTGTTCCATTCTGATCTTGGGGAATCTGTTACGTGAAGTGGTATTCCTGGTGAGTTTAATTTAGGCCTATGGATTATTTTTTTAAGCAATTATTATTTTGGTTTTTAAATAAGGTCTATCAAACCGACTGTTTGTGTAGTGGAATCTGTTATTAAGAAGTTAGGAACTCCTAATATTTATTTAAAGAATTTATATATACGTGTATGTATGTATGTATATATATATATATATATATATATATATATATATATAGTACATTTCTTGTTTGATTATTTAAAACAACATATTTTCATTCCTGAAAATATGTTATATTCAAAGCTTATTAACAAAGCTGTTATCTTATATTCAAAGATTTTCGTGGCTAACAGTACCAACATCATCAGGAATATTAAACAGGGAATATTAAATTTAATATTCCTGATGATGTTGGTACTGTTAGCCAACGAAAAGCTTTGAATATAAATTAATATATATATATTATAGTATTTGAATAACCTATGTGGTTTTAATATATATATATATATATATATCGCAATATGTATTCTTGTGTATTAATAAAGAACATAAGTCAAAATACAAATACAAGAATTATAATTGAATTTACAATTCAAAGCTTTTCGTTGGCTAACAGTACCAATATCATCAGGAATATTAAATTTAATATTCCCTGTTTAATATTCCTGATGATGTTGGTACTGTTAGCCAACGAAAAGCTTTGAATTGGAAATTCAATTATAATTCTTGTATTTGTATTTTGACTTATGTTCTTTATATATATATATATATATATATATATATATATATATATATATATAAATTTAAAATATTTCAAAAACAAGAATACTTTCAATGCATATATTTATTCATTGTTGTTTTTAAAATATTTTTATTTTACTAACTATATTACAAGAAAACATGTCACCATATTTAATATATATATATATATATATATATATATATATATATATATATATATATATATATATATATATATATATATATATTGACCTCCATCTCGTTTTATTACCATGGTATATCTGATTTTAGTTTTTTGAATAAGATTTTTTTGTATACAAAATAGAACAAACCTCAATTTGCTCTAAAAGAAATATAATCGTTTAAGTGAAAATACTACTATAGTTATTTTTTACAAATTTGTTTTCTCGAAGTTTAATTACAAATATACATTTGGGTATATTTTCCTAACTAAGAGTACTATTTAACATTTTGAGAATGGAGCTATTCCGAAACGCGTAAAATAGGAAAATCGTTTACTGCTAGGAAAAGCAGAAAAATATATATGACTACACAAATGTATAAGAATATTCCTAATTGAAGTGAAGATGAAGATATTAATAATTTAGACAAATATTTTATAACTATTTTACTAATGAAAAGTTAAAAATAATACAATATTAATCACACTAAAGCTCTAAAATTAGCCACCAATTTATAAAAGATGCTAATGCATTTATAATTTATTCATGATGTATAGCGGCAACTCAACACTCAAATTACCTCAGTCATGACTGGGTGAATGTGAGTGTAGCGGGTTATTCGTCTAACTTGAAAGTCGTCCCACAAATTAGGCACGAGTCAGAGCACTGCTTGTTGTGTATCTTTGCGAAATCGCCTCTTATTGTCATCCCGTCGGCGTTTATGTAACGAGTAAAGCGCCACTATTGCGAGTTTATTTCTTGCGTCCACGCAATTCCTATGTAATTATGAGTCTATTTATCTGCGTAACGAGGCACTGTATTAATCCCCAACGACTAAGTTCGATCCACTAACTGCCTTACAAAGTAGTTATTGCGCAACACTAGCATCACATTAAGTTAACGTCCATCTTCAGTGGAATATACTTCAAGTGGAAACGGAAAATTTAAAACCTTAAAGTATCTCGAAAAATGAAATTCAAATTTTGCAAACTAAAAATCCTGATCAACCATAATCTCTTCAAAATCGTCTCAGAAAAACGCTACTTACGGTTTTCAAATGGCGGCTATACCAAAATTTCAAGGTTTAATAGCGCAAAATCGTGACATACATAATAATAATAATGACTCAATTGATACTACTGAGAAATGGTGTAGGACAGGTTAACGACTCTTTTTATACTATTGAGATAAGGTGTAGTGAATAAATGACTCCTTTTATACCCTTAAAAAATGATGTAAGACAGATTAATGACTCCTTTTATACCATTGAGAAATAGTGTAGAAAATTAATGACTTCTTTTATACCATTGAGAAATGGTGTAGGACAGATTAATGACGCCTTTTATAACATTGAGAAAAGGTGTAGGAAATTAATGACTCCTTTTATACCATTGAGAAATAGTGTAGGAAATTAATGACTTCTTTTATACCATTGAGAAATAGTGTAGGAAATTAATGACTTCTTTTATACCATTGAGAAATGGTGTAGGACAGATTAATGACTCCTTTTATAACATTGAGAAAAGGTGTAGGAAATTAATGACTCCTTTTATACCATTGAGAAAAAGTGTAAAAAATTAATGACTCCTTTCCTACCATTGAGAAATGGTGTAGGACAGATTATTGACTCCTTTTATACCATCGAGAAAAGGTATAGGAAATTAATGACTCTTTTTATACCATTGAGAAATAATGTATGACAGATTAATGACTCCTTTTATACCACTAAGAAATGGTGTATAAAAGATAAATGACTGCTTTTATACCACTAAGAAATGGTGCAGGACAGATTAATGACTCCTCTTACACCATTCAGAAATGGTGTAGGACAGATTATTGACTCCTTTTATACCATTGAGAAATGGTGTAAGACAAATAAATGACTCCTTTTATACCATTGAGAAATGGTGTAGGACAGATTAATGACTCCTTTTATACCATTGATAAATGGTGTAAGACAAATAAATGACTCTTTTGATACCATTGAGAAATGGTGTAAGACAAATAAATGACTCCTTTTATACCATTGAGCAATGGTGTAGGACAGATAAATAACTCCTTTTATACCATTGAGAAATGGCGTAGGACATATTAATGACTTCTTTTATACCACTAAGAAATGGTGCAGGACAGACTAATGACTCCTTTTATACCATTGAGATATGGTGTAGTGCAGGTAAATGACTCCTTTTATACCACTTAATAAAGGGTGTAGAAAAGATAAATTAATCCTTTTAAAATATTGAGAAATGGTAGAAGGCAAATAAAGGATTCCTTTTATAAAGTTGAGCATGATGTAAGACGGATAAATGACTTCTCTTATACCATTGGGAAATGATGTAAGCAACATGACTTATTTTTTATAAACATTTTTACTGAGTTTAAATCCTGGCTCAGAAAGCGCTAATCATGGTTATTGGTATGGTTTCGCATCGTCTGATTATTACTTCCTAACAGGTGATATAATTATCTTATTATTGAATAGTTTCTCTCATTGTTAATTTTACCTTTCGTTTAGGTTGTATACGAGAGGGAGAACTTTTCAAAAGCTTATTTTGCTGGTCCCAACTTTGCCATCTAAGTAATTAATTATGTTTCGTTGGGGTTGCCAGCAGTAACGGATTTAATGCAATTCTACTAAACCATCGACGACATCGGGTCATAGTGTTTTTATCATAAAAGCTCTCAATCAGTTTTTAAAATAAGATATTTAAACAAACTTTGTATGTGTTTAATATTTGAGCGATGTTAGGTTATATGGAAGAAACTAAATTTAAACACAAATATCTGAAAATAATATGCAGACCATTCAAGCAATTTTAAAATCTTTAAAGTGGCAAAACTGAAAACTTCACACAGAGTCTGAAAAGCTGCAGATTTAATCACCATGTTTATTGAAACATATTACAATCCCAAATATGTACAGGCTAAAATTTAAAACTTTCCGTTTCGGTTATTCATAATATTATAAACTTGGTTCTGAAACCCTAATCAGCTGATTACATAGGAGCAATAATAACTTGACTTGTGATAGGGAGGACACCAAAAACTTTTCTTACACAGTTTCTAAAGGACGCAATCCAATAGACTCTGTCCAAAATTTTATTTTCAAATATGGGTCACTTTGTTACTCTTTATAAAACGTTTTCAAAAATTGGTATTTTTTTAGTGATTATATACAAAAAACATTTTATGCCCGCCCTTTTGAAACCGAATATAATATTTTGTTATAGATTTTTTTTTAACTGGATTTAAGTAGGTCTAATATGTTTGTTAAGATTTAATAACAATATCTTTAGACACCTTCTAAACGGAGTTTTGTTTAAAAGTGGACAGTAAACTATACTCCATAGAAATGTACTATGCAGGAAAATATTGTTAATTTATCGTAGGATTGGTCTGATCTGATTACGTCTGTTTGTGGAAATCGAAGACAACTGTATATATATATATATATATATATATATATATATATATATATATATATATATATATATATATATATATATATACTGTATATATATTTGATATATAGGTATTATCTGGAGTATATATATATTTATATATATATATATATATATATATATGTGTGTGTGTGTGTGTGTGTATGTATATATATATATATATATTTACATATATATAAATATATATATATATTTGATATATAGTTATTATCTGGAGTACATCCGTTCATTCTGCAGTGCACAAAACGTAGTTCCGACGTCTCGCTAGACTCTCATGAGGTGAACCCAATTAGCCCGTTCTGCAATGAGTGCGATTTTATAAATTACAGAATTAAGGGATGTACATCAGTTAATAACTATTCATCATATTTTTCCATCCGTATCAGTATATATGTATGGGTGTGTTACCTGCGTGTGTGTGTTTGAGTGTTTGTGTGTGTTTGTATGAGTGTTGTACGTGTGTGTGTTTATGTGTATGTGTGTGTGTGTGTGTGTGTGTGTGTGTGTGTGTGTGTGTGTGTGTGTGTGTGTGTGTGTGTGTGTGTGTGTGTGTGTGTGTGTGTGTGTGTGTGTGTGTGTGTGTGTGTGTGTGTCTGTGTGAGTATGTATATGTGTATTAAGTGAGACGACAGTTTTAGTACTCAGCACTGATCATTTTTACAACGCAGTATCCTAATACTGTACGCGTGCAAGAATGAGTGAGGAAGCGATGATTAGTTCATTGAACTGTTCACATCCTTTTTTGTTGTATATACTTCCTCAATAAAACTCGCTTTATAATTGGTAGTCTTCCCTACACTTCTGCGGTACAGTGTTATTCAGTTTCATATATTAGTTCAAACTCTTCTGTCACACACACACACACACACACACACACACACACACACACACACACACACACACACACACACACACACACACACACACACACATACACACATACACACACACTAACACACACACACACACAAACACACACTACCCCCCCCCACACACACACACACACACAAATACACACATATACGCGCGCGCGCGCGCACACACACACACATACACATAAACACACACACACACACACACACAACACACACACACACCACACACATACACAAACACATACACATACACACACACACACACACACACACCTACACTTAACTGCTGACTGCACTATTCTTGTCCCTCCTCAGCATATCTCATAGCTCGTTGGTGAGATGATCGTCTGCATATTCAAGCCTAGAGCAAACACGGAAGAAATAAATACAGGAGAGATTTTACAATATTGGTTTTATATTAGTAGTATTTAAAAACTGTTTGACATTTAATTTCGGTATTTATGCTGTTAACTTATTATTGCAAGCACTCACGCAGACACAGACACACACACACACCGCAAGCACAGACACTCCCTCACACTCACACACACACACACACACACACACACACACACACACACATACACATACACACACACACGCTCACACACACACACACACACACACACACACACACACACACACACACACACACACGCTCACACACACTCTCTCTCTCTCTACATAGTTAGGACACTTACACGCACACACCGACACCAAAGACACATGTTGATGTTGCAAAGCATTAACGTAGATAGGGTCACTGGTCGGCCATGGTCCGGCGATGATACCGCGATTGGTCCCGCTATGGTCTCTCGTCGGTCTGTAGTCTACGAAACCGCGCTACGCCATAACACAACACACACACTCATTTGCTGGATCAGTTTTGCCCCTTTTATTTAACTCTAACACTTTACAATGGTCTTTAACCAGTGGGTCTAGAGTGGGTGCACACATTCGATCGCTGTTTACTGTCGTTTACCCTCGTCAGGTACTATTATAATAATATATTATACCCTTAGTATGTTATTATATTAGCTACTTGTTAGGCTTACTAACAGTTCCCAATCAACTGAACAGCTTATGAGTGGGAGATCAGCCAGACCACAAAAATATTTGAATATAACTGTAATATTAGAAAACTTTGCATAGTATAAAAGGTTTAAATATATTTTAATATTTTATGTAATAAAATAAAATTTCTTTTGATTTTGTTTTTTTTAAGTTACGTAAAATTTGTTACTGTAAAAACCAATAAAAAATTAATTGTTTTATGAAAATTAAAAATTATTTAGACTATGAAATGGTTTTCTCGATATTTTAGTTTCAATTTGATATAGATTTAAGCATTTAATGGTCAGGAGCTATAAGCGGAGGTAATCTCATGTCTGACAGGTGCATTTGAATATATGTTTAAAATTTTGTTGCTTATTGTTGATCTAAAAATTAAGCTGAATTCGTTTTATATTTACGATAATGTGCATGAACAAAGAAGGTAGAAACTGTAAAGGACAGACTATTTAAGTTTGCTAGTTTCAGTTTGGTCATCGATAATAACGTCTTTATTAG
>JBAIZL010000010.1:74838364-74913364 GCA_036971475.1 Prosapia bicincta | reverse complement strand
GTTACTTCTGAAAGTATTGTAACTGTTACAATCAATTACGTTACAGCACAGATATGTTCCATTCACTCGTCTATATTTCGAGAATGTATAGCTAAAAATGTAACATATTTTTATCTGCTTATATAACTTTTCTCTGGGACTTTTATTAGAATTTAAGAATAACAGGGTAAAAATAGTAAAACAAAGTTTGAATAGTATTTCAACAGCGTAAGGATATTCAAACATGTAAATGAATTCAAATAGCTTGCAGAAAGATAACCAAAAGTAGACTACAAGAAAGAAAAATAAAATAAAAAATAAAATCAAAGATACAAAAAGGCAGAACGTTTGTGTGGATCTGAAATATGTGAGGTGACAAATCTGTAGTTATAAAAAAAATGTTTAGTGTAACCATAAGGTAACTCATCTGTAGATTTGTGTACAGAGACGATCCAATAAAACTGAAGTGGTTAATCCACGCCGTGGGACAACAACCTCACGACACGTGGAAGAATTAATTAGAAACCAAATGAAGTAACAAGGACGATACAGGATAAGGTGTAATTAGGGAGTTTGCCACGGTTTTGGGAAGTAAGGAGGATGCTTGAAGACAGGTGGAAGAGAGGTTTATTTCAGTACAAGAAGTCAAAGCAGCAGTTGAAACATTCTTGCTACCAGAGAGACAAAAAATAATTATGACAATGTGTGACAGGGCCTGGATGAATTTTTAAAAAAAGTAGCCCCTAGACGTATTTTGAAATATTATGTACTCTATTACGAAACCCCTACTGTGTGCAATATAACTATGTGTGTGTGTGTGTGTGTGTGTGTGTGTGTGTGTGTGTGTGTGTGTGTGTGTGTGTGTGTGTGTGTGTGTGTGTCTGTCTTTGTGTGTGTGTGTGTGTGTGTATGTATGTGTGTGTGAGTGTGTGTGTGTGTGTGTGTGTGTGTATGTGTGTGTGTGTGTGTGTGTGTGTGTGTGTGTGTGTGTGTGTGTGTGTGTGTGTGTGTGTGTGTGTGTGTGTGTGTGTGTGTGTGTGTGTGTGTGTGTGTTTATTATATAAGAAGCCATTGGTAGTTTTGTGATATAATAAAAATTATATGTGGGACCTATGAAAAGCCTCAGAAGTGGCAACTCCTTTGAGTGTGTTGAAAAAAAGATGAAAATTATTCAGTAAGTAAGGGTTGTCTGGTGACGATCGCCTGGTTTTCGTGACCCACAGTGACCGGTCTAACGCTTTAACCATTCCCAAGATGATCCATCAGCTTACGTCCCCCTTCTATAACTTTTTCCTTCTCCCTCTCGTATCTCTTCCCTTATCTTCTCATATATATATATATATATATATATATGAACTTAATATATTACTGTTGTAAGTAATTTTATCCACCATTAAGTGCAATGATTTTACCTTGTGTGATGAGGGACCTTTCGGTCACTTAAACATTGTCGAATCACTGATTACTTTTTCTCAATTTTTCTGGTGTGGATGTTAGGTGAAAAATTGAGAAAAAGTAATCAGTGATTCGACAATGGTCAAGTGACCGAAAGGTGCCTCATCACACAAGGTAAAATCATTGCACTTAATGGTGGATAAAATTACTTACAACAGTAATATATTAACCTCATTAAGTCAGTGCAACGGAAAAACAATGGATAACGTAAAATATCAATATATATATATATATATATATATATATATATATATATATATATATATATATATATAATGTATCTGCAAGTCTAACTGTTTATGTCTGTCTGCCTGTCTGTCTGTCTATCTATCAATCAATCGGTTAAACCTTTCTTTCCTAGTTCATTAAAAACATTAAATCTAACCTCCCTAACTAACCAATCATTTCTGAAGTCCATCTCCTCCCTTAACCTGCCAGCTTTCACCCCGCTTGTAATCTCCAACTAGAGCAATCAAATAGCACATGCAACCTTTTCCACTTACACCTAACTCCCAATACATCCAAACCTTCTTAGACTAAGAAACATCCTTGATCACCAACAAACTAAGTCACATAAAAGTCATGCTAAATCCAATCTTCTTGAAACCAATAATGGCTGCCCCTCCAAGAAAAAATTACTCACTTTTTTCTGAAATTTCCCATTTTCCTTCCATTCCTTCATAAAAACATCCCTATCTCAATGCCCTCTTAAAACCCTCAGTGGTTTTTGCAGTTGAACCCCTATTTCAGCTTCTAGACAATAACAAAGTATTTAAAGACATTGTTAATACGTGAATAAACTCTTGCTTAGGTATAATTAGCCACACTTTTCAACTTTTTCTAACAAAATTCAAAATAAGAGTAAATATTTTTTAATCCGTAACGTATAATTACGTCACACTTATAATTTAACGTTAGATCTGTAATTTTTGACATCTATAATTACATAATTAAAATTCAAAACAATAGCGCATATGACACTTTAATTTTATAATTAATTAACTTCGGAGGCCTTATTTAAAACAATGCTTCTATGAATCAATCAGAATATGCAAACACTGCACTTTAAATCAAGTGTTTAAATTCAACAACTATGCAAATGCAAAGTGAACGTCAGTTAAGATAAGGTTTCGCTAATGCAATTCTAATTGTTTCAATACTTCACACCTAATTCACTTCTTATGTACTCGTATTTTAATAGAAAACCTTGTAACTGATTCAGTTCCCTGTGTCCTGCATGTTTAATTCATCGTTGTAACAAAAGAACAAGTTATGCTCAATTGTATGACGTTGCGTTTGTAATGGCAGCTCGGGGTAGGGTTATATTCAGGGTAAATGACGTCATGACGCAGGTGTTCACTTGGATTTAGGAATACAGACTTTGAGAACAGAATAAATAGAAACGTATGTTCAATGTTGTCGCATGTTTGTCAGTCGGGAAAAAAACATTACAAATTTTGTGAAGTAATTAAATAATTTGTGAAGTAGTTTAAAATCTGACATTCAGCTCAGTTTTTTGAAGCAGATCCTGTTTAGGTTATGTACACCTTCAGACATTAGTAGAAGGCAGAATCGAAGTTGGGATGCTGAATCTGCTGACGACGCTATACTTGGCCACCTTCTAGAGCAGGGATGATCAACTGGCCCGCGACCTGGTTTTATACGGTCCCGGACGAATGTTAAAACATTAGATTATTGACTTGATAATAAATGTAAAACATAAAAAAATGTAGGTTGGAATAGGTTATAGGATACAGGTTGAACACGGCTCTTACCCCCAGTAAGAGCTGTGTGACTTGCAAAGTGACCCATTTTTTCAAACAAGATGGGTGGCTGGTAGACATAATGCATTTTGGAGTCAAGTTTTTGAGTAGAAATATCCCAAACTAAATGTCTTTAGTAACAAGATACTTTCAATGTTTGGAAGTACATTCCTTTGTGTGTGTACCTTTTCAACAATGAAATTTATAAAACCGACTCTCCGCAACAGACTCTCAGAGGAGCATCTTCGAGATATGCTAAAGGTTCAGATTGATTTTAATGAACTCTTAAACTATTGTACCCGCTTACAGTGTTCTCAATAAACGAAGTAGGTAGATACTTATGGATGATTTTAAAATTTAACAAATTAGAGATTTTTCCAATACTGTGTTCTCATAAGCGTTAACAACATAATTAAATATTAAACCTGTTTTGATCCTTTGCACGTTGAGCTTGATGTTAAATGTATATAAAATATTTTGCGTAACGTATATTGATTCATATTATTTCATATACGACAGATACTATACGATATATGTATTGCTTACATTTGGCTTATTAATGTATGTTTGGAATTAGTTGTGGGGTCCTCGTCTTCTCTGAAAGTGCCCGTTTGGAGTTGAGAAGTTGGCCAACCCTGTTCTGGAACACAGTGGACTAAGGAAGGAATCAATGAAGGAAGAAAACTAGAAGTAGAAAATTGATATCGTTAGAGAAGATAGTAAGGAGCGTTCCTTACACAGCTGTTACGTGTGGTTCCACAAGGTTTTCTGTTATGTTTATTTCTATGTAGAACAGTCATGGGGAAAATCCAGCTTGTCCATTGGGTGACTCGGAGAGACGCGATGTGCATATAATGCATATCCAAGGATTTCCCTAAAATTAGAATTGTTGATCATGTATAAACTATGTTTTTTGTTTATTTAATATTTGAGCCAAAAAGAATTACTTGTGTGTTTTGTAATCTATTTATATGTATATCTACTAGAAAAGGGCGAAATTCACTACACATTATTTCTGTATTAATATTTGTTTCGTCAACACAAGGTGTCTTCCTCAGTATACCGATATTAACTAATTCTTATAGACTATAAACAGATTTATAACATCGTTTTCAGTAGACATAGCTTATCGCTTAAAACGAAATCATCCTTTAAGAAGGTATCCTTCAATGGAAGAATCATCATTCTTGCTTTGTGTATATAAAACAGAAATATAGGGCTTTTTCAAAATAAATAACGTGACTTTACTATATGTGCTAAAACTAGTCTTGCGACGGATTTAATCTCCGGGAAAGGATCAGGTTTATAGTGGATTACCATTATTCGACTAATTTTGCTTCTATCCTGAAAATAAGCTTATAATGTCTTTTTCATTTATATTAATAATAACTTGAAACACCTGTGCTGTACTGTTTTATTATAAATAAATAAAACCTCTTAAGTACGTAAACGTTTAATTAGGTCCTGGTGTAAATATCTATTGCAAAGCAATCCTGTTTTGAGGAAGCTACAAGAGTGAAATGGTTTTTATTATTACCTATCAATTCCATTATATTTTTTACAGTACGTAAGAATATTCTTCATATTTCCAGTGATTCTGGGAGAGTTGCCGGCAAGGTATTACAAGAAACTACCCGACAGGCTAAATTAGTTTCTATCATGGACCCTTTTAGCATATTTACGTGCAGGATTATGTATATAATGCTCAAAAACCAAAATCGTAAAGCCGAATTTCGACAACATTTTTATATTTTCTTATTTTGTTTACAAGAGTTGGTCTTGTAGTAGATCCCTATGAAGACAATTGCTTTGTATCGAAATGTACGTCAGGAAATGAATAAAACGTTTATGTGCTTCAGAGAATATCCTATATATAACAACATAGGTTATTTAAATACAATAATATTTATTAATTTATATCAAAGCTTTTCGTTGATAAACAGTATCAACATCATCAGGTATGAATATAGTTGGTATTATTCATTCCTGATGATGTTGGTACTATTTATCAACGAAAAGCTTTGAATATAAATTAATAAATATTCTTTTATTTGAATAACCTATGTTGTTTTAGATTATTAAACAAGAAAACATATTTTATATTTATATATATATATATATATATATATATATATATATATATATATATATGTATGTGTGTGTCTGTCTGTGTGTGTGTGTGTATGTGTATTCTTGACTATTATTAAAGAAATTAACCAATTTACAAATACAAGAATAATTTATTGAATTTACAATTACCCCAGTATTCTCTAGTATTCCTGAGGATGTTGGTACTGTTTGCCATCGAAAAGCTTTGAATTGTAAATTCAATAAATTATTCTTGTATTTGTAAATTGGTTTAATTCTTTATATATATATTGTAATCCTTAGATCAATTATTTTTCGTTGTTGAATGTGTATTTTGAAATAAAACAACTTTGATAAACAAGAATATATTAATTCATATTAATATTTATTGAAGCTTGTCGCTAATTTATATTATCAGCATTTTCAGCATCTTACTGTCCAGTTATGTGATTAGAATAAGACTGAGTCTTACTAGAGACCGTTTGAGTCTTACTGTAGTGACATAACTGGACAGTAATCTATAAGTTTTGAAAATGCTGATAATGTAAATTAGCGAAAAGCTTCAATAAATATTAATATGAAGTAATATATTCTTGTTTATGAAAGTTGTTTTATTTCACCATATACATATATATATATATATATATATATATATATATATATATATATATATTTAATTCTTGTTTTATATATAATTGTATATATATATATATATATATATATATATATATTTTAAAACAACATGGGTTATTCAAATTCAAGAATATTTATTAATTTATATCGAAAGCTTTTCGTTGGCATACAGTACCAACATCATTCCTGATGTTGTACAGATTGTATTTTTCATTCCTGATGATGTTGGTACTGTTTGCCAACGAAAAGCTTTCGATATAAATTAATAAATATTCTTGTATTTGAATAACCTATGTTGTTTAAAATTATTAAACAAGAACACGTATTTTATATTTATATATATATATATATATATATATATATATATATATATGTATGTATATATAATTTTTGTTTTTAACTTGTTTCTTCTGAAAATTTTAAAATTTGTGTATTTATTTTGCCTTCTCTCCCACAATGACTTCCTCAATCTTACTTTTTTAAAGTTTTAAGGCCATCAGACTGTATAACCATTTTCGACTGCAAAGGGTTATGTATGTAAGTATGGTTAAGGCATCACTACTCCTGGTACAGGATATAGGAAAGATGGTTGAAGGGTTTGCTTACCTGGATTAGACCTGTGTATATCGGGATGGAAAAAAGTGTCTACTCTGACCTTGGTCAATATTTGCAACGTGAATAAAATACGAATAAAGTTTGTGCTTTTGACACTGCCCATGTTTTAAATCTATCATTTATATTTGAAAATATATAATCCAGTATTCCTAAATAAATACAAATTTATATAGGATTAAACACGTAATAGGACGATTGCATTGATAGTTAAGTCGCTTGGCATAAGAAATACTGTTACAATGTATGCTAGTTGCCTCTAGGCAGGCACACGTCCCTACGTCAGTCTGTCCCTTTCTCTGTTCCGACAAGTCTGCCTTGGTCCCTCTTAGTCTTTAAAAACTTGTTCAAGTAAACTAGAGAACGAGATTATGCCAAAGGGCCTCGACATCCTGCTCGGATACAGGTGGACTAAATACATGATAAATCGATTACTAATGGCACTTAGTGTGTACATCAAACTACTCGAGAATATATAAATACAAGAATTATTTACTGTCATACAAATATTTTCACTTATGCCAGAGGAATGAACCCTCTTGATGAATCATACCTATTGGATATCCTAATGAACTGTTTACCGACGGAATGCTTTGAATATGTAGGTCACTAAATCATTCATGTATTTGTATATTCTCTTGTATTTTGATTAGCCTATTATACAGAAAAACATATTTTATTATATACATATATATTAATTTGATAATGTGACGCGTTCCCTCGGAATACCCTCGTAAACGTCTAAACGTTTTAACAACAGATAGCGCTAGTGAAGCTTAGTCTCGAACATATTATTTTCAATGCGTAATTTTGCAAGCGTAATATTCGCAGTTGACTCCGGAATTGTTCGTGTTGGAAGAATAACCACTTATATTAATTAATAAATCATTTTTATAATAATAGCTTATTATGAAGTTAATAATATTCTCTAGCCATAAGTGTTATCGAAACTGGAATAATTATTTATTAAAAAGTCTAATTTGCTACGAATCTTTATCAAGTTACCGATTTCTAACGCAAGCGTGGGAAGAACTTTTTCTGTTCTATGTTTTTACATAGACGCACGCGCGCGTGCGCGCACACACATACACATATTTTATATATATATATATATAATGCATCGATCGCCCCCCCCAAACAAGTCGCTGGATACGCGCCTGTATATATATATATATATATATATATATATATATATATATATACATATATATGTATATATATATATATACATATATATATATATATATATATATATATATATATATATATATATATATATATATATATATATATATAATGCATCGATCGCCCCCCCCAAACAAGTCGCTGGATATGCGCCTGTATATATATATATATATATATATATATATATATATATATATATATATATATATACTTATGTGCACATTGTAATTTAAGTAATACTATTTTCTTGTGTTTACTATTCCTTTACTTATTAATTTTTTATTTATTAATAATAAAATAAATAGAAACTTCATTTCTTTGCAAGTCTGCTTTCGAGATATTCTGTCGTGCCAACATCATGCGTCACCCCTTACATAGTTAAATAGATTTAATCCAATTTTGTATTTCAACAATAAACAAAATTTAAATTTTTGTTGTTCATTGACTTATACATCAGTTGCTATATGTAATTAACTCCGGAAGAAGCATAAAGATTTCAAACTAAGGTTAATCAGTTTATAATCTGACTTAATCCTAATCACGAACGATAAAAGCTATACGGAACTTTCAATAGAATTTTACCTTTACAAAATATAAAGGAAACGCACATTCAGTCCGCCTCTCTGGCAAAATTTACATAAACAAGGACAAATCTGACAATTAACTGTTGAAGCGAATTATAACCACTTTTAACCAATATCAGAACAATTAACAAAAAAATATACTAACCCTTCAATAAACAAATCTCGAACAAAGATAATACAGGTTATGAATTGACTGCATGGGAAAACAAACATAATTTAATAAGACGTTTAAACGTCTAAAATAAACAAGGATAAATACATTAGTGGAAATACATTGAAAGGTTATTATTTTACAGTTCCAAAATCAAACGCGTTAGTTTTAGTTAATCTCGCTGTTTAATTACAATTAATGTTTTAGAGTCACGGGTGAAAACATTGTTGTTGAAATGCATTTGGCTTATATTAACACTTTATTGTGAGAATCTGTAAATTTATATCTAATTTACATTTTATATTGTATTTTTCTCTCAAGTCAAGCTAAAAGTAATTGTTTTGAAGAGGTGCGTTTCGATAATTTAGTAAATTACTACAATAACGTCAAAATTTAGGAATTTTAAGAACTGCTTTAGAATTGGTAGGAATTAACAAATTTATTAATAATAATAAAATATTTTAAGGTATTTAGCCTTAAAATAACTTTACCACTGGGTTCAACACATTTACAATTTAAGTGGTTATTATTTGACTTTAAAACTGATATAATATTTATAATAATATTTGATTATCAATAATGGCTTCATAATATTTATAAAAATAATTGACAAATAAACTAATTAATAGTTATTTTGCTTAGTTAGAAGTTTTAAATAATAAAAAGAAACTGTTAACGTTTAGGAATGGAATCGCACACGGAGGATGTTATATAACACCCGTCGCTTCACTAATGGCAACAGACAAAACAACAATGCTCATGCCATACACACTTCATACTCTGGTGCTTATGTTATTCTTCCTTTTCTAATTAGGCAACGTATTTATTATGGACCAAGTTATGGCATTGTTTAAATGTTTTTATGTCAATAAATTGCCTAAAATTTCAAAGGTTTATTAATATGAGATAATAACAGATTACTGATAAAAGTTTAATTTTGTGTACTTATCAGAATTTTCATTTCCCTTATATTGTTATTTTTGTTAAATACGTATTGTATTTGGATCCAAGTTAGTAAATATAAATCATGTTTTTAAATTGTACTAAACTAGGAACGCCAATGTCCAAGGACAACATCTTAATCAATTTTTGAAAGAATAGAACTAAATGAGATCTACGCCATTGAAAGTAAATGAATTAGTTTGGGGTTAGATGATGGAATAATTCAAAATAATAATACATTTACGACGGTAAAACGATAGTAAAATAATATAAGTGGAAGCAATAACCATGACAGAGAACCATGACATGAAAATAACTGAAAAAAGAGGACGTCATTGATAAAACATGTTTAAATTGTCCATGAGCGAAATACACATACTAGTTACTGTATAGTAATTTATACTTTACAAACTAAAAAAAATATATTACAACAAAAACACCAATCTCCTTTCAATAAATTAATTTGCTAAGGTGTGTGTGTGTTTGTGTGAGTGTATGTGTGTGTGTGTGTGTGTGTGTGTGTGTGTGTGTGTGTGTGTGTGTGTGTGTGTGTGTGTGTTTGTATGAGCGGGTGTGTGTGTGTGTGTGTGTGTGTGTGTGAGCGGGTGTGTATGGGTGTGTCTGTGTGCGGGTGTGTGTGTGTTTGTGTGTGTGTGTGTGTGTGTTTGTGTGTGTGTGTGTGTGTGTGTGTGTGTGTGTGTGTGTGTGTGTGTGTGTGTGTGTGTTTGTGTGTGTGTGTGTGTATGGGTGTGTCTGTGTGTGTGTTTGTGTCTGTGTGTGTGTGTTTGTGTGTGTGTGTGTGTGTGTGTGTGTATGTGTGTGTGTATATGTGTGTGTGTGTGTGTGTGTGTGTGTGTGTGTGTGTGTGTGTGTGTGTGTGTGTGTGTGTGTGTGTGTGTGTGTGTGTGTGTGTGTGTGTGTGTGTGTGTGTGTGGGTGTGGGTGTGTGTGTGTGTGTGTGTGTATGTCTAACCGTTCAATCTCCATTAATCTAATAGTTTTTTCAGACCTGTCCCACAATCTGGTGTTTATTGTCAGTCTCTATTTTTTCTCATCTCTTTCCCGAGGGTCTTGGCCCCAGAAACACCCAGATCTCCTGACAGCCATCCTCTAACGAGCTGCATCCGTTTAATATGCCCATACGATTAGCAACCCGAAACTGCGTGAAGGACTCAGGGTGATTGACCATGTACCAAGCTATCGAGCTTAGGTACAATGTACGATGGAAAATCAGGAGATAACGATAGATCGTGCAGGAACCTTATTTTATAGGATAGGACATAACCTTACAAATAAGTTGTTAGTGAGGCTGTGTTGGTGATATGAACTTTTTCTCCTCCAGAATACTAAAATGTTTTAATACCATAACTTTTAAAGGAGTGGTATAATATTTTGCCAGTAATATTTTGTACTCCATTCAATCGTTTAAAGTGAAAATGAGATTTGTTTTGACCAGTGAAATCGAAATGTGAAAGTTCTACGCTAAGATTGTATCTTGTCTCTCATTCTCTTCTGAAGACACAGCTAGAGGGAAACCCCGAGGACATAGAGATAACTGGAGAATACTGCGATAAGACATGCAGACCACACTTTGATACTAGGTGGTATAAAGTATGGAGGACTTGTCTAATGGGTAACACACAAAATGCAAGGGAAACTATAAGCTTGAACTTAAAATAAAAAGTAAATAAAACTTTTAGTAATAGACGGTCTAAGAATTCATCGTCCATGCACTTATCTTGGATAGGAGTATACATAAGATGGGAACCACCAAGGAACACGAAAAAGAATTTATAAAGCGGGACCATTGGTCAATAATTTCAAGCGCAAATTTACCTAAAATGACATAACCCTACCTCTCAGACTCAGACCCCTTAGGAATTACGTTTTTCCGGTTCTATTATACGTAACAGAAACGTTCGTGGGAACGTCTGAGGCCGAGGAATATCGCGTACCGATCACGTTATCAACCAAGACGGGTGGAAGACCTGGCTCCATAACTTGCGTCGGATGTCATCTGCTCGGCTGTTCAGAAGTGCTGAAAATAAAATCAGCGTTGTTTATCCCAACGGTTAAGGCACGTGAAGAAGTATTGGATTGTCTCAAATTCATAGGTTTTGTAATTTTTTAAAAATATTTTATGGTAAATAATTTTATAATCCCTATGTAAAAGTAACCCTCATACAATTTTAGTCATCTTTAACAGTATTCTCATACTACGTTTTTGTATGAAATATTCTTTGTTATAATTGAAATTTTTTATTTATTAATAATAAACGCATTTACACTTCAAGAAAAATTTATTTATTTATTAATAAAATACAACTTTAATATGAACACATTTTTCTAGATCTAAATGCATAAATATACAATAATTTCGGCAACGGAATCATTTGCTGAAGAGGTGTTATTATGTATTTGGTGCTCGAAACGCAGTTAACTTTCCAATCTCCGCACAAGTCTCCTCAGGTTTTAGATATCTTAACCTAAAATATAGTGAACATAACATATTTTCTGAATGTATCTAATTAATCAGATCATTTAATGATAGATAGAACAATTTCCTTTTTACATGTTGTTAAAAAAAATATTTTTCGGCACATATTTATATATTTTTTAAATATTTTTTAAAAGTTTTTAAAGTAAAAAATTAATATCAATAACTAAAATTATAGTTTTAAATAATTAAATTTGTAAAAGCATTGCTTATCGTGATAGAGAGTCTCATAAACGTATAATAAATAAAAGGAACAGCATAAAGCGATGAATTCGGTTACAAATTACGATTTAAACAAAGCTTTGATATTTGTTCGGCCTATCTATTTACGTTAATTCCGTTTAATTTTAATCTAGTAAATATCCTTAAGAAATAAATTTTGCAAAACATTCTTTTGACGTTGAAATATTTGTTCCGTGGAAAAACAGTATTCATAATTATTTTGGAATCTGTCAAAACATGTAAAAATTAATGAGGAAAATAAATTAATTTCTCCCGAGCTAAAAATAATTTCAAGTGAATATTGTAAATAGAATTCTTTGATTTTAATAGAGTCATGTTTTCAGGTTTATGATACCAATTTCGCAGTAGAACTTTCTCTAAACGAATGCCCGCTTGTCAAGGAAAACGCTCTGTAAATTTCCTCTTAGTCATTCTTATTTTAATAAACACACGTTTTTAATTTTTTATTTAAAAAAAGTATCAAATAACCGTTACATACGCTTTACTCAAATCAAATATTTTTATTTTCAATTTTTATTATATTGTGTCTGAAAGGTTGTTATGTGGTAAAGCCGACACGACGTACCGTTAACATTACAGACTGTTACATCGACAAATCATTAGAGTGATATTATCTTTAGGCAGTAGATGGTGTGTAAGATAGACTGACAAGCCATTGGGAACAGAAACCGTCACGTCATATCTCTTTACAAGCATTAAATGCTAAACAACTACATTGTATGATCACTAAACTGATATCCCATAAGATGATGTTGGATGAACTTATGATAGAGGTATTTATTTCTCTCTACATCCCTCCCTCTCTCTTCATACACGCACGCACACAATCACACACAGTTATATGTATTATATATATATATATATATCGCAGTATGTTTTCTTGTGTATTAATAAAGAGCAAAAGTTTAAATACAAATACAAGAATTATAATTGAATTTACAATTCAAAGCTTTTCGTTGGCTAACAGTACCAACATCATCAGGAATATTAAACAATTAAAATTAACATATTAAACAATTAAAATTAACATATCTGATATGTTAATTTTAATTGTTTAATATTCCTGATGATGTTGGTACTGTTAGCCAACGAAAAGCTTTGCATTGTAAATTCAATTATAATTCTTGTATTTGTATTTAGACTTTTGTTCGTAATATATATATATATATATATATATATAAATTTCGCAATATGTATTCTTGTGAATTAATAAAGAACTAAGTCCAAATACAAATACAAGAATTATAATTCTTGTATTTCTATTTTGACTTAGTTCTTTATATATATATATATATATATATATATATATATATATATATATGTGTGTGTGTGTGTGTGTGTGTGTGTGTGTGTGTGTGTAATTTTTATAACATTTGTAATAGTATTAGCATTTATTTAATTATCTAATTACAAGCATGTTTCTCTTTTTTTATTGAAAACATGTTTAATGCAATCATTAACAAAGTTACACAATTCATACTTAAGATAAAAGTATACGCAGAATCCAATTATTAGGCACGAAACCCTGACGTAAACAATCTGAGGAAATACGCGAATACTGTCCTTGAAGCCATCTAACCGCTTATATATTTGCGGTATATTTGTACTTACGTGTTTCTGAAAAGACGTAACCTCCTCTCGCATTAATAGCATTCGAATCCGTACAGAGTGGCTATTTCGAAACGTTTTTATTCTCCCAGCAATTACGAAATTAGGTTACATTTAATAGGCAATATGAGAAACAAGTAATTTATATTAACTGTCAGAGCTAATAAGTTTATAGAATTTATGTCTTTACTAACTGGCTAGATTTATATAATGTTGTATTTTTATTGCATTGAGTATAGCTAACTGTAGTCATGTTTTTGCCAATATTGAAATATAACGAAATATTGGATCATTTATTACGTTTCTATGATGTTCTATTAAACGTATGCGACGCACTCTTGTATCGACAATCTCAACTTAATCAACTGTGGGCAGACGGAACTTATAAATCTGAGAATTTTTTTTACAACAGTGACGTCACATCTATCGGGCGCTTAATAGATATAGATAGGTCAATCTTAACTTATCCCATGGGTATGGCCATAATATACGCCAAAAGTGTATGGAATGTATACACTAACGGATACACATTTCTGTATCTATTGAATACACTTAAGAATACAGTGAATAAAGCATAATACACTATCCTAAATGTTTTCAAGCATATCTCAACTTTACAGATTGTTGACAACTTGTATGCTTTATTAACATCTTTATAGTGAAAGTCAAATGTTATTCCAGGAAAACTCTGCACCAAAAACGTAATGATTCTACTTAATTTAGTAAGCTAATATAACTTACTTTATATTGCGCTTACTGACACACTCATGGATTGCAATAGTTTGCAAATAATTACTTTAAAACGTTGATAAATTATTAATAAAATATATAGTATGAGTATTGCACTGTCAGTATACTAACAGATGAACATTAATTTTAGCTGAGTAACTCGTATATTGAGTGTATCCTATATATCTTTGTATAGTGTAGTAGATGATATAATTATTTTATATATAAACTGAAAACTAGTATTATTTTTAATTCATAATACAGAAGGCCGTGAAGCCGTATGCACGCGTGTGTGAGATCTCAGAAGATCAGTAAATTTAGACGATTATCTCCTGAGAAGGATAAGCGATTGAGATTATTAAATGGTAATGAGAGAGCTACGTAATAATAAACAATTAATTCACGTTTATTTTTATTTCATTTTTTTTACAATGGATTTATTTCATTATTGTTATATCTAGGAACATATTTCTACTCCTACAGTTATTTTCCTAGAGATATTTTGTAATTCCTAAAAACAAATTTATTATTATTATTACTAGTATTATTTATTATTATTATTATTATTATTATTATTATTATTAACTTTAGGGGCCCTACTCAGAGCAAACGCCATCTGCTGATATCTGTGGCCCAATCTATAATGCTTGTACGGAGCGGAAATCTGTGGGAACGGAAATCTGCACTCAAAGCAATTGAAGGTCATCCGACCTTGGTACAGAGAACAGGGGCACTAAGAGTGGCTTTTACATATCGAACGGTCTCGGAATCGGCTGCTCTAGTGGTGGCAGGAATATTTCCTACTGACACTAGAGAATAACCATGCTAACTTTGCAAAGCGACGAAATAATACGAACGATAGGGATAACATAAGGGAAGTGAGAAGGTTGACGATGATCAAGTGGCAGGAAAGATGGATGGTGGAACCCACCGGAAGATGGAGAGCCAGGCTAATCAAAAACCTATCCAGTTGGACTAACAGGCAGCGTGGAGAAGTAAACCTCTACATTACACATTTCCTAACAGCCCACGGTTTCTTCCGGGTCTATTTATATAAAATTGGAAAGGTGAATAATCCATATTGCTCTCATTGTGGTGAATGATCACCCGACAACCCTGAACACACCTTCTTTGTGTGCAGAAGGTGGCAATTGGAAAGAACAACGCTGGACAGCAACGTCGGGTCAATAGACCCGGACAACATTGTGGGCAAGATGCTGTGGAGTGCATCCAACTGGATAGAGATATCGGCTTATATCGAGAGCATACTGCGGACTAAAATGTAACAGGAAGATTGTCAAAGTCAAGATCAGTGACCAGGCCAAAACATTCAGTTATACAAATAGAAACTACTGGGGTTATTAAAGGGCCTTCTGACCAGGAAGAATGCTAATACAGTGATACCCCGGTCAGATCTACAAAGGGCCGGAAAGGAGGAAGGGTTAGTGGGTATTCCCAGGAGTCCCACACACCAGGTCTGCCAACACAGACTTGATGGTGCGTAAATGCATTCCAACCTCCACAGGAAAACAAATAAAAATAATAATATAATTATTATTATTATTATTATCATCATCATCATCATCATCGTTATCGTCGTCATCATCATCATCATCATCATCATCATCATCATCATCATCATCATCATCATCATCATCATCATCATCATCATCATCATCATTATTATTATTATTATTATTATTATTATTATTATTATTATTATTATTATTATTATTATCATCATCATCATCATCGTTATCGTCATCGTCATCATCATCATCATCATCATTATTATTATTATTATTGTAATTACCATTACTGCTGCTGCTGCTTATTTTAACAAAAGTTTTTTCTTAAAAGAGTAAAATAATAATATTAGTTTAACGAATTTGATAATTTAAATAGAAACATAATGAATGCAGAAATATGATGCTATTTAAATAAGCTTCCATGTAGCTTTATAGTTAATAATTACAGTGTCTGAAGTTTTATACTTTAAATCAATAAAAATAATGTTTACTCCATGTTCCACTTACGAAAAAACAAACAAATTCATTAATATTATTCATTCTGAAAACAAAACGTGCTTCAGCAAATGTCACAATATGGATAAATTGGTTATTACAGGTTTGTCTGCTACGAAAAGGCCAATCTATTGTTGCGTCAGTCCCATTATGATGCAATCTCGTTTAATGAACAATAATTGTCAGTAATTTAAAATATATGCCTAAAAGTTAAATGTGCTCCTTGACGTCTTTACATCGTGCCATCATTTTATTTATCAATATTTGCTTTGTAAATGAAATTTTAACACATATGTAAGATATTATTTAAATTTTACCCTGGGTTTAAATTTCACCTCGACCATAACCTTGGCATCTTAATTAAAATTTTGAAGTTTATAACTTTTTACATTGTTTGATTATTCACATGTAAAAACTGTCTGTTAAATTTATTAGCAATATTATCTTTTTAATATGTTTTTTATAATATAGTGTTAACAAATGTATTGTTTCCACAAAGCTAATTTTATTTTAATGGTATCTAGAAGACATTTACAAACAAGCTGTGTTATTTTGCTTTGACGGACAAATAGATGTCAACTGAAATCTTCCGCACAGAGTTCTAGTAAAGTAATAGTGAACTTTTACTGTAATCTATATTGAAAATCAAAACTAAAAATAGCATTGACTTTAATCGGCTTAAGCCTATTTTGACTGCGCTTTGCATTCTTAAAGTCAAGTAATCAATCTTACAAACCTTGTATGCCGCTAGGTTACGATTTGCCGTAATAGAATCATCATGTTTAGTGCGATAGTAACAAATATCTGTCCAAATATCTTTGTTCAAATTTGTTACAAATATTTTAATTCTTTTTAAGAATTAAAAATCCGTTAGAAACGACGGATTATTACAGTAAGCTACTTTGTTGATATTAATTATTCACTTGTATTAAGCCACATTGAAAATCAAAAGCCTAATATCCTTACATGGTCGTTAGACTCCATAGATTTAATTCAATTAAAGAGCTCCTGTTGAGAAAACAATCTAAATGATATTATCACTGTTACGGCAGAAACTTCAATAACAAAATACTTATTGCTCTATCAAGTATTTAGTGTTTTAGTTTCTTTTCACGATCGATTTCAGAAATTCAAAAACTCAACGGCACTCTGTTCTACCAAGTAGCTACAGCATGATTTCCTGCCACGTTGCTCCGGCATGAGGTCCTGACATGTAGCTACAGCATGACAAAATGTCATGTAGCTACAACATGATTTCCTGCCACGTTCCTACAGCATGTGCTCCTGCCACGTAGCTACAGCATGACAAAATGTCATGTAGCTACAGCATGATTTTTTGCCACGTTCCTACAGCATGAGGTCCTTACATGTAGCTACAGCATGATTTCCTGCCACGTTCCTACAGCATGAGGTCCTGACATGTAGCTACAGCATGATTTCCTGCCACGTTCCTACACCATAAGATCCTGCCACGTTTTTACACCATAAGATCCTGCCACGCAGCTACAGCATGATACCCTGTCATATAGCTACATCATGATTTCCTGCCACGTTCCTACAGCATTAGATCCTACCACGCAGCTATAGCATGACACCCTGTCATGTAGCTACAGCATGATTTCCTGATACGTTCCTACACCATGAGATCCTGCCACGCAGCTACAGCATGATACCCTGTCATGTAGCTGCAGCATGATTTCCTGCCACGTTCCTACAGCATGAGGTTCTGACTTGTAGCTACAGCATGATTTCCTTCCACGTTCCAACACCATGAGATCCTGCCACGTAGCTACCGCATGAGATCCTGAAACGTAGCTACAGCATGAGGTCCTGACATGTAGCTACACCATTAGGTCCTGCCTCAAAACTAAAGAATGAAGTTATGTCATGTAGCTACAGCATGAATTCCTGCCACGTAGCTACACCACGAAGTCTTGCCACGTAGCTATAACATGAGGTCTTGCCACGTAGCTACAGCATGTAAAGGCATCTTTAGATCTGTCCACCCGGAAAATTTCAAGGTTAGGGGTAGGTGATGAAACAGTTTTTGAATAGGTTTTGTGGTGACTCTTCGCTTAGTTTTCTATTGCCTATCACCTTCATACATCTTTTTCCTACAAAGCAGTAAATATTTCCATTTTCCTTCAGTTGTTAATACCCTTTAATTATAGTGAAACTCTTTATTGAAAGGCATATCATTTAAACTGGAAATCAAACCTAATATACAACTAAACGAAAGCAGATGTAACTTCATGTTGTACAAACACATAAACAAGTTTGCCAACAAGTTCAGAGTTTGCCAACATTGAAAACTAAAATACTTCAAAAGATTAAAGTGCTAAAATTGTCTTTTGCACTACTTGGCAACATAATTTTAGAGTTTTCTTGAGTTTATTTTAAAAAAATGTTACATCTGTGATTCCAGTCGTAACAATAATATATGTGCATCATGTTTTTTTAAAAAATACCTCTTAATAGATATAAATGGCAATTTTTTGTAATTATTATTCATGTTGTCTTCCTCAAGTTATGGAAATTATAAACTTAATTATCAGAAAAACAGTTATTACAAACGGATCTTATTCATTCAAATTTTTCCTACTAATTTCCCTAGCACTTCTAATTTTTCACTCTCGTGTTTATTTTACAATCAAAAAAACTCAAACGAGAGGAAATTATAATACTTGCCACAAGGAAGTGAATAATATGCTTAAAATATTCACAATTTCTTAAAATATTGAGCAAAACTTTTTTTTACTACAATGTGAATTGAAGTTAAAGCTCTAAAGACTCTATTGTAACTTATAATTGGACATATTTTGGACCAATGTGACACTTGCCTGAAGTAGCGCTTACCTTTGATTAGTGAGGAAGGCCGTTTCAGGATATATGTTCTATTGTTTACTCAAACCGTAATGTAGTATTTTTACTTTAAATTACTTTTATTTTTACTCATCATAACGCATTTACAGTACTAGTTTTTCACATTTCAAATTGTTATATTTCCCTATTTGATAGTTTATAGTGCACGACTTAATTAATGTGATTTAAAACATTAAATACCTCTTATTTTTTTGTCTTAAAGGAATTTAATGGCTTTATTTCAACACGGTTGAATTTTTTTAATGGTGTATTTTGTTGTTGTAGAGTGAAACATTATAGTACGTACTAGGCTATTTTTTATGTTACAATACTTAAAGCCTTCATATTTTTTAACACAAAACATTACTCCCATTTTATTAGAATTTTATTCGTTTAAAATATTAATCATTTAATCATATTAAAGCCTTGTTAATAACAAGCGTGTTTCTCTTATTTAACCACATAGGAGTCTATATTTCGAATCCCAAAAATTTGTAATCTCACACATATTTAGGTTTCTCTATCCTGAAGGAAATCCCGTTGTGTAAGTCCTAGTACATCTTCATGACTAACATGATGAATGTCACTATTGCTAAAGGACTCCAGGCACTTCGAATCGCCAAGTAAGGATACTGTAATAGCATATTGTGCCATCCGTTGCGTTGGAATAAATTTACACCATAATTGTTACAGATTTATTGAAGTATAAAGTCATTGCATATTAATCTCATGCATTCATGTCAAATTTATTTATTCTTCGACGCAATAGTTTATTTAATTACAAGGCAGCTGCTAATTAGAAGTTTGTTGGAAAGTTTCCTTCACTCGGGAAAGTATCCACTCTTAGAATTGGAATATATGTTGTGTTAACCCTGTTTGCTCTACTGAAAATACAACTGTGAAAATTGTACATTTTCCTATTTTCGTTAATTATGAAAATAAATTTAATTTAGTAACTTTTATTTGTAGTTTTTTTAATTTTCAAACACAATTACTCTACATATTTTGCTTGAATGTACTATTAACCATTGAAAATTTATTTCAAAAATTACAAACTGAGAATATTAGTACATCTTTACTTTGTATTTGTATTTAAATTTTACTTTTTTCGTTGTCATTCGAGTTTATCAAAATAAGTTATGAAAAAAACTGTAAGGTAGACCAAATTCTAAATAACCACTTTAGGATGGATAAAGCTCGGGTTGCACTACCTGGACAGAACCAATCTGATGAGGTGTGAAGGTAAGGAAAACGTCACTGTTTGGAAAGTTCTACTGGTCCCGAGTAGTTTTGGAAAAGCAAACGAAACCGTCGGATCTGGTCGGAGTATCGTCTTGTCTCAGGGGTTAGCCCAACCCTTATAGTTAGCCTACAGTAAGATTAGCCTTATAGTGAGGCCATTAAGCTCATACAGACTGGTACTATGAGTGGTAACAAGCCAATGACTCACCCCACGAACCTTCTCTTTATATTCTACTTTGTATTATATTTGTCTTGGGAGTAGAAGGCGAAAGACTGAATGCTCCGAGTAAACCCCTGTCTGCCTTCACCATCGTTCTTTCTTCTTGAATGTTTATCACAATACTCTGACAAAATGGGGAATTTTGTTTTTTTTAAGTCCGCAGCAACTCTTTTGTTAGATTTAGTTTAAAAGAGTCAAAATATTTACCAAAATATATTCAAACTTGAGTTTTTTGTAGTTTTAGGTGATATTATACTTCGACGGCTGTACCCACTGGAGCAAGAAAGGGTTTATGTGAAGTATGTTTTCCTTGTCTGGAAAAGGGACAAATGTAGGGATGATATTGTTAAACTCTTGATGATATTGTAGGGCCTATAAGGAAAATCATAGGATGACGTATATACTTAGCCCCTATCTGTGTTACAAAAGGTAGCCCCTACACCAACTTTCAAGGAGAAAGAAATAAGGATCAGGAGATGTAGTTAGTTAGGGCTAAGAAAAAACTTAATAGTCTCCTCGTGGACAGGGACGTTTATCTAAAATAGTCCTGATCTCTCCCAAAAAGAAAATGTCTATCAACTCGCTGCCCAGGATACTGATGACGTTGACCATGAGTTGTATCCCACCTAAAGTGGGTAACGTGTAGACACTTACCTAAGACCCTACTACTGAATTAGATTCAGGACATGTATGCTGCAATGGTCTTTCTGTGGCGCAATTCCCAAGAAAGACATACTTTATTTATAACCCCTCCCTTGCTCCAATGGCTGCAACCATTGAAGTATTCACCTTTAAACTGAAATCAATTCCAGGATCTCACAAATTAAATTGAAGGCGTGGGAATATATTTGAGTAACTGTTTTAACCCAATTAACCTAACAAAAGGATTGCTGTGGACTTTACATAACAAAATTTCAATTTTTCTATAACTACAGCGCACCTTTTAACCTTCACATGTTTATTTTACTCTAGATATAAAATCATTCAGTAATTATTTTTTAAAAAATTGCGAATATAAAGAACAAATGTCAGATATTCTGCTGTTATTAATTGCTTTTAAAATTTACCTAGCTTATGTTTAAGATAAAATTATGCATACTTAAAAGTCTTGTAGTAAATTATTATGATGATGATTGCTTTGCGATAGAAATATGCATCGGGACATAAAAAAAAGGTTTTTGTGGCGTAAAAGGTTTTATTTATTTACAATAAAAGATTAGACCACAGTTGGTCCAAATTATTTTAAAATTATGCGTGAAATTTGTTTTCCTTTTGTTGCGCGTTTTCTTAAAATACTATATCATATTACATCTCCTGAACTAATTTTTGGTGACAACTTTTAAGGAAAACAAATAAAAGCTTTTGCAGAAACAAGATTATACATAATGTTAGGATTAGATGACAAAGAGTAACAACTCACAGGTAATGTTTTACCGGTAAACCTCATCATAAGTTGAACTTACATATTCCACTCTAACATATACAATTGTTTTATATATATTAGGAATGTAATGAAAAAATGAGAGATATATTCTGCTAAATATTGCTTTCTACAAATATATGGGTCCTTGAACTTTTGTTTAAGATGAGGATATTGCAAGAATTTCGTTTTGTTGTGTGATTTTGCAAAATATTTTATTACATCTCCTGTACTAAGTGTGGGTGACAGCTTTTGAGGAAGACAAAGAAAACGTTTTGCAGAAACGAGACTATACATAATGTTATAATTACATGACAACGAGTAACAACTCGCAGGTAATTTTTCACCAGTAAACCTCATCATAAGTTGAACTTACATATCCCACTCTAACATATACAATTGTTTTATATATATTAGGAATGTAATGAAAAAATGAGAGAGATATTCTGCTAAATATTGCTTTCTACAAATATATGGGTCCCTGAACTTTTGTTTAAGATGAGGATATTGCAAGAATTTCGTTTTGTTGTGTGATTTTGCAAAATATTTTATTACATCTCCTGTACTAAGTGTGGGTGATAGCTTTTGAGGAAGACAAAGAAAACGTTTTGCAGAAACGAGACTATACATAATGTTATAATTACATGACAACGAGTAACAACTCGCAGGTAATTTTTCACCAGTAAACCTCATCATAAGTTGAACTTACATATCCCACTCTAACATATACAATTGTTTTATATATATTAGGAATGTAATGAAAAAATGAGAGAGATATTCTGCTAAATATTGCTTTCTACAAATATATGGGTCCCTGAACTTTTGTTTAAGATGAGGATATTGCAAGAATTTCGTTTTGTTGTGTGATTTTGCAAAATATTTTATTACATCTCCTGTACTAAGTGTGGGTGATAGCTTTTGAGGAAGACAAAGAAAACGTTTTGCAGAAACGAGACTATACATAATGTTATAATTACATGAGAACGAGTAACAACTCGCAGGTAATTTTTCACCAGTAAACCTCGTCATTAGTTGAAGTTACATATTCCACTCTAATATATAAAATTGTTCTATATATATTAAGAATGTAATGAAATAATGGGAGATATATTGTGCTAAATATTGCTTTCTACAAATATATGGGTCCTTGAACGTTTGTTTAAGATGAGGGTATGCAGGAATGTTTTGTTGCGCGATTTTGCAAAATATTATATTACATCTCCTGTACTAAGTGTGGGTGACAGCTTTTGAGGAAGACAAAGAAAACGTTTTGCAGAAACGAGACTATACATAATGTTATAATTACATGAGAACGAGTAACAACTCGCAGGTAATTTTTCACCAGTAAACCTCGTCATAAGTTGAACTTACATATTCCACTCTAATATATAAAATTGTTCTATATATATTAAGAATGTAATGAAATAATGGGAGATATATTGTGCTAAATATTGCTTTCTACAAATATAAGAGACTATACATAATGTATAATTACATGACAACGAGTAACAACTCGCGGCTAACTTATCACCAGTAAACAACATCGGTGAGTTTTAACTTGTCATATTCTACTCTAAGATATAAAATTGTCCAATATATATTGCAAAAAATATAAAGAAAAATGTGAACATTTTCTGCTGTAAAGTAGGCCTATGTTTCATGAAATATCTCCGTTCTCTACCTTATGTTTAACATAAAATTATGTTTTTTCGTTTTGAAGAATTTCTTTTTGTTGTGTGATTTCGCAAAATTATAAATTGTATTACAACTCATGAACTAAGTGTAGGTTTGAGACGAAGGCCAAAATATATTTTGTTGCAGAAAAAATCATAATCAGTGAGTATAATTACTTTAAGTTATAACTAGAGTTGTGAGTTTAGTTATTAAATGTCGTCAATACATAACGTCAAGTTTTGTAACATGAATAAATCTAGGAGTAAAATGAAATGTGCGTTTAAATAATATAAAAAATATGGTATTTTATAACACATGGCTTAGAGAAGACGGGGCAGAGCTGTCACACGTTAGCTCATACTGTAATCTATTCAAAGAAAATTTGGCCAACCCTACGTCTTAACCCCTAGGTAATCTATTTCACTGGATGAGTCAACCTAGGGCACGAAAAAGAGTACAAAATTCCTTTTGGAATACCGGTTATATATCCAGATACTCTGGGTTACTACTCAAGTCCTCTCCCCGTAACTCTATTCAGCTGCCTCCATGCTATACGTATGTGCACGCACACACATACATATTCATCAAGTCATCACGGCCCAGCTGATGGATCATGTTGATTAAACAAGGCGTTACGTCACATATGATAATACGATGCTTACCAATTATAATAGTGCATGTAACTGTATGCAAATAGTGAACACTTCATTAGGCCGACTTTCTACCGAAAATAATAGTCTTTTTTACAGTTCTCACTTTCTACGAATCCATCACAATCAGTGTTCGAATTTAAAGGCAACTTTCACGTCGGCTGGAGTTAACTTGCGATATACAAACAGATAGGAAAACTGACGCGAACTGTAGATAGTAGAAACACCAAGTTTGATAAAATTTATATTTATATTTAAATACAGTTTTAAATTTGAAAATATAAATTATATATGTAAAAATAAAAACTTATTGTGTAGTTAGCTCGTTTTTAATTCTGAGTTAGTAATAAATATAATATTAATATCCATTTTCGCGAGCGCGCACAAGAGTGTGTGTGTGTGTGTGTGTGTGTTTGTTCGTCCGTGAAACAAAGAAAAATTATCAGCTTTATTAACATTCGTATGTCTCACTAAACCTTTATGAGTTATTACTCACTCATAAAGTGAGTTATCTCTTTATGACTCATATGAGTAATCACTCACTTTTTTTGAGTTAGCATGAAACATTTAATAGGAAAATACAATAACGTTAGTAATAAATATTTTTACAATTTATTACGAATATAATGTGGTTGAATTTAATAAATACACAAAAACCTCTTAACCACAAACATTCTTTATTTTACCCCTATGTACATTTCAGTTACCAAGTTACCATCCTCAGCGGGATAACATACAAAGCATAAAGGGATAAAGATGACTAAAGTCTTTGTTTGTTATCCCTCTGAGGATAGCTACTTGGCAACTGAAATGTACATAAGGGTAAAATAAAGAATGTTTGTGGTTAAGAGGTTTTTGTATATTTATTAATAAATATTTTTTTTATAATCAAATATGTTTGACCCTTGGTTAATATTGTATTTCAAAACTAATTTAAAATATAAAAATAAAAACCTATTTCATACACACAAACAATTGCTGTCATACACCTTCTAAAGCATTGTAGTGCATGTAGATACACGATAACTTAATTGCTAAAGAAATAGGTTCAATAACTAAATTTGTTTTACTTGATTTGTTTCAGTAAACTACTTTACATGTAATGTATTATGGTTATCAACAACCTAAATGTATTTATCAAATCAACAATATAAAAGAAGACACTTGAATATTTAACATGTTATACTCAGCCTTAAAGTTTCCACCTGTTTTAGATTATCTGGCTTACTTTGGCTTCACACTTTTAACATGTGTCTTCAGTTAATCCTCCAAAAATCTGATTGTAAACATTGTTTTTTGATATGTAACAGTGACAAGAATATGTTTTTTTATAATTCTGCATGAGACGAATTTAAATAAATCGTTTTATTTTGTGAAATATGTTTAAGGAACAATAAAAAGACGATATTTTGAAGGAAAATGTGAAATTCTTTTAGGTGTAATTTTTATTTTATAATTTTGCTTATCCTTCAAAAGCTACTTGAGTTACAAATACTCAGCAAAGAGTCTTATTAGAAAAACATTTTCTCAACAGAGAGATATTTTATACTTTTGGAAACAAAAGGGAGACATTTCAAATATTTCAGTATATCCCTTCAAAGTATGGTTAATTTTAGCCAAGAAGTAGTCGGATTAAATTTAAATAAAAACCTGTGATGAAATTAATTTTGTACTAAGTACAAAATTGATGTATGGTATAAAATTAGATATATTTTGAAATTTTGAACACATAAATATTTTTAATAACTCATTAACTATTTAGGTAACGCAATCATTGTCTGGCATCTCGTTAAAAATGATTTTATCTAGAAATAAACTTTAGGAAAGGTTATTCCAAATAATCACAGTTCAGTTATATGCTTACAGTAAATATTTATATTCAAGACATTGCAAAGCAAAAATATAATATAAACCTGTTTTTACTTCATTTTAAATATGATTTTAATATTGCAAAGAGAACACTTTAATACAAAACTTCAAGTACGATTAAAAAAATGAAAAAATGGTATAATTTTTACAGAGATATCAAAATAATAGCGGTTTTTAGTAAAATATGAATAATATGGTTTTGTTGTTAATGTTGTTATTAAATTAGATTTGTGGTGTAACAGGAAAACATTTTTCTGTTTTTTTATTACAAATAAATAAAACCTCTTGAGCCGTGAAAACGTTTCAAGTCGGTTTAAGAGGAGTTAGTCTTGTAGTAATTTTCTCTGAAGATGATGAAATTACAATCGAAATTTATATCACGACTTAAATGAAATGTTTTTTAGATTTTAAATAAAATTAGGAAATTTGATTTATTTATAATAAAAACTTATCCCTCAGTTGCTTTACGTTTCTCTGTGTCCCCGATAGAGAGTCGGTCAACTTTAGGGATGCGCTCCTGAACAAGTTTCATTAATCTTTTGTATTGAATGTTCACCTTAAAATAAGAAAAATGAAAAAGGTTTTATTATAATTTTCTTGAGCAAATAAAATATGTTTTACTGAAATAATCTAGGTGCAATAATATTTTGCAATACCTAAAGATTTTATTTTTTTTTAAGGTATCGCGTTTCGTATCTCCGCCATCTATTTGAACTATTTGTATACTCCCATCTACTGAGTACATCGATAGACCTGATGAAAGAAGGACATCCGAAACGAGTAAATTTCTGTTAAAATAATATTTTAAAAAAGGCAAAGGCCAGTGTATTCTATTTACCTATCTATTGATAATATAATCAATGGATTCGTAAACAATTAGCGGCAACAATCCAATAACACTTTCCATATATTATATGTGATATCGTTCTAACATTTCAAGAAATAAGAATATCCTTTTAAAGTCAACAATTTCTTCACGCGACTCCTAAATTCTTCGCTTTTTATAACTCTGTAAGGTTACTTGACGAAATGCAATCGTCTTGGGAACCGAGGCAGTGAAAGCTTGCATAGTATGGCGTGTGGGAAAATTTCGTAGGTGTTCCACTCATAAAAACGGAAATATCGCCTAAACGGTAACATAAAACATATGTTTTATTATCAACCCGTTTTCAGTTTTTCGGCTGTGTTATTGTGACGTCATAACTTTACAATCTTTCCTGGAATTGCCATTACTCCATCTGAAGATATTCCATTCATGTGCACGGCTATTACCTGACAGAATGTTTAGCACTATTGTTTCATTTTACACTGCCTATTACAAAACGTTTGTATACTTTCTTTTTTAAATATTATTTCATATTTAATGTTCGTACATGACGCAAAATAATGAATATAAGATACGACTATACATATTTTAGCTAAATTATGAAATAAATATTTGCTCGGTTTCGGGAAACAGGCTGTAGCCTGCGGCGGTTTATAATCCCCTGTCAAGAAGCAGGGGCCGAATCTCTGCAGCCACCTCGTGGGGCTGCAGGATTTGATTGAGGTGTTGCAAATTAGGTTAGGATAGAAAAATTGTATTTGATTTTTTAACCTATCAGGATAATTGGTGATTCTTTTAATCAACAGCTATGAAATACTTGCTTCGTGTCAAGATTACTTTCTGGCATGGTATTATAAATAAATTAATTAAACCTACACTTTTTCGACATGGAATACAAATATTTCACTACTATTTGAGCCACTATGACATTGTGTATTAGATGAGGAAAAGAGTATCAAAGGCTAATCCGGCGAACGAGTTAGAAGAGTGAATTGGTTTTCCAAGAACCTATTAAACTCTAGGTCTATTCGCTGGAGTGGAAAGACTCCACCGTCTCTTTACCTCACTCCCCCCTTCCTCCGAGAGATCAGGACTCGGTCAACGGATCGGGAAACTAACCTAACCTGTCACCGGCGCACGAAAAAAGCCCTGGTGTAGAAATGAGTCGCGCTCGGTTTTCAGTTCTGCGCTTGCGCTGTCGATATATCCCTGACAACAAACGTAATCTAACCGTACGGTAGTTTTTTAGTAGTTATATTTTATAAGTATATACAGATAGGTAAAGATACTAATTTTATTAAGATATGGTGCGCAAAATAAATCCCGTATTTATGATCCCATTTCTACATTGTAGTTTTCTGTAAATCTGATGTTTTGTGTTAGAAATGGTTTTAGGAATGACCTTATCGTTTTGACCTGCTTTGGGCTAGGGCTCTTCTCGTGCGCCGGTGACGGTACCTGGCTACCCTCGTAAAACCAAGGGGCTGACTGGCACTCAGTCCACAGATCGGGAAACTACGTGGCTTCCCTCGTAAAACTAAGAAGGTAACTGGCTCACTGTCCTAAACTCCTCGGTTTCAGAGGGTTTTCGTAATTCAACTCTATCTTAAACCTAAACCTGACAAACCAATCTAACAGTTTTGTTGAATGGAAATGGAATTTAGAGATAACGTATTATAGTTTTCAGGTTAATTTTTAATTAATTAAAAAACAATTAGGGTTATCCGTTAAGTTTCACTTAAAACACATTTGTTCTTAATTTGTATTTACACTCGAAGAAATAAAAGGTAAACTTAAAAGACGGGTATTTTGCCAGTCACGTAAATGTATTGAGACGACGTTTCGAAAACTAAATAGTTTCATCTTCAGGTTTGCTATTTAGGTCAAATTATTATTTTTGTTTATTATGTCAATATGTAGAATACACACTTATCCTATATTCCACAAAGAATTTTCAGTTAGATATCGGCATATTATAATGTATTTGTAAATTATTATACTTTTATATATGATTTAAGCATTCTCGTTCATATGTATTTATAATTTATTCAAAAAAAACGTGCATATTCGGTTCGTTAATCCAATGTAGAATAATAATAGCATTGCATTAATAAAGCCTACATATGGTGGTAATGCTGTAATGAAATGAAAAAGTATAGTAATTTACAACGAAAACATAAATATTAATATCCAAGCGGAAATTCCTGATAGAATGTAGACAAGTGAAATGTTTTATCTACATATAAACACTATACATAAACATCTTAATCAACTTCTTCTATGCAGTAGACATGAAAATGAAAATAAAGACAATGTATCATTGTAATATACAATTAGCGTACAAAGATAGCATACTTCATTATACGTTTTTATATATCAAAATATATAGTAATATATTTTATGTCATAGTATATAATTAAAGATTGCAACATCTCAGTTAATTCCGAAATCCTGTTTGTTATAGATACAACCAGATAGCCGAAAATATTTTTAAAATAGAATAAAAAATTTAGAGGACAATTCAAAACACCAAATACCTTATGAATGTTTCGGTATATATATATATATATATATATATATATATATATATATATATATATATATATATATATATAATGTCTGGAATATATTTCTGGTATTTACAAACATCTAGATAACCTAAAAAAACTTTTGGAACGAGAATAAAATTTTAAGAGCACGCATGAGAATTGATCCTTTTCGAAACAAACTAAGTTTTTGAAAAATTGTACAATATCATGGGGGTTTGTTACCGTAACGAGTCTAAAATATTCAAAATGTTAGTTTCATGAAAAATATTTTTTTTAAATTAACAGCAATTAATAAAATTCATAGACAATAGAGGTTCTTGCGCGAGATATGATAAAATTGCAATAGATAGAATAAGGATAGGCTCGGTTAGTCTGAAAGAATAAACTACCTTTGTAGGAAAAAGAAAGAAAACAAAAATTATATTGTATATGATAGCCCTTGCTTGTACGCTCTCTTGTATGGCAACAAATACACTTTTCCTAACCTCTGTTGAGAGCAATTCTATTTAGGTATGTGACTTTGTCCTCGGGATGCCTTCATGCTCCTATATTACCAGTACCAGGGGAACAGTATGTCTTTTCCCTAGTTATATAATTATACCTTACCTTCGTTTTCCTTCTTATAAAGAGTATAACATGTAGACGACTCTGTATGACCCCGAAAGAGAACAGGTGTACATATTTATACGCGTGTACAAGGTACATATATGGGCCATAACCTGCATTTATCTTTTACCACGTGGGTTTACAGCTTTACCTTAATACAAATTAAATTCTCAATTCTTTCCTCTTTTTCATAAACGATTATAGTCATATTGTAAAATTGCCTTAGAAATAAAAAAATGTATTTAGAAAATTATTTTCTTAGTGAAAAATAAAAATGATATGGTCACGTCCGTTGTGTGCATTTTTTTGTTTAATTAATATGTTGCGGAACTTAAATGAAAATTAGCAGTAAAATGTTTGGAAAGCTTTAGCGACAGTTGAAAGTTAATCGTGTGTTACCAAGTGATCTCTTGATGATATGATAATGTCGCTGCAAGGTGCTTATTAGTTCCGAAGTCTCTCACTCAATGTGCGCTGAATAGTTCTGAGTGCTTTTGCCTGATCGCTCCAGCAACACGTTCAACCACTCCTTGGCTTGTTTGATGGAGCTCTTAGTCTCGCTCCTATGATGTGCCGTTTCTGAAAAATCTCATTTACAGCATGTTGTTGTTTATTTAGTTGTGAAATTACGAGGTCTCTTCAAAACAATACGCGGACTGAGGTCATAAAAAAAATGTACTTCATTTGGAAGCTATGATATTAATGTCTTGAATATAGTTTTCTGTGTGGTTTGTTGGCTGATTGCTTTATAGACATAAGTGAGGTCATTTACATCTAAATTTTGTACGTGGCTGTTTGGTGTTGAGCTTTTTATAACTTTTTGCTGTTGATTGGACGGATTTGTTTTGACTTAGATTTTCGTGAGGTGCGGATTTTAGATTTTCGACCTTCATGGGGGCTCGTAGACGAGGCACAGGGGTCGATTCCACTCCTTCCCTTGCTGTCTACAAGACTGCTGGTACAAGCTAAAAATGTACGAATAGCAAAGTTCTCTTTGGCCGAGATGAAGATTATAGTTGCGGGTGGTGGAAGCCGCGAAGACTAGCCAGACTCGTAGCCTACATTTTACTTCGAAGACTATCAAAAACCTAAAACTAAAAGATGCCCGTTATTATGCAAGACGTTCACACAAAAACTTGATAGAATTAAGGTAACTTTTTGAAAATACATTTAGCCTTTCTGGCGGCCTAGTGGGTGGTCTAAGGGATCAAGACTTTACGATTAAACTAAAGTACCCTAACTCGATCCCTGGAAGAACCAAAGATTTTCTGACTTCATGTTCAGCCTCAGGTAAAAACTATATACCTGGGGCAAACATAAAGTGATACTCATGCCGTAGTAATGGACACATTACCTTCGTTTAATATTATATATTCCAAGTAAGACAGATTATATGGTATTTTACACACATTTGTTCAATAATTCACATTTGTTCATGTAACTCTTCAAGTGCTTCCTTGAACAAGGATCTTACTTGGTATATTCAAGAGTCGACTTTCGAAAGCTTATTATTTACAGTGCTCTCATTTTTTATCTTTAGAAGTCTCTTTGAGTTATTAAAAGAGTCTTCTAAAGCTCGAAAATGAGAGCACTGTAAATATTAAGCTTTCGAAAGTCGACTTCCAAATATACCAAGTAAGATCCTTGTTTAATTACATCAATGTATAAGTGATAAGTGAATACAAGAAAACAGTGTTGCAATGTTGAAAGCAATATATATATATGTATGCATTAATAGACACATACACGTATATTAATATATAGACCTATACATTTCATGAAGTAAATATGTATAAAACAATATGCTTGAAGATTGTCGACTTTAACTGCTGACATTATACGAAGCTCTTGATGATGTCAATATATTACCTTGATGAAAAGTTTCAAACATATTCTTTATATTATTTTATAAATATTTTTTCTTATGCAATGTATGTGCATTAATGAATCAAAAAAGTCATAACAGTTGACTCAAATCTCACCAAAAGTTAGTGTTTACTAAACAAACACACTAGTTCACAACAGACTAGTTTCGGCGACAATGTCGCCTTCCTCAGTGCTTGGCTACTATTAGCTAAACTTCAATAAACTAACCATTAATGAATAAATATTTTACAAAAAAACTTCATCTAAAACCATATATATAGTATAACCTATATATGGAATACAAAAACTTATACATTTTTAAAATTATTAAAAATTATTAAAATTATTAATTAATAAAGTTTACACATTTTTTAAATGTTTTAAAAGTTCTAATCCTGTCAGAAATATAAACATTAACTATTTATTGTCCATTTAATTCGTATTTACGCTACCACCCACTTAAACACCGCTTACACCTTTATCCTTGTAATAATTCAACACTTGCATAAGCCTACATCATTCACTTACATGACGATATATGGCGCAACCATATACCCTACCAGGAGGAGCATGTACGATATATTCGTGTGAATCATGCAAGACCTCGAAATGCGATTTAACGTAGTGCATGCACATGTCGTAGAAACCTTCAAAGGATTATTTTATCGCTCGAACATCCTTGAACATTGCATAAAGTATAGTGGAGCCACCTTAAGTAAACATACTTGGGTATGAAATAGTGTTTTATAGTAGACTTAAATTTATGCAGTTTAATTTTTCTAGCAGCAATTAATTTTGTCCCATTCATCCTTCACAGTAGTTGCAATGCCCATTTGACTAATGTACCAGCTTTAAAGGTATATATTGGTAGAAGCATATTTAGGAGTACTAACTAATCTTAAAGAGTACAACATATCTTATACGATATGTACGTCATAGATACAGCATCTCCAATGTGTTTAAATTAAGCAATGGGTCGTTTTATAGTAAACGAGTATTAAAATTCACGTTGGATTTTAATAAAAAAACATACACCATCAAACATACTGTTAGAATCAATTAAAAACTAAAGATTTTAAATAAGTAAGTTTCACATTAAAAACCAATGACGAATAAAATGTTTCCATAAATAACTCTAATGAGGGTAGCAAATATTTAGCAAACAATTAATAGACATCGTTTCCTTCTTTTTAACCAGAAGTCATAATGAACGATGAATCAAATTTATATTACTGATTATATAATATTAGAGGAATCAAACTCATATTTCCTGTAATCTTAGGCTGTACTTATCCTTTACCTTGTTATAGACGCTGACTATTTACGCTGGCAACTTTACATGCGAACTTATTGCAATCAGAACGCCCTGGAAATTTACCTTACATGGACAGGAAGTGCTAACTCCGACGGTATTGTTGTGTTCTCGGATTGCAGATCTGACCCTGATGCCATCAGAGAGGGGAAAACTAGGCTCACTCAAGGAATCGCTTCTCTTATGTTCTCCATTGGTGCAATGGGCAAATCATGTACCCTTCAGTGGATCTCGGCTCATGTTGACATCGAAGAAAATGAGGTGGCAGACTCCCTTGCCAAAGAAGCCAGAACACTCGAGCCTGTAGCTTCATCTACTACGGTTTTTGATGCCAACGCAGTCGCAAAACAAAGGCTCTGCCCAAACCCAAAGAAAAATACTCGCTGCCAGCATGGAGTTACAGCAGAGAAATTACAACAGTAATAGCAAGACTAAGGACAAAGCATTTTAAGGGCATGAAGATCCTGCCTGATTATTCCAGAACATATGAAGATTGCAGGCACTGCCCAGGCACGCAACTGGACCCCAAGCACCTTTTCAGCTGCCCTTCCATTGTTCGTGCCCTCTTCAAAATAGACAATGACTGCAGTATGGATACTTTGTACTCGAATAGCGCCATTAACTTTGTCAGTGCTGCAATTCATGCATTTGGCAATGTTTAAATTTTCCCCCCTAATTGCATTTGCCATACACGATAACAACAAGACGCTGGCTACTTCTAGTCTTAGCTTTGCAAATATATGGTCCACATTTCCTTTTAAATTCTAGATTTCCCATATTTTGCAATAACGACCTCCTTAAGGTGACCGATCGACAATCTAGGCTTCAGTTTATTGAATTACTCTGGGTTATGAATAAAATTGTATAGCTCAATAAATTGCTATTATTATCTCCAACACTAAATAATAACGCTACAATTTGTATTTTCAATCACAAGTACTTTATTATATTTTAAAAGGCTTGGACATGCACCCTACACGACTTCGTTCAAGTCTTTGTAAGAAGCAGGCGCGTATCCACGGGTGGGGGCGATAGGGCGATCGCCCCCCCCCCAACCTTTAAGAACTTTGGGTTAAAAATAAATAATATATTATTAAATTAGGACTTTTTTCGATAATTAAGTTATTATATATTCTCAAATATAAAATCCTAACTGTAATAAATATAATAATAATTTTGTAACATTGTAATGCTCTTTGAATAATTACAGGCGTCAACAACTGGTGCTTTGTCAGCTCTGGAATTAATAAAAATATGTGATCAAGAAGTCTATCCTGTTATTCATTTTTTACTACGAATCTTAATCGCGTTACCGATTTCTAACGCAAGCGTAGAAAGAACTTTTTCTAGTTTAGGAAGATTGAAAACATGCCTAAGATCAACCATGGAAGAGGACTGCTTGACAGGATTAGCATTGCTTAATATCAATCGAGAAAAAAATGGATATAGATTCTGTCATTGATCTTTACGCAAGAAAACGCAAACATCGACTAGAGTTTATTATTTAACTACGAACTATTAATTTTAGTATAAATTTAATTTTTATTTGATATTTGATCCTGTTGTTAAATAAATAATACTTATAAAAATTAAAATCATTAAATATTTTCAAATTTTCAGCATTTTTGTTACATGTTTTTACATACACGCACGCGCGCGCACATACACACATTATATATATATATATATATATATATATATATATATATATATATATATATATATATATATATATATATAAAGAACATAAGTCAAAATACAAATACAAGAATTATAATTGAATTTACAATTCTTATATTCATATATTCTTGTATTTGTATTTTGACTTATGTTCTTTATTAATTCACAAGAATACGTATTGCGATATTTATAAATATATATATATATATATATATATATATATATATATATATATATATATATATATATATAATGCATCGATCGCTGGATACGCAAGTCGAGCTCCCCTAAAGCAAGTCGCTGGATACGAAAGTCGAGCTCCCCTAAAGCAAGTCGCTGGATACGAAAGTCGAGCTCCCCTAAAGCAAGTCGCTGGATACGCAAGTCGAGCTCCCCTAAAGCAAGTCGCTGGATACGCAAGTCGAGCTCCCCTAAAGCAACTCGCTGGATACGCGCAGGAAATGTTGACTATATATTTTCAAAGCTACGACTGTAAGTAGCCAGCGTCTATAACTAGGTAAAGGATAAATGCAACCAAGATTACAGGAAATATGAATTTGATCCCTCTAACATTATATGATCAGTAATATAAATTTGACTCATCGTTCATTACGACCTCTGGTTAAAAATAAAGAAACGATGTCTATTATTTGTTTGCGAAATATTTGCTTCCCTAATTAGAGTTATTTATGGACACATTTTATTCGTCATTGGTTTTTAATGTGAAACTTTCTTATTTAAAATCTTTGGATTTATTGAATCTAACAGTATGTTTGATGGTGTAAAAAATTTTTTGTTTTTTTTTTTAATAAAAGCCAATGTGAACTTGAATACTATACTACGTTTACTATAAAACATCCCATTGCTTACTTTAAACACATTGGAGATGCTGTATCTATGACGTAACATAGATGATTTAGAAGCTGTTAACCATGTACTGGTCCTGCACTCATAATTACGTTATTGGGTTAATTATATTTTTGAGTTTAACGAATAAAATTTAGCTATGTATTCTACTCTTTCATTAATTAACAAGTTAAAACAAGTGGCAATAAGCCATCAAGAATTTAAGTGAGCGGTTTCGAAACTAGAAAGGAAAGTCTTTAGACGAACAATGACATTGTTTGGCTACGGAAGTGTTGGTAACATTTTCCACTTACCACCTCATGCCACCTAATTATATTAACTAATTGCCTCCTGTCCAGGCATTAAAATCATCTCTAGTGAGTATAGTGATATAGTGCTTATAATTTTTATTGGTCATTTTTCTCAAATTACTCGGTTAATTATATTGTCCAACTTACTAACGTTATGTAATTAATTGACATTTCGATTTTTATTTCATGTATCGATTCATTCGATATGAAAATAAATCAGTCCATGTAAACATATAAATATATATATATATATATATATATATATATATATATATATATATATACACTTCAAAAACGACATTACAAAAATATGTATGTCAAGAAAGAAAAAACAATATTGAAATCGTCAAACTTAAAAACTAAGTAAAAAAATGTAAACGCTTTAATATTTAGAGTTAGAAAAACAATAAGAAATTGTAATTATTATAAACCGACAATATTATTATATAGGCCTGTAGTGTCTACAGATTGATTACTGTAAAAAAAACTGTTATTAAAAAAACAGATCGATTACTTTACTAGTCATAACAACTATTATGAAGATGGCCAAACTAACAGACATTATTAAAGGTAAGTAATATATAATTAAGAGCGTCCCTCTTGGGACGACTCAATATAAGTAGTGGGAAGCTCAATAAACACAAGTCTTACAAGTAAATCTTTTTAATTAATGGAAGTGTTTATTTTGATATTTGTTAAATTGGTTTACACTTTTATTTAAAAGACAAATTAATTATTAAAATAATAACGCTTTTTAAATTAAATTAATGCGTCCAATACTTGTAATTAATCCTTAAACTTTAGCTGTAATTTAATTAATCATGAACTATTGTTATAAATATTTATTACTGCAAAATTATTTTTAAATAAAATATTACACCGTAATCCTTTATAAATTATAATAAAAATAATATAACAATATTTAAAATATAAACATTCTAAAAACATTTGTTTTACTGTCAAAGCCTAATTTTTAAACTTGGCTTTGATAGAAAAATTCGTGTTATCTTTTATTAGATTCAATTTAATATTAATAACAACAACATTAAATATACGTAGCGAATAAGCCTAAAACAAAGACATAAATGTAACAACTAAATGCTCAATAAATAGCTGAAATAAACCTGTCAGCAATATCGTTATGAAATCCTTCTACATATAACAAGCGACGAGACTTTAATGACTAGATAGAAAGAAAGCTACCAGAGATTTTAATGACTGGACATTAAAGTAAGGCGTAAAGCTACTGCTAAAGTATGAAAGGACATACAAAATATTCCAATTACTTGTTGGTCATTTTCAAACTTACATAACACGACAACAGACATGTTTTAGTATAATCTATTATAAAAGTTAATATACGTAAAAATATGACACATGTTGTTATCCACCTTGAAAAGTTATTGATTTTTTAATGCTTTTAGTAATTCTAAATTACTGTTAAGAATTTACTTTTTCATGATTATCTGATTATACCAAAATTACGAATAAGTTACAGAAATATCTGAATTTATAAACTATTATTAATTACTGGAAAAAACAGTTAAAAACGTTTCTAATAATGGCTCCGGCTTTTCTATTCTATGTTGTAAATCTGAGGCCAGAGTATTTCTTTCACAGGTATCCAATTCTGTTTAAATTAAAACTAAACCTTTTACGAGTTACTTTTAAACCATCTCACCAAAAACAGAACTACACGTACAATAAACCCGTGCTACCTAATAGCTTTACATGTTATAGCTAAAGTGTGCCTTGACCACAAAGCCACTTCCTGTTCAATAAAATAAACGACATCCATCTAGCCTGCCACACAGCGTGTACCGTTAAATAATGCAACGTAGGATTGCGTCACACTAGACTATACGTCCGACAGTTACTTAAGGAATGCTATTTGATGGACATGTTGGGTTTAGTTTGATAGAGTTGAAACACTTATATCGTCACTAAATCTATCTGTTTAGCTCGTGTTGTCTAGTTTTCGTACATGCGAGTGTTTCTTGTTTAACACATACGTCATTGAACGGATTTTTTTTATTACTGTGCTATAAAGGCATGTAATTCCGAGTATTGCATAAAAGGGTCAGCAGTGAAATTAAGTTTCATGATTTCAACATTGTGTAAGTTAGAAAACAGTTCTCTGCAAGTATATAATTTATGTCTTTGACGTTTGTATCTCCCTTCTGAGAATAATTAACATAGCAAGACAAGAAATAAATAAATATATATTATTGTTACAAACTGCTCGTATGTTGCTTCGTATGTTTATGGCTGGGTTAGGTCAAGGGACATCAAATCCTTTCCTGTAAATGAGAACAATTATTTTAGTAATTTTCAACACAATTTTAATAATTAGTCAAGAACAGTGTTAAAGAAATGTCGAATTTAAGATATATGTTGAGATAAATAGCAGGTTGTTGAAAAGGTTATTTAATCAATAAATTGAAATATAAAATTTTATATGTGCAAAATCATTATAAGGGTCGACTTTAATTTAAAAATATGTACTATGTATTACTGGAGATTTTAACACCACTTGGCACCGAAGGAAAGGTTTTCCTTCTGTTGAAGTCCAGTGGTTTTCGTATTTTTACACAAACCCTATTTTTCCAGAACTTTGTCTTAAGTTTTAACTCCTTCGCCATGATTACCTCGGTCAACTCGAGTTCTTTTTGTCATCCATTCAGTCAATGTAGTCCTCGACTCCCAGAGCAGATATTTTTTCTTTAATCTCACCCATCCACTCTAGGACGATCTACTTTGAAGGGTTGAACCCTCTCTCAAACCGGAAATGTTAGTAAGAAGTGATTAACGTCACTATTCCTGGAATATTTTCTCTTTTGTAAAACAGAAGAAACTGGTGTTAGTTTATCATCAGGTGATGATAAACTCTAAGTGGCATAGTAAAATTGTTGTACTTTACAGTGGGCTGTCAATTTCATATTATGAACGCGAGCGAGCGGATTAAAATGATTTCTCTTGCACTTCCGCTTTCCGAGGGCATGAACAAAGTATCCGGTTGCGACATTGTTATAGTATTCACTCATTAGGAGTTTTTTTTAAGCTATAATTAAATTCATTTTTGAGATAATTAAGTAGAAAAACTAATTTTCCTATGAAACAAAAAAAAAATAATTTTTGGTTAACTATTTAGAAATTGGTTGCTCATATTTCATAAATAAAAAACGTTTTGGCTTTTCTTAAAACTATAATTTAAAGCTAAAGTCCAGAACGATCTGTAGAAATAAATACAAAAAACCTCATAGGTTGAATAAACTACCCGCTCAAGTGTATTGTGGGTTTAATCATTTTAAATTCTATACACCGTATAGTTACATGTTTTATTTAAAATCATTATTATAATTACAAAACTTAAAATACCATAACAATGGTGAGTGTGATTTTGTGTTCGTTTATGCTTGTTCTGTGTGTGTGTGTGTGTGTGTGTGTGTGTGTGTGTGTGTGTATGTGTGTGTGTGTTTGTGTGTGAGTGTGTGTGTGTGTGTGTATATGTGTGTGTGTGTGTGTGTGTGTGTGTGTGTGTGTGTCTGTGTGTCTGTGTGTCTGTGTGTGTATGTGTGTATGTGAGTGTGTGTGTGTGTGTGTGTGTGTGTGTGTGTGTGTGTGTGTGTGTGTGTGTGTGTGTGTGTGTGTGTGTGTGTGTGTGTGTAAAAGAGAGAGAGAGCGCAGGAAAGAAAGTTCATATGAGTAAATAAGTTGAGTAAAATTGTTTTATGAAAAACAAATCTCTTTTAATTTAATGTCTTTTTTTACTACCCTTAAAAATATTATATTTCAAACCTAATTCTAAACAAGGAATAATAATTAAAACATGTTCGCAAATACAAAGTTTATAACAGTTATCATTAACGATCGAACCCAACTTAGAGCGGTTTTTTCCGCAATACGTGATTTTTGCTCGATTAATTTCCAGATATACCTCGTCCTGGAAGTAAAAATTGGATTACTGACATTATATCCAGGAAACGGGCTCATACAAACACACAGTAATTATTGCGGAGACCAGTTCTTTGGCCAGCTCAAGTTGTAATGAAAGATGTCCTCATTGCACCGGAGTAGAAAGTATTTATATAACTCGCGTTTACGGGACTCGGGCAGGAACTAAGCGCAAATATGTTCCCGTTTTTGGGAACATCCAAAACTGAATATTGCTTGGGTGAAATGTTTTTTTTATTAAAAATTCCATAAGACAAGAGATTATCTCCTGTCTTGAATAAGACATAAGTTTATTTCTTAATATGTTTCTTTTATTTGATAAAAATATAAATTCTTGTTGATAATAAAACTTGTAGTTTGTGTGCATCTTGAGAGGCTTATAACAGTTGTTTTTATTGAGACCACTTGGTAAAAAAACCAAAATATTAACTGATATTTTTCAGCAGACATGTGTCGCACTAGATCAGTGCATTGTTCAGTGTTGTTCAGTCTTGCAGATCAGTTTTGCTCTGATCTAGTGCGAAATGCCTCTGATAAAAAATATCAGTAAGTAGTGGTTTCTTGCCACTCAATAATACTAGACCTAATGCATCAGGTGAAATGTTTAGTCAGGAATCCACCTACCTGTTACTAAATTCGAAAACTCACTATCGACATTTTTTTGTTATACTTATTATAATGTTAACTAACTTTAATTGCATATAAAAATTGTTTTCGCGATACATAGCGAAATAAATGATTTCATTTAATTTATTTCATTTAATTAAAACAATGAAGACAAATTGTTAAAGAATAAACTATTCTTTTAAAATTATTCTTCTTTTTATTGTAAAAGATATAGGGGTTTTAAACATTCTCCAAATTAAATTGGTAACCTAATATACAATTTGTAGATAATAACATTATAACTCAATGAGCAATAAGATGAAGATGTTATGGAACTGGTAATTTATGAATTTAAAATCTATCAATATTCCAAATCGTAGAACCCAACTGTTCATTGAGAAATTTGTTTTTATTATTATGTTTTTAAAATTAGTTTATAAATTAGACACAAATTTTAATAGCGTTATCGACATTTGTAATAAAAACCCTTGTTCAAATTACATAAAAGCTTTATAAATGAGAATTTTAAAATAATTGTAACTAATCCAATTTGTGTAAGTTAAACGATTACTGTTCCAATATTTTTAGCCTCAAGCCCGAAAACTTATTGCTCAAATGGACGAGAATGAAGTGGTAGCTTCAGTATTAGCCTTCTGACAATGACGGATTTTACGTGTTGGTCACAGTTCTGAGAATGTACTTCCGGTCGCGTGCTTAGATAGTTATTGTTCAGTTCTGTGACAATAAGGTGACATTGCAAACACACTTTCTCTCTACTCTTCATCAAAAATACATATTTAACATAAACACCGTATTTAGGATCTCAATAAGTTTTGAACTCCATTACAATTTACTTTTTTCATATTAACTATTTTACATTATGCACATAAAATTACATATACGTACACGATAATATATCTACATGTGTAATGATTATTATTTATTTACAATTATATATTTGAATAGATTTTGTAAGTTGGTTGCACAAGATAGGTTAGGTAGCAAACAGACTCCTCTCTTCACCCAGGTTGAAATCCCCCTCCTTCGGTTAAGCATCCCCTATTTCATGATCAGGGGATCATTGTGCCCTTTCATGGGCGCTAACTACCCTTAATTTTCCTTGCAATGGGGTGAAACCATACCTCTTTATGCTCCAGACAGAGAGTTGGTCCTCTAGTAGGTGACCCTCAACATGTGACGTCATATCATTTCCCTATGTCCTGTACAAGGAGGCTATGTCCCTATCTTCATTCTATATTGCATGATATATTTAAAATGTCTTTTCCTAACCTTTGCATTGGATAATAGTAAAAACTTATTAATAGATTTAAACCACAATATTTCTTTATGCACAATGTACAATAGAGCTTATAGTTTAATTATTGGTCCCTAGTTTCTGTGATATTTAATAAATGTGACTTTATTAAATTAACATTACCAAACAATACTTTTCCCATTTTCACAAAAGGCTTTGTAGGTAAAGGCACAAGCTTCAACTGTTTCAAAAGAAAATTCAGTTTTAACATATAAATTAAATTATAAGAAATGTCTTTATAAAAAATAAAACAATTTCCATTTGGGCAATATATTTAACATGTTTTTATTTTTATACAGTCTATTTTTTTTATAAATACTCACTTTAATTGCCATAAATGCTAAAATAAAAAATATAGTTATTAAAAGCTACGTTACAATTCTTAATATATGCCTTCGTAATATATACATTTGAGTACATTTTTTCTGCTATTCCTAACATCGAAATACTTTTGTTTCTTTACACGTTTTAGAAGTGTAATTAAAAGAAGTACTATTTTAGTTTTGAAAATGGATCTAAACCGAAACGCGTCAACAAAGAAAAATATTTTAACAAGAAAAATTTACTCAAATGTATAAAGGTTACGTCTTCATGGCGTTGTTTAGTTCAAAGCATATTGAAAACAGTTATTTTTTATACAAATATTTTAAATAGAGAAATTGTCTCAAAAATTTCAAATACAAAAGTATATGTTATCTGAAGTCCCGAGATACTACAAAAATCCTTCTGCAAAATATATTATCATAGGACAAAACCACAGAATACCTTTTTGTTGAACCTATTGGAAATGTAATTAAGTCAATATAAAAAATAATTGAATTCTTATTCAATAACTGATTCGACTACTTATTGAAAACTCCCTCCAAATAATGATTGTGATTAAGTTATGCAATTTGTGTTATTGTTTTTGAAACTATCCTTCAAATTGGAAAAAAACTATTGCAAACATATTCAACCTCCAAAACTCAACCTGATTGATGATATAAATATATTTAACTCATAAAAAATATCAAATCCTCATGTCGACATTAGCTAACGATTAAATCCAACTAACAAATGCATTTTACTTAATTTTCCTCAAATTTAAAACCACAGAACATTCAATGCACGGTTATAAAACAATTCTTGTTTACGTAAAGGATCATTTAGATTTCTTATTTTATAAGACTTACTTCTTAAAAAGTTAAATTTCATCTGAAAGTAAATTAAAGAAGGAAAATATCTGAAGATATTTTTCAATGATGTTCTTTATTTCAATAAACGTTTTTTAGAATAGTAATTTTAAAAGGGAAATATTTATAAGAAATACTTTTTTAAATGTGTTTTTATTTTCTCTTCACTTGGATTACTATGAAATATAGAAACAGAAAACTACTGCAAGCACACAAATCATACAGTGAAATATTTACTGTTTTCCTTGTGAAAAAAACTGAATAAAACTAGTTCAGCATTTCATAAGACGCGTCCAGCTTTTATAATAGCTTATTGAGTGCAATGATGGCTTAATTTGCAGCTATTTAGCAGAAGAATAAATCTCGTCTCTTTAGTAAATTAAGAGAGAAATTGTTACAGTGCACTAGTAATTAGATTTCGCAAGCTTTGTATAGACACTGTGAATAGGCAAATCTTTGGATTCGACATCCAGAAGGACTGGCGAAGTTATGCTTTCTCCCTACGTAACTCCTCCCCTCCCCTGGCCTCTCGTCTTCCTAGCTGTACAATGTGCAACTCTCTAGATAGCGTCACTCTTCCATGCATCGCTCTGCTGATCATACTCGCCCGATCGTTCCCTTAGGATTTAGTGTTTGTGATTAAACCTTTTTGTTTGTTAGTGTTTGCAATTTCTCATTAGATACGAGACGAGTCAGTGCCCGGTAAGGGAGTGCAAGTGTACGCGAATACGCTCCGATTACTAGTCAATTTTGGTAAGTATTTTTTATAATGACTGAACTCTATAATAGTTCTCAATTTAACTAAAATAATTTAGAAAGATTTATTTTTTTTATGAATGGAAACTCATAAAATATAATATTATATATATATATATATATATATATATATATATATATATATATCACTTGGCAACGTGTTTATACCTTTATAAGGTCTAATATTCAATTCAATATAAAAGTGTACTGTATGAAACTCAAGAAAGTCTTATTCATAGATATTTGTTCTTCTTCTTTATAAATAGCAAATGAAAATAAATAACAAATATATACCTAAATAGTCAATTGCATAAATATACATGTACTTTAATAATATCTTCCTTTAAAATGTATTAGTTTAAAATGTGCTTTTTTCTTAAATATATTTTATAACAATAATTGATATTTAAAATAGGAATATAAAAAAATGGCGATAATATTGTACTTGGGGATTTTTAATTAAATTTTTTTTCCGTTGGAATTGTTGGAATTATCTGCAAATTAATCACAATGGTTACACATTTGTTGTTGTGTTGAATAAAACGTGTCTACTTGCTTTCAGTTTCGTGTTTTCAAAAATACATTCTCTATAATTCTTTTTCTTTGATGTTTATTGAAATTAAATTGTAACCTACGTACGAAAGTATATAATACATTGTATAGTAAATCTTCATCGTCTTATGCATCTAGATAACTTGAGGTATATATATGTTATTACTCCTTCTTATCAGGGATATTAAGGTAAATAAACAAGTAATCAATCGCACGCTTGGTTTGTGTGTGTGTGTGTTTGTATGTGTGTACGGATGGATATATATATATATATATATATATATATATATACATATATATATATATATATATATATATATATATATATATATATATATATATATACATATATACACTATTTATGTGGTATTATGGTTATAAATTTCCACTGATAAAGATACTTCCACCTGCTACACGACTGTGATAAACTAAATTGGTTTGTGTTCTTCGTAAATTAATAAACGTTTTCTCTTTTGATTTTCAGAATTGTATTATCTAATACTTTATTACTAAAGTTTTATTAATTATGTCCTAATAATATTTATTTTAACTCATTCTCTCTTTTTTCTCCCTCCTCTCTCTCTCTCTCTCTCTCTCTCTCTCTCTCTCTTTCCTTCTCTATTTATTTAATTTTCGATAATAACATTTTAATCATTCAAATTGATAACTGTGTTCAGTTACTAAATACAATCATATAATATTTATTAATTATTTATAATCTATTTAGAATTTCATATAATTTGTAAAAATGATATAACTACTGTAAAATGTTAAAAGGTCTATCAACTATTTCATTTTGTACATTTATGCATGGAATATGAAAACGTTAAGTTCCTTATGACGAATTTTAAAAAGATTTACTAAATGTGAATGTGTGTGTGTGTGTGTGTTTGTGTGTATGTGTGTGTGTGTGTGTGTGTTTGTGTGTGTGTGTGTGTGTGTGTGTGTGTGTGTGTGTGTGTGTGTGTGTGTGTGTGTGTGTGTATGTATGTATGTGTGTGTGTGTGTGTGTGTGTGTGTGTGTGTGTGTGTGTGTGTGTGTGTGTGTGTGTGTGTGTATGTGTGTTTAAAAATGATAACTACTGTAAAATATTAAAACGTCTATCAACTATTTCATTTTGTACATTCATGCATGGAATATGAAAAGTTAAGTTCCTTATGACGAATTTGAAAAAGATTTACTAAATGTGAATGTGTGTGTGTGTATGTGTGTTTAAAAATGATAACTACTGTAAAATATTAAAACGTCTATCAACTATTTCATTTTGTACATTCATGCATGGAATATGAAAAGTTAAGTTCCTTATGACGAATTTGAAAAAGATTTACTAAATGTGAATGTGTGTGTGTGTATGTGTGTTTAAAAATGATAACTACTGTAAAATATTAAAACGTCTATCAACTATTTCATTTTGTACATTCATGCATGGAATATGAAAAGTTAAGTTCCTTATGACGAATTTGAAAAAGATTTACTAAATGTGAATGTGTGTGTGTGTGTGTGTGTGTGTTTGTGCTCATGTTTGCGCGATTTAAATAACATAGTTAAAACTATTTAATATAGTTAGCACTATTTTCATAAAAATTGTGTTCTAAATTTAATTCGAAATAATTGCGCGCCAGATAAAACTTCAAGCTAGTTATTGTATCAGAGGAAAGTATAATTCATTCAAAGAAGGTTACTAGTATTTATAGTTTATACTTAGATAACTTTATTTCGCTGTTATTAAACGTTTTTATATCGCTTAAAAGTTGCTTGTTTCTTAAACAACGCCTTCAAAGTTGTTAAAGCTTTCTCTTTCACCAAAGCGCTCATCCTGTGCTTGGCACTCAACTCAAGGTCAAAGTAATAAGCACAAAAATATGTAACTACATAAACATACATCTACCGTTTATAAAACAAGTTAGGTCATGTTGATGTAATAATGCTTCAATTTTATTGGATCTACTTGTAAAGATTATTTACTAATCTGTTTTACACATCAAAATATATGTTTGCGTCAGTGAAAAAATGTTTTGCTATCAATTTACATATAGTTCCAGTATGTTATGGAGAAACTACGGTATCAATATGGTTTTACTTTCTCCATCAATTCAAATAATATAAATAACTTGCAGAAACAAATACAACTTTTTTGGGCAGGAGAAAGTTAATTTTTATATAGAAAAAATACAGTTTTATAACTTAACGGCTTCTTGGGTGTTATTCGTTTCATTTTATTGCATAAATCTTCAACATATTTTTTTTGTTCGTGCATAATCCATCAATGTAATATTTTAATTGTTCATTGTATGAGTTAGCTGTGAGTGTATACAAAATATAATGATTTTAGCATAAATATTTTAGCACGTACTAAAATGTAAAGAAAGGATAAGTGTAACCTAATAGAATACAGTGATTGCAACGCTGAGATAGAAAAGAAATCTACTTAAGTTTTGTCTTTTTTACTTTGAATAGGGGTTGAAACCGTTTACAGAAAAAAATTATTATTTTTTATTGATTACATAATTGATTAATAAAGCTTATATTTACATACAACTAAAAATAATACAAACTATTTTACCTATATGAAATCAGTATCTCCTGTAAACGTTTTTACTGCTTAGTCAAATGTGTAAATATATACTATGTTCAATGTTAATACGTATAAAAATGTCATTCATTAAACGCGAATGAACCCTTTTAACGTCTGTATTGCGTAACGTCGTCTATTTGTCCATTATCGCTTCACTTGCTTCCAGCATAACAATAAGTTTACGAAATATTATAGTAACTGTTTATTCCCGCGTCTGTAGTTGTTTGACCAAGTATATTTTAGGATCAAGGACGGCATTAGCTTTTAGTAAACACCAAAGCAAGGACGGCGAAATTCAAATAAGGCGTGAAAACAAAGTTTATGATGATGGCAAGTCATGATTCTTAATTGTTTCTTATTTATTGCATGATAAATAAAATATATATTTTTACCTTAAATATTTTACAACAACAAACGAATAGGGATTCTTGAAATTATCAAAATGTTTTGTTAAATATTGTGGTAAAATTTAATGGACTAAATAAAGCGTGAAACTTTCGTAATCACTAAAAGCTTCGCAAGTAAATAGATGGTTTCCCCTCCGATTGTTAATACACTTTAATTGTTTTTAATTTGAAATAAAACTATTGACACTAGCATGTGGTTTTTATAAACACAGTATCGGATATAAGCCATAATTAGCGGTAAGCTTCTTCGAATAAATTACACTTTCCTCTAACGCTTAGTAGTTGTGTGATGACTTTATTTGGTGTGCAATTATTTCGAATTAAATTTAAATTTAATTTTTACATTTAAATAGTGCAAATGAGCGTACTTACGAGTGCACACACACAAACACACACACACACACAAACCCACTCACAAGAGAAATATATCAACCGATAACTTTTATTTTCTCTTATTAGTTAATAGTAACATATGAATCACTTCTGACAAACTGCCTTCATGAATGCCCAATAGCTGCATATTTGGCTCTCTGTCGTTCAAGTCTCTTGAGAAGACTGACGTCATTGTTCAACTATAGATTTTATAAACGATTGGAAGAACAAAACAAGTGGAAATAATATTTTATTTCCTATTTGGTAATTGAATTATAAATTGTGGACGCTAACACTTTGAAAAAAAATTTCACAAATGAAAAATCTGAAAGGTTTGCTAGTATATTTTGCTCTTTATTTGTTATTTTAATTGCTTTATTCGACCACTAAGATATAATATATTGCAATGTCTTGCATATGTTTGTGACGGTAATTGCAAAATAAGGTTTGACGTTTGTTTTTTACCAATGTGATAAGAGATAAAATAATTTAGGGAAGACATCAAGACTAAAATAAAAGGGCAAATGGGTTTTGAATAGATACTTGTGAGAAAGTAAAAATTGATGATCATATTAACAATGCAGAAAGCAAGTTAAAACCTAAAATAGGTCCTAAATGAAATTTAAAAGAGGTCCTAGATTTTAGTTAGATTAGATTGCCGTCTGAGGGTGAAGATACGGTGACAGCTGTACAAAACATATATCTAAATAAAACTCCACTTACCCGGAGTCAAACTTTTCACTACCTATATTTTCCACATGATTAAATTTTTTATAACTATATAGTACAGGGTAAATTCAATGTTAATATTTTAAATTAGATGTTGCTTTATAAAAAGAGGGCGAAATGACTAAACTTTTACTTCTTCTCCTGCTATATTTTAAGAAGCACACTGGCGCTGAGAATGCTCGTTGCTTTCTCTGAAAACAATGTTTTTAGAAACTAAATTTTTGGGGTAAAATTTTGCTCAACATTTCTCTAAACACTGGGCATTTTTAAACAATTAACTATTTTAAAACAATCTTAGTTTGTGTTTATTATACAAATATATGTGAAATTAAAACTTTACATTAGTTTGAAAGTGCCAAATATTTCAAGATGTGGAAACCGTTTCAAGGTCTTAGGTCGGCTAAACCTCTGGAAATTAGTATCTGGAAGCTTAACGTTAGGCGCATTATCTTTATTAATGTAGCATGGCCCAAAAAAGCCGCAATAAACTGCCGCTCCAAAATAATGACAATAGAATAAAACGAAATCTATTATTAATTATATTCCCAGATGTTATAATTTGAAAGTAGGCAGCTGGATAGTCAGTTGATAAAATACTTGCCTGCTAACCTCAAGTCACGGGTTCAATCTTTCGTATCGCCAAAGAATTCTTTGGTCAGCCTCTATAAATGGGTAGCCCTGGCCAATTTATTCCTCATGAGTACCGTACATCGTCTTAGGTGGCCGTCAAAGAATAAAGGAGTGTTATTATTACTATTATCATTTAATATTATTATTGTTATTATTATTATTATTATTATTATTATTATTATTATTATTATTATTATTATTATTATTATTATTATTATTATTATTATTATTATTATTATTATTATATAATTCACTAGATTAAAAACATAAATGGTATAATTGGTTCTCAAAGTGAAAAGCCACCAGTCTTTTTCCATTTTATAGAAATAATGAATAAAACAATGTAATTATGTATGTATATATATATATATATATATATATATATATATATATATATATATATATATGTATATATATATATATATATATATATATATATATATATATATATATATATATATATATATAATTACAATTTTTAATTTATATAATTTTATACAAATGCTTACCCTTATTCTACCGGTACTCTAACAAATACAAACTGTAATAAACTGTAAACTGTAATATTACCTAATAGTTAAATATCCATTTCTAGACGTGTTTTTATAACGAGGTCAGTGTTGTATAATACAAAAACTAGCTACAACCTCGGTCTCCTTGATCTAACATTTCAAAATACAAAATGAATCTAATAGCTAATCAATTATGTAAACATTTTAACCTTTTATAAAGTTAAAGTCTTTAACTTTCTGGGATTCCATAGTAATTAGTCATCACAAGCTAACGTTTTAATATATGTGGATGTGTGAACAATAATATCACTAACTTTTTGCGTAAATTAGGACGGCTGTTGCAGGAGACTTGTCCTATTATGACGTCGGATCGTAACTTAATATTATTTATTAAATTTCTTCTTATATCAGTGGCGGCTCTTGGGAAGGTTACACGGTTACGCAGCCCCTAAACTAGAGATTAATTAAAAAATTTTAAAATTATTCATTATGTAAGATTTATGAACATTGTTAAAAGCGATTATTTATCTTATAATATGATCCATCATTAAAAATAATAAAAACTTCAGAAACGCCAGGACAGTGTGACCGTTCGCTTTGTTGCAGTCTCTAGTCTCGTTCAGCCTGGTTGTAGGGGAACCTGTAACATTCAGTGACGTCACTCCTAATGGAGAAAAAGCATTGTAAGGTCCTGACTTACTAAAACAGCTAGGAAACGCCGCCGCCGTAAGGCTTCTTAGGTTGCAGACCCGGTTACAACCTCAGTTAAGTCAGCTCCGTCTGAAGGAAAGCGTTTACGCTCCGCTCCCAGTTTCCAGTCAAATGAGTAAATTCTCTTTCTTTATTTTAGTTATTTTTATTGTTATAATCATTTGGATCTCAACAGACTTTGTTGACATTCGCAGTTTGTAAAAGACAGACCACTCACTCACTTCTCACAAAAATGATAGCTGAGGCGTCATTTGACCCCGAGCAGCTACAGTCATCAAGTTTTAACTGTAACAGAGTTGTTACGTCAAACTAGAAATGCCTTCAAGTACTATAAATTTGTAAACGAGTTCATTACAAATGCTTTAATATATGCAAGAGTTATTTTACCGATTATATTATACTTTTTTAAATTAAATAAATAAAATATTTAGTGACCGTTCGAAAATTCCGACGCTGGGATCGAACGCGATTTTTCAAGACGTCTGGAAATTCGGACACTTGGATCGAACGCGATTTTTCAAGAAGTCTGGAAATTCCGACGCTGGGATCGAACGCGATTTTTCAAGAAGTCTGGAAATTCGGACGTTGGGATCAAAAGGGGTAGTATCCTTATCTTTTTATCCTTATCCTTGATCAAAATGGTTATCCTATATCTCTGTATCCTTGTGGTGTCAGAATAGGTCAACAGAACAGAATAGGTCGAAATAGGGGTGATATCGATGAATATTATTTTGTTATTACTGGGTGTCTTATTATTAGAAACTAAATGATCATATTAAACATTTTTTTAAAGAAAACTCTCTTCAAGATTTTGTATCTTTATTAAAAATAATAATAATGACTACCAAGGTGTTCAAGGTAAACTTAGGAAACTAAAGAAATTACCATACGAGACGAAAGAATGAGAGTATAGAATAAATTAATTCTTTAAAACTCATAACACTCCAAAGAATGCTGTTCAAAATTCCAATGATGTAAAATTCCTCTTAGGTAAATAAAACAAAGTAATATGATAAATTTTTAAAATTATACCTGTAACGCCTAATGCAATCGGAGATAAACTGGTTGTTTTCTAAAATACCGACTCGAAAGTTAAAGTTTATGTAACTGGCTGTTTCTAAACTATTAACTTACCTCTTTCGTTTATTTTGGAGCCGAACTACAATTTACTGTAATTATTAATAAGAAACTTTTGCAATATGCTTCTTAGAAATGTGAAGGAGGTAGCCAGGCAATCAGATTGAACAGGCTTTTGAGTCAACATATGTTGCAACGCAATCCTGTCCTAAGGACTACTGGCCAGTCTGTATCCGCCACTCTAATCTAGTTTTCACTCTCGTTACCTAACTCGGAGTTTGTGTTTTTAACACACCGTCACATATTATGCGAATATTTCTTATCTCGTGCAGTTGTAAAAACGTCTTAATTTCCACTATGATTGCTACATTACTTAAACGCTCTGACGTTATTGCGTGTTTTTATAGAGACTTTAATGCCATAATTATACAACATTAAAAGCTAAAATAACATACAATTTTCGTCTTTCATCACATATCATAGGTAATAAATAGATATTATTCTACAGGTGACACGTAAAACAAAACCAGGAACTTTTTACGTATGTAAAATATAGTAATCTTATTTAAGTATAAATGAAAATAAATTTCACACAAAATATTCCGTATTTTTTCCTTTATTATATTATTAAATTTTCTATTTCCTAAATTCTAATATTCTAATGTTCTAATTTCGCATTTCTTTTTCTAAATATTAAACATAAATAGAGATATTGAAGACTTAATTATGTCAATCAGAAAAGGAGTAAAGAAATTAAAACTGTAACTGTGTAAATGTGAAACCAGAATAGGTAAATAGACATTTTTTTAAATATTAGGAGCAATATATAAACGAATAGATACGAACATTTAAACAGTGTACAAATTAATTGGAGAATATCCTAACTTCATTTAAACATTTACAATACTTACAATAAAAGTGCACTTGAAAAAACTAAACTTATACTAATTCATAGATTGTGTTATTCGTTAAAATAACTATCTTTATTCCTTTAAAAATATATCGATTTAGAAGAATCCACTCGTTTGTAATAATTTTACAAATAACTTATATCATAAATTTTACTTTTATTTAATTATTTATTTATGTTTTTGTTTCCTACAAATTTTCTCAATAACACAAGTTTCATACACGATAAACCGTTAAATTACCATATCTTATTATCCTCAAACTATTATAAAATTACTATTTTCTAAGAGTGGCTTATCAAAATGGTTATTTATAACATGTTTTTCATTTATAATAATTAAAAAAACCTCTCATTAATTAATATAAACATTTACGTCTCAGTTGCTTCAAGTTGTATTTTTTTTCATGTTTATAATATATATATATATATATATATATATATATATATATATATATATATATATATATATATATATATATATATATAAAGAACTAAGTCAAAATACAAATACAAGAATTATAATTGAATTTACAAGAATTGTAAAATTCAATTATAATTCTTGTATTTGTATTTTGACTTAATTCTTTATTAATACACAAGAATACATATTGCGACATTTATATATATATATATATATATATATATATATATATATGTATGTATGTATTACTTCATATAAACAATTTGTATTTAGAATGATTAAAGAAAAATCATTTTATTTCGAATAAAAAAAGGAATTCAAAAATAAACACTAGGAAAAAAATCAAATAAAAATGTATGTAGAAAATAAAATACTCAATATAAATTACAAAAGAAAACGGATTAAAAACTACATTTACACATACTGTGCCTAAAGTTAAATACATCATATAACTATTGATATTATACGAACTTAAAATTAGATTCAAAACTATAAAACGAAATTATTATGGAATAAATAATACAAACCAATATACGAATACAGCAAAAACTTAATAAACTAAATTCATAGGGTGTTTACAACAAGTACTGTATAGATCAACTAAAGAAAAAAAATAATAAATGAAAAATATGAGAAATGTCTTATATGTAGATAAAACCACACATTATACACCAAATAGCCGCACTCTCAACTGGAGAAAGGACACGATTTCCTACACATTACTAACTTTAAAATATGTCGAAAGAAACTAAAATTATTCTATGGAATAATCTAGATATATATGAGCATAAATTTGCAAACGAAGTAATAAAATACGAATTTCAGACTAGTACGACGATTCGAACAGAATTATTACATATTTTTATATTCATAAGGAATCTGCGCATACAACACCTCCCGATGACATGAGTGAAACAGGATTTATCTTTAAAATAATAAAATATGCCCTTTATTAATTCGTCTTATATATTTATACAATACTCATACGAACGGTGAAAAAACGTTGAAAAAAATATGCAAACACTCCTAAAAAATAGTGAACATTTACAAATATTATATCTTATTTTTCTTATTAATTTGAGTAACACACGATAAACCGTTCAAACGCTAAATTTAAGTAAAAAAGTGTAATATATGATTTTTTCTTTCATTACACATTTCTGACAGACACAGTTTATGTAGGCATAGTTTAACGAGGCCATTTAGCATTTTAGAAATTAAATAATCACAAACGATGGCTTTACACTATTGAATTAAAAATTTAAGGAGCCAATCTATTTGTGTAATTTACCTTAAATGTATAAGTAGTAATTGAGCTGGCTTGTGAGTTAATATTATAAATAACCACACACAAAATAAACTTTATTATCATACACGTTTCAATTACTTATGTCATCATCATCATTGACATAACTACAAATTTACAGTGACAGTTACAACTGTTAATTTTTAGTAATGTCCCTGATGATGATGAGATACGTCATTAAAACGCGTATGACACTGAAGTATATTTTGTGTGAGTTCGTGTGCAGTTATTTATTTATATATATTTCCTTAAATGTAATTAGGTTTGCGACTAGATATTTCTTTATGCCCCTATTAGGGAGATGCTCTACTTTAGGTGCGTTACCCTACACACCATATATTTTCTATATCCTCCAGTAGGGGTTTATATCCTTACTATATATCCTTCCGTACTGTTGGGGGTAATTGGATGAGCGTTAAATATAAACAATTTTGCGAATGAATAACTTTATTTGACCGAACATTAGGTTAATGTGTATACTTGCAATGGTGACCCGTGAACCATTTACCGATTCTGTAACCTCTAACAAGCCTTACATAAGCGGAGACTTTAACGTGAAGTAAAGCGAGTTCAAGGACTTCGAGGTTCTACTTTGAATGGATTCTGTTTACATAAACACAAGTCTGATCCTCCACATTGTATTACACAATAGGTGTGGTTTGGACGTCCATTATTCCTCCACACCGGTTCTAGGCTTAAGCTAGTCCGCTCTTTATCTCTCTTTAAATTTCGTGCAACGTCCGAAGTGACGCAATCGTTAAGTGGGAGATGCGTACGTTAATGCAGGATTATGTGTAATCACAGAGTAGGGGAACAATGAGATATTAAGAGCTTTCACGTAAATGTAAACGGTAACAAATTTCCTGGAACACGGAATTGGTTAACAGTAGCTAACGTTTCTTTAAAAAAAAAACTGTATAAATTTATTTCTTGTACTCGAACTTCGTAATTCATCACATCCAAAATATAAATATCGGAAAGGGAAAATAGGTTTTATCATTAGACTGTTAATTCTTTCTTTAAATTTAGTTTTTCTTCAAAGTAAACCGGTTTTCCTTCTATTCCGACATAGATATATCGTGTTCAAATTTTCAATCGTTAATCAAATACATTCTATTCATCCACTCGAGACCAAATATATTGTTTTAAAATTTATAATGAATGACACCTGATGTTAATATAGTTTTTCAATTATTAATTCATTATTTTTAATCTAAAAAAGTTCATATCTTTAGGTTAGATACGAACTCTATGACTACATGTTTGAAATCCAGTACTCTGGCACTGAGGCAAATTCCCGATAGCTGGAAATGTTTTTCTTAGAAGAGCTGTTTGAACTTTTTTTTGTCCCTGCCTGGTTGTCGTCGAAACCTCCATTGTACAACCGTCCCGTCCTCTTTTTTGACCTATCAGTGTTGTCAAAATTTATTGCCGTGGTTGTTTAGAAAAATTACAACCTTCAGGATAGGTTATTTTGTTAATTCATTTCACTTTATATTTTGTCACTTAGTATTGTGATTCTGTTAGTCTATATGTATATACATATTTATATTAATTATGATTATTTAATAAAAAGTAACTAATAAAATTTTTCTTTGTTGACATAAATAGGAATTCACAATATTTTTTTTATATATAGGATATTACTTGTTCTATATCAGTAATTAATTATTTAGAAGTAAGAAATGCTATGGTCCCTGTGTAGCATAAAATAATTCGTGAACATGTTTACACGCAAGTCTACCTTAACGGTAGAAAATATTTGTTTAATTGATCTATAAATGTGTTAGATATAAATATTATTTTACTTTTCCCCGTTATTATTTAGGTATTTTACTTTGGATCATTGAAATTGTATTTTATTAAATGTGACCATAACACTATTTTGCATACAAAATTAGTTTTTTTATTTCGTTTTAATGCGTGATTTTAGTGTTCGTGTAAGACAAAAGCACTTGTTTCTGTGTAACATGAAGCGTTTGTAATTTATAGTAATTTTGCCCAATAAAACAAAATATATAGTGATATCACAAAATAAATAAAAAAATTAATATTTTCTAAGATAGATATTTTTAAAATTAAAACCTTATTAAAATGAAGAATAGGAGTGGCGGTCATTTTAAAAGAACAGCATAAACTATGTGTAGAAATATTTCATTATATTTATTTGTTGTTTGAACCTTTACACATCTGTACTGTATTTTATGTCTTCGCTCATGGCTCTCTAGGTATAACGGGATGAGTTTAAGGCCACTAGGACTTTGTCCCGAGTCTGAGAATCCGGTCCTTACTTAAAGCCAACAGAGAGTGAATAAAGGTCCGATTGCACTACCTGTACCGATCTAATCAGACGGGGTATTGTAGGTACGGAATACTTGGCTATTCGGAAGGCTCTATTGGTCCAGAATAGTTCGAAATCATTGCGTTCCGGTGGCGGCCACCAGACCAGGCCTTATAGCGAGGTCGAAACACTCTCGCAGACTGTTATCACTGAACGCTGCACCAAGCCCCCTTTCTTGGGCCTGACGCTAGTCACCCAGACGAGTGTCACGACTATCAGGCTGGATTCATAATACTCCCAAAAATGAATCTATCTATTTCTTTAGGCCTTAGATATAAGAGCCGAAAGGCTAGGTCCTACAAGTCCAAACTCTTCTTATCTTCACCATCTTTCTTCCTTCTAACCTTTTTATACAAAATACACGATTAATGCCTTCGCTTATAACAAAAACAGACATTTTGACATACATAAAATGTGACAATTTACTGAAGCCATTCCGACTGAAGAACTCAGCGAATAAAGTTTTAAAAAGATTATAGTGTACAGAGGCCTTAGGCTACAAAGGAAGTACATTATGGCAAGATATACTGTTACATTGAAGTCATTAGCAGCCAGTTAAGTGGATAACAATATGTGTCGTTCAAGTGTTGGGAAATATACAACTTTCCTTAAACGTGTATTGCTGTCGGAATATAATTACTGCACTGTTCCCCAGACATTAGTTGCTTTAAAACAAAATAAAGTCGGACACGATTTTATATGTTTTATTACATTAAAACAAACCCATTAAAATATAATTTTTACTATACATCACTTTAAGTATAGAAACATAGTTTAACTTTTTTGTAAACTTTATTATCCCGTTATAACATGAACAATTTTATAAATCAAATATATAGCCTATTATATCTTTCAAAGTTTAATAATTTATATTTTATATATAAATACACATTTTATATTTTGAACAATATAATATGCCTATACATTTTGAACAATTACAAACTGTATTTCAATAAATAAGAAAGCTGTTGGTCATCGAGTCATTTATTTTAAAAATGCAATGTTTCGACAACTAGTCCGTTGGCCTTATCAAGCCAGGAACCAATAACACATTGATATAAGTGCACGCACGAAATACTAGTAAAATCATTGCAATGATTTAATTTTTTTTTAACTCAATGAAACTTAGTCAAAAAATATAATGCAGTAACCCCCTAAAGTAGTGAGAGTCAAAATTAATTAAAAACAGTAATAACACTAAGAAAAAAACCATATCTACACATAAAACACACGCAAAAATAACAAAATAAAACAAAACACAAATCCATGATACAAATTAGCACCAATAACATAGCTAACTAATTCTTGGTTGAGTACAAATGGAAGAAGAGGACTTATTCTGCAGTGATTTATATTAACTTAGAAAAGAATGGTAAAAACATTAAAAATAATTTTGATAAGGTGTGTAATATGTATAAGCCATTGTTCTATAAGTTAAACACGTCCAAGAATTAGTTAGTGTTTTAATGGTGTTAGTTTGTATGGTTGTTGTTTGTTTTGTTTTATTTTGTTATTTTTGTGGGTATTTTATAAGTAAATGTTGTCATCTTAGTTTTGTTAATGTTTTTATTTTTATTTTGTAGATGATTTTATGATTCTCACCACTTTGGTTATTGCATTAAACTTTCGACTAATTGTTATCTATTTTTATAAAGTTTTAAGGCTTGATAAGGGCAGCGAACTAGTTGCCGAAACGTTGCATTATTTAAAAACATATTTTTTACTCGCTGTTCAACCGTTTTCTCATTTATTAAATACCTAATTCGAGTGCATGAATATACTTCATTTACAAACTATATTTGTCATGGAACTATACTGAAAGAACCCTACAACAAACAATTAGCTCAACATTTATTACAACAATTTGCAGTTTTTAATCGCAAATGGATCCTTTTTAATTGTATTCAACTTCTTCCCTAAGAAATTCATTTAATTGCGACGTAATATATATTTCCTGTTCGGTTACGGTAACTGAATAGAGAATTTATGCAAATTACATTTTAAAGTTATATTAATATTAACTATTAAAGGAGAAATAACCGTTGGATGAAATTATAAATTAAGTCAGTTCACTTTGTATAAACTCCATATTTTTTTCGCTTTTTGTGAATTAACCTTCTTACCGAGCAAAATAAGTTTCACTTTCAAAGAATTTATTCTAGAGAATAAAGTCACCAAACATAAAAACGATTTAATAAAAGATATAAAATGGTTGATTCTTAATATTTCAAAAAGATAAAAGCACTTACAACTATACACTTAAAAGTTTTTTAACATAATTCGCCACTTCATTTATCGTTTAGGCGGTACTTCGGTATGATAAAACTTATAGAACTTCTTCTAATATAACTAGTATTTAATTTATATTTTGGTTGAATCTTGGTTGTTATACTTCTGAGGATGGTTACTTGGTAGCCAAAATGTACATCAGGTTATGAAATGTAGTAAGATTTTTTATTATTCTTGAAACTATTAATATTTAATACCTAACCGGAAACAAACAAGCAAGCAATTTTAAATTAACCAACATGTTTTTTTTTAGAAACCTGTTAAACAAACTTTTTCATTTAATTACACGTGTGCTTACCAAACGTTTTTTTAAAGGCCTACCACGCAAGCTGATAGTTTAGGGTTTGTGGTTTTAAATTTTTGCACCACCATATTCTCTATAATATTATTTTATTTTATTTTACCCTAAACAGATTAATATTATGTCTGTAATTGAAAACAGGTTCATTTTGTTCATACTTCAATTCTAATACTGCACAAATTCCACAGATTAATTAATTTTAAAATAATTTGAACACAAAATAGCTACTTGCTGTTTGCAAATACAGTATTTCTCTATACAAAGAATTACAATAACACAAAACCGCATCCCGTGTGACCACATTTCATGTATTGCTTATGTTGTGAAACATGAAAACCCGTTTTAAAGTTTATAATATATTGATTTTTTTATACTATTTTATCACCCAACTATTGTAAACAATTTGAAGTGAATGAAGAAATGAATTTTAAGTGATTTCGTAATTTTAACGGTAGGTCTTTAAAGTTTAAATAAATTTAACTTATTCAGTAGCTGTATTCACAACGTACAGTATGAATTGATAAAAAGAAACCATTTTTTACGGTTCATTAAATTCTTTACATCAGGTTTGCAATATTTTATTTTGCAATGTTAACAAACTGTTCTAGTGCAAATGTTGTTTTTTGTTATTTATGGAATATTTACTCCACTTAGAAAAACCAGTTCCTGCACATAAAACAACCTAAATTACGTTCTTACAAACATTTGTTTCTAGAATTAGACGCACACAAAATATTTTTTCACTATGATTTCTTGTCGTACTTTTAAACGAGGGACTTGAACGTTAGAGAAAGTCAATAATTCGACGGGATTATTTCTTACCATACAACCGTCAGCCACTCCATTAGTGAATACAAGTACTTTATCCTTTCCTCGTGGAGGTGATTTATCACTAATGAATGACTCGCCTTTAGAAAATCTAGTTGTAGAAATCTGAGAATCCCAGTACAATGTATTAATAAAATCAAATATCTCTACCCTATTATTTTAAGACGCTACCTCCAAACATATGATGCAACTATTACTATTGGCGCTATTGTATTACTAAGATTAAGTAACATGATAGTACTGCCTGAAAAATATTGAGTGCTTTTCTTTCCTGCAAATAAGTGCTGATATAAAATTAGGTTTTTAAAATAAAAGGAATTGATGAAACTTATTCCATTTTATTTTTACAAAACATATTTGTATATTTCTTGCACAAAACTAGACATATGTACATTTTAAATTTAGAGACGAAAACAAGATTTTAGTTGTAGTTACAAAAAAGTTTGAAAGCGTGGATTAGCAAGAAGGAAATATGCCTTGCGGTCTCGAGTTCCGCAATGAAAGACAGATTGCTACATTCACACTTCGCCGTAATTGGGCGGTTTTATATTCTTTTTACTAAAGTTTTCAGTTCTTTCATTAAGAAATGCAATTAGGTATGTATGGTATGTTGTGTCATTACTTGCCGAATTAAATAATGAAACAAATTTTTTGCAACGTCGACCACTTGATTGCAACAATTAAAACATGTTTTTGCGCGCGCGTGTCTGTATTTTGTATGAATGTATTTGTGCAAATTTTTTTATTTATTTTACGCCGATCAATCTTTCAATTTAAACCAATGCTTCCATACATTTTACAAAAAAATACATGTAGTATTTTAATGTTTATAATTATTATTATTAAAAAATTAATAATATGCTATATAATAACTAAGATTTTCTTGAAGTATTATTTTAGTTTATGGAAATTTCTTTTTAATATAGCCTGAATGTACGTATATTTTACTTTTAATAAACGCACAATAACATTGAGACTTCAGCATGTTGTATTCTATTAGCTTTAATTCAATTCACAATTTCTACTACAATAACATACACTTATAGGGAAAACATTAAAGTTTATATTTGTAACCATAGAACATTTTAATTATGTTATTTGTGAAAGAAAATCAATAATTATTTGCAAGAGGATTCCTATTTCCATTAAGAAAGTTTGCTTAGACATATACTATAGCATTCTGTCTGTCCTGAGTATGTTTCTCAAGTTCTCATTACAAGCAATGCCCTCCATATCAAAGTATTCTTTACAAAAGTACATACAAAAAGTAAATGTAAATTACTGCTCATCAACCCTTAAAAAAGCAACTTAATTTAAACACAGTTATAGATCAAATTCTACAGGCTGGGATTTGGGGGGGGGCTGCGGGCCTCAGCTGAGGTCGAAGATGAGGGAGGGTTGAGGTGTTCGCAGGTCATTTTCAAAAACATCGACCTCGGACCTCCGCTAACTCATAGGGTTAACTCGTTATTTTGTTACTTATTAATACTATTTAGTGTATAATATAAATAGCAACAAATGTAAATACGAGAGCGTGATAATAGGATTGCTTAAGGTGTGGAAGCATATGACGCGATGTATGGCCCCGATGAGGGATGATAGCAGTGCTTGATGTTTTCTAGATGACGAATACACAATTTCTACCTAAGAACCAAGTTCCGGCTTATACAATTTTACCTATACATCATATTTTATACAAAGTACGTCGACGGAAACAGCATATCGACCTCTAATTCTAGAAATCCTATTTTCTATAAACTAAGACCAAATTGAGTAGTATTTAAAAATTATTTTTTTCTAACTGAACATCCGTTTACCAGACTTATGGATATCCTACTTTAATATTTAGATTTTATTTTACATTAAAACCTTTGTATTTATTAATAAAGCATTAAAGTCGCCAGATAAATTAATATCGTTTCATGTTATGATACGTGTTTAAATATTATTGCATTAACCATTTTAAAATATGTTGTTAATTTTCCTGCGTTTTTTGTTTGTTTTTGTTTTGGAAGATGCATGATATTTTTGTCAGAGTTGCAAAACTGAATATTACTTTATAAAGATTTAATTATACAGACTGTAACAATAACAATAAAAGACATGTGAGCGTACGAAATACAGGCTTCTCTACTGGTTTTTATAATCAAGGAGCAAAGTCTCTTCAGAAAGTAGCAATGTGTACAACTCAAAGGTTACTTTTATCTTTCAGTAATAAAACTACTGCATTTTGTTTCCTAATACTGTCTTTAAATTCAACGCTGAGGGATTATAGGTTCAATATCCGCTTAAAATACTTCAACAATTAAAAACAAGGTAGTAAAAATGCACTATTAAAATAAGCTTCAGTATTTTAAGCAATAATGGAACAAACCTGTTCATTTTGCAAGAACCGTTTTATCTTTACAAAAAAAACCTTCAGAGACGTTTTTCTCTCCCCAAACCTGATATTAAGCTTTTACAAAACGATGGTGTCTAAACTCTAGTAAATACATGTATCGATAAATACGCCTCATTTATTCCCTTATTTAATGTTATATCTTAGTCCATTGCTAATATAATGAAACGTAATACATTAAATTGTTTCATTACATAGAACGTAACCACAAAAAATGATTAAACATCTTTATGGTAATCGCTTTAAAAAAATATTCATTATATTATTCGTTGTATTATAAGTTCGTTTACATTCGTCCTTTAGACTATTTGAGATTTTCCCTTACATTTCCTTTGGAACAACACCGCCTAAAATATTATTAAGAAATTTAATTTAATAATTAAAAGTATTACATATTTGGTTTTACCGGAAGTAAATTTAAGAGTTTTTAAAACTAAAAGTAAATAGCTAAATACGCAAAAATGAAGTAAATTTCATGATTCCATCAGTACTTTTCGTTTTTTGTATTTCGTCCTGAAGGATTGTACTGAATTATTTAGTCCCTGTGCTGTAATTTCCAAAGTAATGATAAGAAACCAGATTTATTTTGAGTTTCTTTAAAATATATTTGTTGTAGTTATAAACTGATCAACTGGCATACTACTATCGTATACAAAACCAGCATACAAAACGTAAAAACTGAAGTATTGAAACCAATATATATATATATATATATATATATATATATATATATATATATATATATTAAATATGGTGGTATGTTTTCTTGTAATATAGTTAATAAATTAAAAACCTGAAGGTTAGATAATTATTTTCCTGAAGATGCTGGTACTGTTTTATCGGTGAAAAGCTTTAAAAGAATAATATATGCATTAAAAGTATTCTTGTTTTTGAAATGTTTTTATTTTATTAATTATATATATATATATATATATATATATATATATATATATATATATATATATATATATATATATAAGGAAAGTGTGAACTAATAGAAAGAATGGAATAAAAACTGAATTTTCTCTTAAAACTGAAAAACTGCTTATTTATATTCTCTTACGTTACTAGAATACTTCAATCATTAAATAAATCTTAAATATGCCAATGTGTTATAAATTTACTACTTCTTTTATGATTTTTCTGTGAATCGGTTATATCCTCTATAAACCTCAGAACTGGAAGCGAATTGCGAACGAGGTTGAATCCAGATAATCCAGTTCTTTGACTCACGTATGTTACGAAACGGACGTGTTACACATGCCCTAACTTTACCAAAAAACAAAATGTCAAGGAGCCAAAGCCGGTTCTGCACGGGGAGTCACTTTCCAAAACCCACAGTTTTACGTCAGCAGCGATCGAGTTTTTCAAGTCGTTGAGACAACTTTCGTTGTTCGGAAACTTGAATTCGCAGCCGGCAAGGACGTGCATTCTGCGTTTAAGTTTTATTGAATTACTTTTTTATTCACGTTTTATTAAATTATTGTTGAAAGTGTATTTAATGCTGAATAAGAAAACCTCTTGCTTCTAATTAATGTTTTATAGAAAATGTTTTGTTTTAAATAATGTTTCAATTCTGTTTGTCTTGTTACTCTGGAGTAGCATAAACATAGGCCTATTAAAATGAGGTTTTATAGTTTCATATTTAAAAACGTCATCCTTTATATCCTTTTGTTTCTGCAGTTCCGCTATGTAATACCATAGATAATCCCAGTGCAGTAATTTCCAAAGTAAAGATGAGAAACCAGATTTATTTTTAGTTTCTTTAAAATATATTTCTTGTAGTTATAAACTGATCAACTGGCATTACTACCATCGCCTACGTAGTGTGGAAGGGTCTATAGAAGGGATGAGTAGGGTTAAGGTAGGGACACAAAACACCATGGTGCAGGGTATAGCATAGGTCAAGTTACCACTTGAAGCAACGCTAACTTAAAGCTCCCCTGCTCCCTGTCGGAGTCAGAAATAATGCTAACGTTTTAAATATAAGGAATGTTCATGATTCGTGTAACTCCTTTTGATTGAAATATTTCAAGACAAAAAATTTTATCTAATCATATCAAAGGACAACATGACTGCTTACTTTCTCTAGCCTTTACAAAACGCAAAAACTGAAGTATTGAAACCAATGCAATGGGTCAGGACCTTCAGAGATTTGTAGATGTCCTTACGTGCAATAAGTATTATCATTGGCAATAATATTCGACCCTGGAACTGCTCCTGGAGCAAACGTCCGACCAGTTTCAATGATTGTACATGTCATGGCCACGTCAGACAGTAAACTGATCGATAGGAAGTTCTTTAATAAATCAATTTAAAAATAAATTTGAAATTTCGTTTATAACTTTAAAATTGTGAAACGATATTTGTCAACCAATATAAGTGTAAAATTGTAATTTAATAACTCATTTACTGAATAACCCTATATCATTTCATTGGCATCCATCTCTGAACTAAAACTGAAGTAACTTTATCATTGAGAAGTCAGTTTGAAATCTCTTATAAAATTTACACCTAACTCCCATTTACTGAATATTATTACCATTTACTGAATATTATTACCCCTTACAAAATATTGTTATGGGTTCTTATTACCGAATGCTCATATCTCAATATCATTTCTTATTTTTAATCTGAATATTATAGATAATAATAAATCCCGTGTTTATAATTAATATTTACTGTATACATTATAGGTTATTCGGTGTATTTATGTATCGCGTACAATTATTTGCCTTTATAAAAGTCTGTGTGTTATTGTTAGGAGTCACAAACACACGCTGTAAACCTTACAACTTAATAACTTGGAGAAACTGTGGTGTAATTTTTAATTATAAATAAATAAAACCACTAAACCTTTTTAATGTCCTTAAGCACATTTCGATTGCAAACCAATCATCTTCAGAGGAAATTACTAAATTCATAAGCAACAACATATAAGAGGAGTCTTATATTAATTCCCTCTGAAGATGATTGCTTTACAATCGAGATGTACATCGAGACATAAATAAACGCTTTTTAGTGGTTTAGGAGATTTTTTTACTTATAACTTGCGATTATTTATATCCTAGTGACAATCAACAACCTAGTAACGAAGAAACATCTGCCCCCCTTTTTATTTGAAAGCACGTCTACTTTAGATAAGCAACCCTGCCCAGAGGTATTTTTTTTTATTGCGAGTACCAGGGGATCATTATGTCATTTCCTTTGGCTTATACACTTACATCTTCCTTGTGCTTCTTCTTACAAACTTATAACTCATCATAGATATTATCATCAAAGGGATCTCTTCATAGCTTCGACAGAGGATAGGTCTCGTTCATGTGACCCTACGCACGTGATCTCACGATTCTCGCTTTATCCCCTAATAGAGAGTTTTATGCACCTATCTTAATCCCACCTTATTCACAAGCATCTCCTAATTGATGCTAAAAATAATCACAGAAGCCTTAAATCTAAAAATAAAAAGTCAATTCACTGTAAAATGACATTAAAAAGTATTGAAATTTTAATTTTTGTTTTAATACTCGAACATCAAAATACAAATACTACATGATGCAAATTAATACTAAACTTTTACTTTCCAAACTTTTAGATTTCCTATAACTTTGTTCTAATACACCAAATTTAACTTGATGTAATCAGATAACTAAAAACGTTTAATCGGCCGAGAAGTAAGGATAGGCTCCGGGATGCTAATACTGAAGAAATGGCGTAATGTATTTTGTTCAAGAGTCAGCTGGGACAAAACTCATTGGGGATTAAAAACTCCAGTCTGGGAAGGTTTAGGAAAATTAAAATACACACTAGAGTGCGTTGCGAGTTTAACTTAAAATAAAGTCAGTGCGGAAGACGAGGTGCTGTCATTTCTCCCATAGCCTCACTAACAAAATATTTGCGAGATAATACACCTCCTTATACATAGCATAACGATGTCCTAGCCCCCAGGGTCCTTGCATGGTCTGTCAGGGGGTTTTCCTGGCAGGATATCTCTCTTGTCACGTTTTTTCATCCAGCTCTTAGCGCAATACTTACCGTACTCTTTCATTTCACTCTCTGCCGATTCCCCATAAAACCTAATCATCTTGGCAAATGGGCACTCAATCCCGTTTTCTTCACTCGTGGTAGGGACACTAACCGCATGCGCAAGTGAGACGGAGGCAGGTCGCTAGAGGTTGGCTGTCACGACGGCTGGGCGGCAAATGAAGGCCCAGACCCGGATAAAAAAATAAATAAAGTCAGTGTATTGGTTCGAAATCCTTTTAGTTTCAGAATAAAAGTGTGATCTGTGCTAAGAGCTCGTAACGCGCTATGGAGCGGAAAGAATGTCGCTGACCGCAGCGCTCTCGTAGGTCTAAGAGCATTCAGGCTACGAATTAAGTTACGAGATCTAATTAGGAACGGATATTTGCAAAGTAAGAAAGAATTTTTGATATTTTATAGTTTCCTCCTTTTTTTAACTGATTTCACTAGTCCTTAATTATTGGCTACTTAATTGTGGACTTAGGAACTTTTCTGAATCTCGTCAAAAAAACCAAACCCGAACCTAAGTGAAACCTGGTGATCACATAAAAATTAACAACTTTTGGAAAAACACAGTTAAAATAACTTTACACAGAAACAAGGAACCATATTAAATCAAGGATTCCTTATAAATCAGACTACTAAGTGATTCTATCTTAAACTATAACTATATTTCAATTTAGTTAAAATGCATCCGGTTAGATCAGGAAGAGTTGAAAAAAACAAAGTTTACTAGAACGAGATAAACAATTCTTTTTTAAATCAAAGATGCCATTGTTCGCAAATACAGCAATACAGCACCGCAAGCAAAACAGAGGTCAATTCACTGTCAACCTGTTATCTTACGTTACATGTTTATATTTTAACTTAACCTATTTTTTTAAAATGTATTTCAATTTTGGAAACAAAGCATCCGGTTAGGTTGTGAACAATTAGGACCAAATAAAGTTGACTAAAACGTAATAGCCCAATCTTTGGAAAATGAAAAATGTCATCCATCGCAAATCCAGCAGTGCAGTAGCGAATGCAAAATAGAGGTCAATTCACTGTCAACCTGTTAGCTTACGTTACGAAACATTATTTTTTGTTTCGTATCCTAGTCTTTTTATAAATGGATAATTAATATATTATAATCGACTATAGTATTCAGTTTAAAAAAGAAACATAGAGATTATAAATTTATGTACTTATGTTTTTAAATTCTTTCTGTCTTTTTTCCAAACTTTTAATTTTCGTGGCGTCAGCGCCAATTTTTTCTATTTTCCCGTATTCCTGAAAATCTTCTACATCGCCACGTAAACATTTTCTTTGCGATAACGGTGACGTCAAAAGCAAAATTGTTTATATCTCATACGATTTTTTAATTTAATAATGTGGAATAATAACCATTGAATATTATGACTAACACATACATTTTTTAAATATTGTTTCGAGTGTTTTCCTTGAGATTAAATTTTTTGTTTCAGATTGTAACTGAAAGATGTCTCCGAAATTAATTTCGTTGTTCGTTGCGTGTGTGGTGGTATTCGGCGTGCTGGACGCTTTGCCTCTGGACTCTGGGTCTTCGTCTGTCATGGAAAACCTAGAAACACAGGTACAATAGATATTATGCGTTAATTCTATTTATTACCTATTTTATTTACTTCTTATGCTATTTTATAAACTGAAAAGTTTTATGTCTGAAATTGTGAGAATAGTGTTTAATAATTAATAAAAATTAATTAATGAAAACAAAAACTGTAATAGGTGACAGCCATAAGTTGAAAATTATTTCAAATTTGTACAATTCTAAATATCTTAAATTCACTTGTGAAAATTGTGTTTCGTAGTTAATTGAAATAGAAGAACTATGAAAATGAAAACTGTAATATGTGGAGCCCGGTACATGAAAATGATTTCAAATATATAAAATTCTAAATAAAAAAATGTTGAAAACGAAATTTAATTAACTCTAGTAAAATCGATTTTTTATTTCTTTAAAAAACCTTATCGAATATTAACAACAAAAAATGTTGTATTTGCTTAATCGGGTGAATTTCCTTCAAAGTTACTAATATTCAAAAAAATGTTCTCATTAATATTTATTATATGAATTATTTAAAATTTCATTGCAAAATAAAAAGTGTGAAACTACAAACGTGTTTGTCACTGCACCAAGGAACAATTAACTCCACTTTAACAAGACCCATTGTCAAGGTCTCTCACAAGTATTCCTTTCCACAACCTCAACAATCAGTCGGAAGTAATTGCTATTCTCACAACTGTGAGACAGTAACACTCAAGGTCAATGTAGCTAATACTACCGACCAGCAGACTGCTATAGCTACTTCACTAAGTCCACTTCAAATATCTATTTATTATAAATATATCTAATTTAAAGTTGCTTGTTGTAACTGTCTTGAATTCCCTGATTAACTATTAGTAACTTAGATATAGTATTCCCTTAGATATATAATAATTACTTATTTATAATTTATTTAATATATCCTATATATATATATTAAATATATATTTTATAATCTAAAATAGATTAGCATTATCTATTTCATTTGTATTAAAATTAAATTATTTATTTGGATAAATTATAAATCAGTCTATTTATGATATTATTCTAAATATTGAAAAATTAACATATACATTATTTGCCTTGAGATAAATTTAATTGTTCGGAAATAATATTCTACTGTTCACTGTTAATTATAGCCCTATTGAAATATAGTTGTATATTTTTTAATATTTATAAGGATATTTATTAAAATTTCTTATTAAGGATACTTTGAGAACCACTATAACTTATTGGTAGTTATTATATCAATCAAGTAATTATGTTTGTCTGTATATTGCCTGTTTCCACATACAAATCTGTGTACGACTTAAAAAAATGTGTCCTTACAGGTTCTAGTTGTTTTAAATATATAAAACCTCTTCACCCCAAAAATTAAATAAATGTTTTTTTGTGCTTAAGAGGTTTTATTTATTTAAAATAATAAAATACATTACAGTTGCGCCAAGTTTGTCATTAGGTTCTAGATTTCAAGAGTTCCCAAACGTTTTGTTACAACACCCCCTCTTTAAATGAAAGCTTCCCATGCCCCCTCCACATTACACTATAAAAGAATAGTATGGGCATATAAAAAAGAGCATTTATGTGTGTGTGTGTGTGTGTGTGTTTGTGTGTGTGTGTGTGTGTGTGTGTGTGTGTGTGTGTGTGTGTGTGTGTGTGTGTGTGTGTGTGTGTGTGTGTGTGTGTGTGTGTGTGTGTGTGTGTGTGTGTGTGTGTGTGTGTGTGTGTGTGTGTGTGTGTGTGTGTGTGTGTGTGTGTGTGTGTGTGTGTGTGTGTGTGTGTGTGTGTGTGTGTGTGTGTGTGTGTGTGTGTGTGTGTGTGTGTGTGTGTGTGTGTGTGTGTGTGTGTGTGTGTGTGTGTGTGTGTGTGTGTGTGTGTGTGTGTGTGTGTGTGTGTGTGTGTGTGTGTGTGTGTGTGTGTGTGTGTGTGTGTGTGTGTGTGTGTGTGTGTGTGTGTGCGTGTGTGTGTGTGTGTGTGTATTGAAAACCATTTATTTATACATTCTTTCACAAGAAGCATGATGTAACATTTCAGCTTTTAATTTTCTAGATAAAGTTTAACTAATAAGAGAAAAATCTGTTAGTGAGAAGGATGAGCTTGCATTTATTTCCCACGCATGGCTGTATGACGTTGTATTTTAGTAAAGGCACAACGCAAGTGATTAGCAACATCTAGTTTTTTCCTATATTTTGTTTTCATTGAAACAAGTGCTGAAAATGCTTTTTCACAGAAGTAGGTATATGAAAAAGGCAAGTATAATCGACGTATGCCTACGATACTCTAGGACAGTTTTAAATGTTTTGTCCAAAATGAAGATTTTCCATTTTGTCAATATCATATTTGGCAGATAAATAATTTTTGCATTACTATCATTTAAATTTTCTAAACTTCATAGCTAATAAGGTTATCTGTGTAATATAAAATCTGAGGTGTAAATTTAGTTTTAATTTAATAAATTGTTGACTTAAATTATAGCTATATGAGAATCTATCTTATTATTTTCCAACTGGTCTAGCGTCACCCTTGTCCTACCTTCATGCCCTCCAAGGGGACGAGCCTCCCAGTTTGGAAACCCATGTAATCCAGATAGTTAAATTCTGTTCGAATTTCTTTCCAAATAATCAAATTATTCACTCTATGGGAGAACTGCTATTTGAAAGGAATTAGATACATTTGTTAGTTAAAGAAATATCCTTGAGACAATCAATGAGGCGAACTACTTTGAACAGATCTGCTTTACGTTCAAAATACTCGAACAGATCTGCTTTACGTTCAAAATACTCCAAAAGTACGATATTGAGGTACAACTTATAGAAACGCCAGAGAGTTTAATGCGTATTACTGTATACGCAATTAGGACGAGATACGCACTTGCTACGAATAAATTAGAAACGTTTTCTTAAAACCTTAATCAAGTTTTTAATAAACTTTTAAAAGCGTAAGATTTCTTTACGTCTCGATGCCCACACGATACAAGTAAGAGGTAACGAGACCAGAAGCCTGATAAATGTTAGGCGGCGTCCGTAATGAGATGCAAACCCGAGTAGAATTTTGAACACGTTGTGGACGTAAATATTAACTAACAGCTTGATGAAGGTCGACGTTAAAGAAAACGTTTTCAAGTAGAAAATATTTTAGGCGTTAATAAAACTTGTTTAATTAAAAGAGTTATTACATGCTTAAAATATACAGGCCAATTAGCAACAATGGCGAATTAAAGCCATAAATGTTTAGAGTGAAGTATAAACAAGATATATTATAGTTGTTTTCATCACTGCAAACCACCTTAAATAAACGCATTAGGCTGATAAATATTATACTCATAATACTAAACAACTCATTCTAATAATAGTAATTTTACTTTATTATTATACAAACAGTATATATATATATATATATATATATATATATATATATATATATATATATATATATATATATATATATATATATATATAACAAAATAGGTTATTCAAATACAAGAATATTATTTATTTATATTCAAAGCTTTTTATTGGTAAACAGTACCAACATCATCAGGGGTGAATAATACAATAATGCAAGATTGTATTATTATCTTGCATTATTGTATTATTCATTATTGTATTGTTCAAAATAAAAAATATTCTTGTTTTTGAATAAACTATATAAACAGAATATTCTGTTTTAGATTATTAAACAAGAAAACATATTTTATATTTATATATATATATATATATATATATATAGGTTGCAGCAGCATAACTTCCTTTTTTGAAAACTCAATAAAAACTATTGTATTCATCTGAAAATATTTATTTATTTTTTATAATGTAGGTACATGTCTAAAGTTTTTATTTACAACATTATTTTGAAGATCGAATCTGTTAGGTGACGTCCATCATTCTCCATACATTGCGTAAACCGATTTCTGGCGTTTGTCATGACTCTTGTCAGCGTAGCAGGTGTTATGTTGGCAATTTCTTCTTGGATGTTGGTCTTCAAATCTTGTGGGGTTCTTGGACGGTTCACATAAACACGGGATTTCAAAAAACCCCATAGAAAAAAATCACAAGGGGACAGATCGGGAGTGCGTGCCGGCCATTCCAAATCGCCTCTAATTGAGATAAGGCGCTGTGGAAAGTGTTCCCTTAAAACAGCCATCGATGCTCTTGAAGTGTGTGCTGTTGCACCGTCTTGTTAGAACCAAATGTCCCCCAAATCCAACTCTTTTAGCCCCTCTTGAACGAGACCACTAGCGCTCCGCTATGACATCAACTAACTGAATGGCGAGCATTTAAAAAAAGGAAGTTATGCTGCCGCATCCTGTATATATATATATATATATATATATATACATAATACATAATACATTTATGTATATACATTCTATTATAAATTTATTGCATTAGTAAGATGCCTTCGATGTAATTAGAACTGAAACTTTAGCTAGTAAACAAAATAATTAAAAGTATAAGTATATGTATGCTATTGGTTAGAGATGTGCTCAAAATTAAATACTACATATAGCATTATTTTTTTTAAACAATATAACATATCATTTTAATAATAAATACACAAAAACCTCTTACTTTCTTTATTTTACCCTTATGTACATTTCAGTTATCAAGTAACCATCCTCAGAGGAATAACATACAAAGACTGAGTCTTTGTATGTTATCCCTCTGATACTTGGTAACTGAAATATACATAAGAGTGAAATAAAGAAGGCTTGTGGTTAAGAGGTTTTTGTGTATTTATTATTAAATTCAACCGTAGTATATTCCTAATAAATAGTAATCATTTTAATAATCATATTCATATTTGTTTACAAAACCTTTCTGTTTCCTGGTTCAATAGTAATTCCAATAAGTGTGTTAAAACAAGAATTCTTTTCAAAACGAGATGTTGAATTGGTTTTTAAAGCAAATAACGTTAAATCAATCGTGTCGTTTGTTATTGTTATCTATTTCTGTCTCTGGCTATTAAAAAAATAACACAATATATTTGGAATTCTTTTAGAATTTTGTTTTTTTTCGAAAGTCTTATTTATTATAATAATTTTAATCAATTACATTTTTAGTAAATTTACTTTTTCTCTGAAAAAACTAAACTGTATTAAAGAGTATACAGATAAGACATTTTCATCATTTGTAGTTATTACTCTGTGTGTGAATGACCGCGTGCATGCGGAAATACCAATGTAGATGCAACAGCTGCATTATCAAGACACTGCTTGACAATAATTTTTTCAATAACTACTAAATACAAATAAAATACCACCGAGCTATGACGAGAGAACATTTTTGTTTTTGCACTTTTTTGATGACTTTATAGATTTTGTGAAAATCCCAAATGTTTTATTTTCATTTGAAAAATAATTTATAAATAATTTCTTATTATGAATTTACTTTTTTCTTCGTCTAAGCTGAAATCATATTTTACAATGAATTAATTTATTTAAAATAGTTTGAGGAAACGTTTTCAAGATGCCATATAGTTTTAACAATTTAATATCTATTTTAGTTAATTTCTTTCTGTTGTATTTATATTTATACATTTTTTAATTTAATAAATGTGTTGCGGATTTTTTACGATTGTTTAGTTTATGACGTAATAATGTTTTATAGGGGATTTAAACTCTACGTTCATATTAAATAATTTGTACTAACGAGCAGGAAATGAGTTCTCAGAGACTTTACATGTATGTGTCATGCAATATTATAATTGCATTACATTGATAGAGGTTACGTTACGCAACCAACAGAGCGGTCAGTGTGACGTCATGAACCTTTCCCCGCACTTTCTCCGCCACTTTCATCGGTACTGTACATGGAGAAAACCTCGCACTAATGGCATCACTTACACTTAATTTGCAGTTTGCACAAACAAAATTATCTCTTCATTTTTTAGAAATATGTGGTCCACTTAAACTGCTGAAAGTAGCCATAAATTTTCCGCTTATTAAAGCTACCGGAATGAAATCAGCGCAACCGGCCTGTTGGACGTTGCCGAATTCTCTGCCCAGCACGTTTCAGCAGAATTGTACAATGTACTTGGCCGATGCCAGGCTTTACAAGTACTGTTATACCTTATTAACAACTTTATTAATTAGCAATTCATTAAATATTCTGTTATTAAATTTTAAAACATTTTTAAATAACTGCGTTCATGTTTTTTTGTATTTTGAGCTTCATTGATTATATTGTGTTATATAATATATTCTATCATATTATTTTATAAAAAATAACATCAATAATAATACTAGCAGTATACCCGTCCTTCGTACGGGGTTTACTTATATTTGTATTATGCTTATTGCATTCCGGAATACAAAACAGTGATGAAATAAATAAACCCTAGGTTTGATATATTGATAATATCAAACTATAGGCTTAGCGATTATTGTCTTGAAAAACAAAGTGAAGGTAAAGCATCTGCTAGTAATAAAACATTTGTGAAGTATAACTAACCGAAAAAGATGAGACACAAAAAACATTTACTATCCCCACTTTAAATGTGTTTCAAAGTAACTTTTACAGGTTATTAGAAAGACAATTACTATCAGATAAGCCAAGTATTCAATGAAGTTTAGATAATTGAGTGTTAAGGGAGTTTTCAGGGCAAATGAGACGGTGCCAGACATGCAATTTTTTTAATAAACCTAGGCCTATCTGTTAACCAGGAAGCATTAGAATGTCCATGTAAAATTTCAGCCTAATGAGTTCAGTAGTTTTTACGGGAATGAGTACACACACACACACACACACACACACACACACCAGTGGATTTTCATGTAATACTACAGATATTAAATATATTATGTTATATATTAATATTATATGT
>JBAIZL010000010.1:74732502-74838264 GCA_036971475.1 Prosapia bicincta | reverse complement strand
AATGTACATAACTGCCTAAGGTCATAACCAATAATTGTCATCCTCTAATTATAGCAAAAACTTACACCTGGATTACAATAGTAGTTCTTGCAAATACTTGTGTTGACAAAAAATAATAATAATAATAATAAACAAATTAAACCTTGTTGAATATAAAATTCTTCATGCAGATGCCAAAATATTTGTATGCAGTGTAAAAGTAATTCATAGAGTGAAGATAGGTACAATATTAAAAGCAACTACTGCATTGAAAAAAATTAACAATAATTTTTGATACTTTCATTTATTACTTTCTTTTGTAATAGGGAAGTTCTTTTCTAACTTCTTGCCTACTGAGTAAAATGAAGACTTTAAATTGTATAAAACTATACAAGAGGCAACTCCGTTCAGCATCAGCCAATTCCTGTTTACTTATGTGTTTTTTTTTATTAAACACAATAAGCTCTTTAGAACTTATATCCATTTCTTAGTTTATTAACTTACCTCAACCTTCTATCTCCTGCAACAACTTACCCCATATCTCCTCTATAGAGTTTCAATTCATCCTTTAGATTTTACACTGCCAACAATTTTTTAGGTGAAACTAAGGAATATTCTACAGTTCAAGACTTGGGAGGCAGTATTGTCAATCTGAAAATTAATCGGTTATAAGTAGAGGTAGGGTTTGTGCTGGATAGTACCAAATTAGAACTGTTACAATCAACTGATCCCAAAACAGAAGATCTTATAGTTTCCCATTTCTAAAAATAAATATTATTGCGTAGTAAAAAATGGTTTTCAAATATTAATAATAAAAATAAAAATTTAGATAAATTTAAAAGGGAGGAGTAGCAATGGGCGAAGTTGGATTTCCTTCCAAACAGAATTCAACAATTTGTTTAGCGAATAATGATTTTCTCTAACCATGTTCCACTTTTAGTAACATGGATACTCAACATTTTATGAACAAACCATGATCATTTAATCCTTTAGAAATATTCAGATGTTATAATGATAAGGTTTGCAAGTTTTATTGAAATTTCCTCTAATCTATTCCATAAAAAAAGGAAAATCCCAGTGAAAAGTTTCAAGTAAAAGGACTAATTGCATTTCTAGGAATACTCATTATGAGTGGTAACCCTTTCTTCCATGCCACCATATGTAGTTGAAGGACACAAATAATGTTTATATACAACATAATATAACAAATAATGTTATGTTGTAGTATCTTCATTGTTGTCAAGGAATGATTTTGAAGAAATTTGAGATGTACATAATCTTCTTCCATGCATTTTGTTATATGATGAAACATTTAATATTAAAGTGGCTTGTTATAGTTATGTTTAATTAAAGTTTAATATTATTTTAATAATTAATCTATTTAGATTAGAATATTTTCTGTAACACTTATTTCATTTTAGAAAATATAAATTCATGTTTCAATTAGTGAAACATTGTTTCATTAGTGAACATGTTTCATGAACCATTTCCAAACAGATTTCTTGCTTTTTAAATATTTATTATTATATAGGCTATTTTACAAAGAATATTGAGGTACAGTAGAGTGTCAATAATCTGAGTGCATCCTTGAATCATGTGAACTGCATTTTGCACAGCGCTGTGACAGAACAATGGCACTGGGAGTGTTTGTGGTGGGTGTGTCATTGATACCTGTCAGTTAAGTTGCTTCACTTGTTCAGTAGTATAGTAGTAGTTGCGGTTTGTAGCGTGTAAATAATTTGCGTTTTAATTACTCTGTGTATGTCTTATATAGTGTTGTATTATGGTGTCATCATAGATACCGAAGAGGAAATACAAATTTCTAAATATAGAAACTAAATATTAAAAAGACTTGAAAGAAGTGAAAGTGGCTCATCTTTGTCAAAACATTATTGAGTAGATAAAGCTATCATCTCGGACATAAAGAGAAAAGATAGCCTTCTGACTTTTGGTTGTAAGGTAGATTCAGATGATGGGTTCAAGGTCAGAAGAACAACTAGAAGCGCAAATGACAATTAACTAGAAGATGCTGTGTTTTTATGGATGATTTTACGGCATGATTTACTTGGCAGCAATAACACCCCTATCAAGATTTTGTATTATATAACTTATAAAAATTAGAAAATTTTAATAATAATATAGTGTCAATGATACATAAATTATGTGACTTCTGCTGAAAATTCTAGAAATGCAGCTGCTTAAAATATTTCGAATGTGATGGGAAATAGTTACAAAAACATAACCAAAACTATGATATCCAATGGTTTCACAATGGAATTATGAAGAATGCCAGACTATCTTTCATTAATAATGCAAAACTTTAAAGACATTTAACACCAACATATCAACATTAATCACAGGAGTGGGATTAATTTCGCACATGGGTTTACTGTTATGATAAGCATTTTTAAAAGTTTTTTTTTCATATAAATTAATTTTTAAAGATCTCTTATAATTTATTTTGGTTAAGAAAGCATATAAGACATGGTTTTAGGAACACAAGTTTCAAATTATAGTCCAAAATAAATATATAATCATAATAATACAAAGTTAAGCTTATTTTTGCATTGGTTAACAAGCTATATATAATTGAAATTAAAAAATAAATAAATAAAAAAAGGTAGAAACCAAAATCTTTTCTAAATTTTACTTATTTAGATACAAATAAGATATGATGAATAAATATAAACAAGTTTTTTTTAGAAGTACTAGTTTATAGCAGCTCAAGGTATCATCCCAAAGTTTTTTTTCCAATGTAAAGTCCTTGTTGCAGCCTACCTTACTTAGTTTTTGGTCTTCTGTCTTCCTCATTAATCTTTTCTGATTTGATTTTGTTACTGTTAGTATTATATCTTTCTTAAATTAAATCTTACACTTTTTCACTTGTAAAACACTTTCATTACCACTTTTAGTTCTTGCAAGCCAATGGAGTAAGTTACTCATGCTATAACTCAGATATTGTTTAACAAATAATTAACTAATTAGTGTGTAGTTTCTACAAAAAATATAAGGAAAAGTGACTGAATCAAAATCACATGAGTGGTCATGTGGATTATTATTGCAATCCAAGGAGAATAAAAAATATAGATAAGTTCAATGCTATTGTTTTGTTCATTGATACTCAAGTGACAGCAGTGGTGATATGTGTGTGAAATGTACATAACTGCCTAAGGTCATAACCAATAATTGTCATCCTCTAATTATAGCAAAAACTTACACCTGGATTACAATAGTAGTTCTTGCAAATACTTGTGTTGACAAAAAATAATAATAATAATAATAAACAAATTAAACCTTGTTGAATATAAAATTCTTCATGCAGATGCCAAAATATTTGTATGCAGTGTAAAAGTAATTCATAGAGTGAAGATAGGTACAATATTAAAAGCAACTACTGCATTGAAAAAAATTAACAATAATTTTTGATACTTTCATTTATTACTTTCTTTTGTAATAGGGAAGTTCTTTTCTAACTTCTTGCCTACTGAGTAAAATGAAGACTTTAAATTGTATAAAACTATACAAGAGGCAACTCCGTTCAGCATCAGCCAATTCCTGTTTACTTATGTGTTTTTTTTTATTAAACACAATAAGCTCTTTAGAACTTATATCCATTTCTTAGTTTATTAACTTACCTCAACCTTCTATCTCCTGCAACAACTTACCCCATATCTCCTCTATAGAGTTTCAATTCATCCTTTAGATTTTACACTGCCAACAATTTTTTAGGTGAAACTAAGGAATATTCTACAGTTCAAGACTTGGGAGGCAGTATTGTCAATCTGAAAATTAATCGGTTATAAGTAGAGGTAGGGTTTGTGCTGGATAGTACCAAATTAGAACTGTTACAATCAACTGATCCCAAAACAGAAGATCTTATAGTTTCCCATTTCTAAAAATAAATATTATTGCGTAGTAAAAAATGGTTTTCAAATATTAATAATAAAAATAAAAATTTAGATAAATTTAAAAGGGAGGAGTAGCAATGGGCGAAGTTGGATTTCCTTCCAAACAGAATTCAACAATTTGTTTAGCGAATAATGATTTTCTCTAACCATGTTCCACTTTTAGTAACATGGATACTCAACATTTTATGAACAAACCATGATCATTTAATCCTTTAGAAATATTCAGATGTTATAATGATAAGGTTTGCAAGTTTTATTGAAATTTCCTCTAATCTATTCCATAAAAAAAGGAAAATCCCAGTGAAAAGTTTCAAGTAAAAGGACTAATTGCATTTCTAGGAATACTCATTATGAGTGGTAACCCTTTCTTCCATGCCACCATATGTAGTTGAAGGACACAAATAATGTTTATATACAACATAATATAACAAATAATGTTATGTTGTAGTATCTTCATTGTTGTCAAGGAATGATTTTGAAGAAATTTGAGATGTACATAATCTTCTTCCATGCATTTTGTTATATGATGAAACATTTAATATTAAAGTGGCTTGTTATAGTTATGTTTAATTAAAGTTTAATATTATTTTAATAATTAATCTATTTAGATTAGAATATTTTCTGTAACACTTATTTCATTTTAGAAAATATAAATTCATGTTTCAATTAGTGAAACATTGTTTCATTAGTGAACATGTTTCATGAACCATTTCCAAACAGATTTCTTGCTTTTTAAATATTTATTATTATATAGGCTATTTTACAAAGAATATTGAGGTACAGTAGAGTGTCAATAATCTGAGTGCATCCTTGAATCATGTGAACTGCATTTTGCACAGCGCTGTGACAGAACAATGGCACTGGGAGTGTTTGTGGTGGGTGTGTCATTGATACCTGTCAGTTAAGTTGCTTCACTTGTTCAGTAGTATAGTAGTAGTTGCGGTTTGTAGCGTGTAAATAATTTGCGTTTTAATTACTCTGTGTATGTCTTATATAGTGTTGTATTATGGTGTCATCATAGATACCGAAGAGGAAATACAAATTTCTAAATATAGAAACTAAATATTAAAAAGACTTGAAAGAAGTGAAAGTGGCTCATCTTTGTCAAAACATTATTGAGTAGGTAAAGCTATCATCTCGGACATAAAGAGAAAAGATAGCCTTCTGACTTTTGGTTGTAAGGTAGATTCAGATGATGGGTTCAAGGTCAGAAGAACAACTAGAAGCGCAAATGACAATTAACTAGAAGATGCTGTGTTTTTATGGATGATTTTACGGCATGATTTACTTGGCAGCAATAACACCCCTATCAAGATTTTGTATTATATAACTTATAAAAATTAGAAAATTTTAATAATAATATAGTGTCAATGATACATAAATTATGTGACTTCTGCTGAAAATTCTAGAAATGCAGCTGCTTAAAATATTTCGAATGTGATGGGAAATAGTTACAAAAACATAACCAAAACTATGATATCCAATGGTTTCACAATGGAATTATGAAGAATGCCAGACTATCTTTCATTAATAATGCAAAACTTTAAAGACATTTAACACCAACATATCAACATTAATCACAGGAGTGGGATTAATTTCGCACATGGGTTTACTGTTATGATAAGCATTTTTAAAAGTTTTTTTTTCATATAAATTAATTTTTAAAGATCTCTTATAATTTATTTTGGTTAAGAAAGCATATAAGACATGGTTTTAGGAACACAAGTTTCAAATTATAGTCCAAAATAAATATATAATCATAATAATACAAAGTTAAGCTTATTTTTGCATTGGTTAACAAGCTATATATAATTGAAATTAAAAAATAAATAAATAAAAAAAGGTAGAAACCAAAATCTTTTCTAAATTTTACTTATTTAGATACAAATAAGATATGATGAATAAATATAAACAAGTTTTTTTTAGAAGTACTAGTTTATAGCAGCTCAAGGTATCATCCCAAAGTTTTTTTTCCAATGTAAAGTCCTTGTTGCAGCCTACCTTACTTAGTTTTTGGTCTTCTGTCTTCCTCATTAATCTTTTCTGATTTGATTTTGTTACTGTTAGTATTATATCTTTCTTAAATTAAATCTTACACTTTTTCACTTGTAAAACACTTTCATTACCACTTTTAGTTCTTGCAAGCCAATGGAGTAAGTTACTCATGCTATAACTCAGATATTGTTTAACAAATAATTAACTAATTAGTGTGTAGTTTCTACAAAAAATATAAGGAAAAGTGACTGAATCAAAATCACATGAGTGGTCATGTGGATTATTATTGCAATCCAAGGAGAATAAAAAATATAGATAAGTTCAATGCTATTGTTTTGTTCATTGATACTCAAGTGACAGCAGTGGTGATATGTGTGTGAAATGTACATAACTGCCTAAGGTCATAACCAATAATTGTCATCCTCTAATTATAGCAAAAACTTACACCTGGATTACAATAGTAGTTCTTGCAAATACTTGTGTTGACAAAAAATAATAATAATAATAATAAACAAATTAAACCTTGTTGAATATAAAATTCTTCATGCAGATGCCAAAATATTTGTATGCAGTGTAAAAGTAATTCATAGAGTGAAGATAGGTACAATATTAAAAGCAACTACTGCATTGAAAAAAATTAACAATAATTTTTGATACTTTCATTTATTACTTTCTTTTGTAATAGGGAAGTTCTTTTCTAACTTCTTGCCTACTGAGTAAAATGAAGACTTTAAATTGTATAAAACTATACAAGAGGCAACTCCGTTCAGCATCAGCCAATTCCTGTTTACTTATGTGTTTTTTTTTATTAAACACAATAAGCTCTTTAGAACTTATATCCATTTCTTAGTTTATTAACTTACCTCAACCTTCTATCTCCTGCAACAACTTACCCCATATCTCCTCTATAGAGTTTCAATTCATCCTTTAGATTTTACACTGCCAACAATTTTTTAGGTGAAACTAAGGAATATTCTACAGTTCAAGACTTGGGAGGCAGTATTGTCAATCTGAAAATTAATCGGTTATAAGTAGAGGTAGGGTTTGTGCTGGATAGTACCAAATTAGAACTGTTACAATCAACTGATCCCAAAACAGAAGATCTTATAGTTTCCCATTTCTAAAAATAAATATTATTGCGTAGTAAAAAATGGTTTTCAAATATTAATAATAAAAATAAAAATTTAGATAAATTTAAAAGGGAGGAGTAGCAATGGGCGAAGTTGGATTTCCTTCCAAACAGAATTCAACAATTTGTTTAGCGAATAATGATTTTCTCTAACCATGTTCCACTTTTAGTAACATGGATACTCAACATTTTATGAACAAACCATGATCATTTAATCCTTTAGAAATATTCAGATGTTATAATGATAAGGTTTGCAAGTTTTATTGAAATTTCCTCTAATCTATTCCATAAAAAAAGGAAAATCCCAGTGAAAAGTTTCAAGTAAAAGGACTAATTGCATTTCTAGGAATACTCATTATGAGTGGTAACCCTTTCTTCCATGCCACCATATGTAGTTGAAGGACACAAATAATGTTTATATACAACATAATATAACAAATAATGTTATGTTGTAGTATCTTCATTGTTGTCAAGGAATGATTTTGAAGAAATTTGAGATGTACATAATCTTCTTCCATGCATTTTGTTATATGATGAAACATTTAATATTAAAGTGGCTTGTTATAGTTATGTTTAATTAAAGTTTAATATTATTTTAATAATTAATCTATTTAGATTAGAATATTTTCTGTAACACTTATTTCATTTTAGAAAATATAAATTCATGTTTCAATTAGTGAAACATTGTTTCATTAGTGAACATGTTTCATGAACCATTTCCAAACAGATTTCTTGCTTTTTAAATATTTATTATTATATAGGCTATTTTACAAAGAATATTGAGGTACAGTAGAGTGTCAATAATCTGAGTGCATCCTTGAATCATGTGAACTGCATTTTGCACAGCGCTGTGACAGAACAATGGCACTGGGAGTGTTTGTGGTGGGTGTGTCATTGATACCTGTCAGTTAAGTTGCTTCACTTGTTCAGTAGTATAGTAGTAGTTGCGGTTTGTAGCGTGTAAATAATTTGCGTTTTAATTACTCTGTGTATGTCTTATATAGTGTTGTATTATGGTGTCATCATAGATACCGAAGAGGAAATACAAATTTCTAAATATAGAAACTAAATATTAAAAAGACTTGAAAGAAGTGAAAGTGGCTCATCTTTGTCAAAACATTATTGAGTAGGTAAAGCTATCATCTCGGACATAAAGAGAAAAGATAGCCTTCTGACTTTTGGTTGTAAGGTAGATTCAGATGATGGGTTCAAGGTCAGAAGAACAACTAGAAGCGCAAATGACAATTAACTAGAAGATGCTGTGTTTTTATGGATGATTTTACGGCATGATTTACTTGGCAGCAATAACACCCCTATCAAGATTTTGTATTATATAACTTATAAAAATTAGAAAATTTTAATAATAATATAGTGTCAATGATACATAAATTATGTGACTTCTGCTGAAAATTCTAGAAATGCAGCTGCTTAAAATATTTCGAATGTGATGGGAAATAGTTACAAAAACATAACCAAAACTATGATATCCAATGGTTTCACAATGGAATTATGAAGAATGCCAGACTATCTTTCATTAATAATGCAAAACTTTAAAGACATTTAACACCAACATATCAACATTAATCACAGGAGTGGGATTAATTTCGCACATGGGTTTACTGTTATGATAAGCATTTTTAAAAGTTTTTTTTTCATATAAATTAATTTTTAAAGATCTCTTATAATTTATTTTGGTTAAGAAAGCATATAAGACATGGTTTTAGGAACACAAGTTTCAAATTATAGTCCAAAATAAATATATAATCATAATAATACAAAGTTAAGCTTATTTTTGCATTGGTTAACAAGCTATATATAATTGAAATTAAAAAATAAATAAATAAAAAAAGGTAGAAACCAAAATCTTTTCTAAATTTTACTTATTTAGATACAAATAAGATATGATGAATAAATATAAACAAGTTTTTTTTAGAAGTACTAGTTTATAGCAGCTCAAGGTATCATCCCAAAGTTTTTTTTCCAATGTAAAGTCCTTGTTGCAGCCTACCTTACTTAGTTTTTGGTCTTCTGTCTTCCTCATTAATCTTTTCTGATTTGATTTTGTTACTGTTAGTATTATATCTTTCTTAAATTAAATCTTACACTTTTTCACTTGTAAAACACTTTCATTACCACTTTTAGTTCTTGCAAGCCAATGGAGTAAGTTACTCATGCTATAACTCAGATATTGTTTAACAAATAATTAACTAATTAGTGTGTAGTTTCTACAAAAAATATAAGGAAAAGTGACTGAATCAAAATCACATGAGTGGTCATGTGGATTATTATTGCAATCCAAGGAGAATAAAAAATATAGATAAGTTCAATGCTATTGTTTTGTTCATTGATACTCAAGTGACAGCAGTGGTGATATGTGTGTGAAATGTACATAACTGCCTAAGGTCATAACCAATAATTGTCATCCTCTAATTATAGCAAAAACTTACACCTGGATTACAATAGTAGTTCTTGCAAATACTTGTGTTGACAAAAAATAATAATAATAATAATAAACAAATTAAACCTTGTTGAATATAAAATTCTTCATGCAGATGCCAAAATATTTGTATGCAGTGTAAAAGTAATTCATAGAGTGAAGATAGGTACAATATTAAAAGCAACTACTGCATTGAAAAAAATTAACAATAATTTTTGATACTTTCATTTATTACTTTCTTTTGTAATAGGGAAGTTCTTTTCTAACTTCTTGCCTACTGAGTAAAATGAAGACTTTAAATTGTATAAAACTATACAAGAGGCAACTCCGTTCAGCATCAGCCAATTCCTGTTTACTTATGTGTTTTTTTTTATTAAACACAATAAGCTCTTTAGAACTTATATCCATTTCTTAGTTTATTAACTTACCTCAACCTTCTATCTCCTGCAACAACTTACCCCATATCTCCTCTATAGAGTTTCAATTCATCCTTTAGATTTTACACTGCCAACAATTTTTTAGGTGAAACTAAGGAATATTCTACAGTTCAAGACTTGGGAGGCAGTATTGTCAATCTGAAAATTAATCGGTTATAAGTAGAGGTAGGGTTTGTGCTGGATAGTACCAAATTAGAACTGTTACAATCAACTGATCCCAAAACAGAAGATCTTATAGTTTCCCATTTCTAAAAATAAATATTATTGCGTAGTAAAAAATGGTTTTCAAATATTAATAATAAAAATAAAAATTTAGATAAATTTAAAAGGGAGGAGTAGCAATGGGCGAAGTTGGATTTCCTTCCAAACAGAATTCAACAATTTGTTTAGCGAATAATGATTTTCTCTAACCATGTTCCACTTTTAGTAACATGGATACTCAACATTTTATGAACAAACCATGATCATTTAATCCTTTAGAAATATTCAGATGTTATAATGATAAGGTTTGCAAGTTTTATTGAAATTTCCTCTAATCTATTCCATAAAAAAAGGAAAATCCCAGTGAAAAGTTTCAAGTAAAAGGACTAATTGCATTTCTAGGAATACTCATTATGAGTGGTAACCCTTTCTTCCATGCCACCATATGTAGTTGAAGGACACAAATAATGTTTATATACAACATAATATAACAAATAATGTTATGTTGTAGTATCTTCATTGTTGTCAAGGAATGATTTTGAAGAAATTTGAGATGTACATAATCTTCTTCCATGCATTTTGTTATATGATGAAACATTTAATATTAAAGTGGCTTGTTATAGTTATGTTTAATTAAAGTTTAATATTATTTTAATAATTAATCTATTTAGATTAGAATATTTTCTGTAACACTTATTTCATTTTAGAAAATATAAATTCATGTTTCAATTAGTGAAACATTGTTTCATTAGTGAACATGTTTCATGAACCATTTCCAAACAGATTTCTTGCTTTTTAAATATTTATTATTATATAGGCTATTTTACAAAGAATATTGAGGTACAGTAGAGTGTCAATAATCTGAGTGCATCCTTGAATCATGTGAACTGCATTTTGCACAGCGCTGTGACAGAACAATGGCACTGGGAGTGTTTGTGGTGGGTGTGTCATTGATACCTGTCAGTTAAGTTGCTTCACTTGTTCAGTAGTATAGTAGTAGTTGCGGTTTGTAGCGTGTAAATAATTTGCGTTTTAATTACTCTGTGTATGTCTTATATAGTGTTGTATTATGGTGTCATCATAGATACCGAAGAGGAAATACAAATTTCTAAATATAGAAACTAAATATTAAAAAGACTTGAAAGAAGTGAAAGTGGCTCATCTTTGTCAAAACATTATTGAGTAGGTAAAGCTATCATCTCGGACATAAAGAGAAAAGATAGCCTTCTGACTTTTGGTTGTAAGGTAGATTCAGATGATGGGTTCAAGGTCAGAAGAACAACTAGAAGCGCAAATGACAATTAACTAGAAGATGCTGTGTTTTTATGGATTTCTCAGAGGCAATGTTTAGGGGAACCCATATCAGGACCTTTGATCTTGTGAAAAGGCTCTTTACTTTACCAAAAACTTAATGGGTTCAAGTGTCTTTAAAACCACCACAGATTGCTTAAAAAAATTTAAATCTCAAGACCGAACAAGGGAAAATTAATGTTCAACTGGAGAGTTTGTTTTCTGGCAGCTCTGCCGCAGAAGCTTTCAAAACTACGTTTTTTAAAATTTTGTTTCTACCAATTGCTTTACAAGAGAAACTCATAAAGTTATGTTTATAACTGAAACAAACTGAAAGGCTCTACCACGAAAACCCTTTACCCTTCAATGTGAAACAGCCACTCAAAGATTCAAGGTTAGTAAAGAGGGTGTTTTAGGAATAGTCTGTGTGAATGCTAGTAGACACCATGACCTTCCTTTATAGGAAAAAGCAAAAAAACTGAGGTGTTGTAAAAACTTGACTCTGCTGCCAGTAAGGTACAGTGCACAAAAAGGCTCCTGGATGAATAGTGAAATATTTATTGACTGTTATAGAAATATTTTTATACCAAATTTTAAGAATTTCCGCAAAGAAAAAAAATCATGGTAAAATGTTACTGGTCATGGACAATGCATCCATCTGTTGAATTTTTAAATCTGATTGATGAGGGATTTGAACTTATATCATTTTTAACAACTCCATTTACTTTCCTTCTGACAGACTATTAATATCTAGTTTCAAATCCATATTTACACAAATCACATATAACAATATTTACACAAATCACATATAGCACTATATCATAAACTATAAATCTGTGACATTTGGATACTTATACACATATATGGTCCACTTCAGTCTTTTGTTTTTCTATTTTTTGACTGATGAAGATCATTTTTGATCGAAATATTTCAATAGTGTGTTAAGTTTTTTATATGTGTTTATTTCCAAGAGATTGCAGTTTTGGACTATTGCCATTATCAGTCTATTGCAAGTCTATCAGTCTCCTATGTAGTCCAAAAATTCCTAAATAAGCTTTAAGCTCTACTAGAACTAACCTATATATATATATATATTCTTGATATTTAACATTATCCATTGTTTTTCCGTTGCACTGACTTTATGAAGTTAATATATTACTATTTTTGAGTAATTTTATCCACCATTAAGTGCAATAATTTTACCTTGAGTGATGAGGCACCTTTCGGTCTTTGACCATTGTCGAATCACTGATTTTTCTCTGCTGTGGATGCTACGTCCGTGAAGCCGGTGTTTGTTGAAGTTACGCACACTATTTCTTGATCTGTGTGTATGATATTTCTGTATCAGAAGACATACTATACAGAAATATCATACACACAGATCAAGAAATAGTGCGCGTAACTTCAACAAACACCGGCTTCACGGACGTAGCATCCACAGCAGAGAACAATCAGTGATTCGACAATGGTCAAAGACCGAAAGGTGCCTCATCACTCAAGGTAAAATTATTGCACTTAATGGTGGATAATATTACTCAAAATTAGTAATATATTAACTTCATATATATATATATATATATATATAGATTTTTTGGACTAGGAGACTGACAGACTTACCTTGGTAAGAGTCCACTCTGTAGTCTTGAAATAGAAACACATAAAAGCACTTAAACAATGATCATTGTTTAAGTGCTTTTATGTGTTTCTATTTCAAGACTACAGAGTGGACTCTTACCAAGGTAAGTCTGTCAGTCTCCTAGCCCAAAAAATCTAAATAATCTTTACCAACCAAAACTAACCTAAATATATATATATATATATTTTTTTTTTCTTCAACATGCTGCGAGTCACAACATCACACCTTTTGATGACTGCTATACCACAAAAATAATTAAATCACTCCCCCCTGATTGCAATCCCTCAGAACTGAGAAGGTGGGAGCTATCATACCAGTGGTATACCAAGTCCAGAGAATCCCCTAACCTCAACATCAGATAAATCCATTCATTCCCCCCCCCCCAAATAGCCTTATCTCTTTTCCCCTGACAGACTTATATAAACTATAATCACTCATATGTTCATGGAAACAATATATATATCTTTAATCTGTGCATATGTGACATCTGATTTCTACTCTACACAATCTGTGATTACAATTATTTTATTTCATTCTCTCATATTTCTTTTTGTGTTTTCTCTTCGATTGACAAAGACCACTGTGTGGTTGAAATATATCATTGTTTAAGTGCTTTTATGTGTTTCTATTTCAAGACTACAGAGTGGACTCTTACCAAGGTAAGTCTGTCAGTCTCCTAGTCCAAAAAATCTAAATAATCTTTACCAACCAAAACTAACCTAAATATATATATATATATATATATTTTTTTTTTTCTTCAACATGCTGCGAGTCACAACATCACACCTTTTGATGACTGCTATACCACAAAAATAATTAAATCACTCCCCCCTGATTGCAATCCCTCAGAACTGAGAAGGTGGGAGCTATCATACCAGTGGTATACCAAGTCCAGAGAATCCCCTAACCTCAACATCAGATAAATCCATTCATTCCCCCCCCCCAAATAGCCTTATCTCTTTTCCCCTGACAGACTTATATAAACTATAATCACTCATATGTTCATGGAAACAATATATATATCTTTAATCTGTGCATCTGTGACATCTGATTTCTACTCTACCAATCTGTGATTACAATTATTTTATTTCTTTCTCTCATATTTCTTTTTGTGTTTTCTCTTCGATTGACAAAGACCACTGTGTGGTTGAAATATATCATTTTTTAAGTGCTTTTATGTGTTTCTATTTCAAGACTACAGAGTGGACTCTTACCAAGGTAAGTCTGTCAGTCTCCTAGTCCAAAAAATCTAAATAATCTTTACCAACCAAAACTAACCTAAATATATATATATATATATATATATTCTTGATATTTAACGTTATCCATTGTTTTCCCGTCATATATATATATATATATACGGCTCCTTTCCGTGCAATAGACCAAGATGCAAGACATGTCCAATACACATCCCAACAAATAGTTTCCATAGCCTAGCAACCAATGTGGACTTCAAGATTCAGGGTCATCATACTTGTACATCCAGTAATGTAATATACCAGTTACAATGTAAATTTTGCCCGACACAGTACATAGGCCTTACCACGGATAGTCTGAGCATCAGAATGAATGGCCACAGACATGACGTTGGAACCATGAACATAGACAGGCCAACCGCTCAACACGCTGCTAGTCACAACATCATCTCTTTCAATGATTGCTATACCACCAAAATAATTAAAGCCCTCCCCCCTGATTGCAACTCTTCAGAATTAAGAAGATGGGAGTTATCATACCAGTGGTATACCAAATCTAGAGAGCCTCCTAACCTCAACATCAGATAAAACTCCTTTTAACTTCCCCCTAACTTCTACCATTTTTAACAGCTCCATTACCTTCCTTCTGACAGACTTTTAATATCTAGTTTCAAGTAACCAATCTTTACACGATTCACATATAACAATTTCTAGACATATCACATTTAGCTCTATATCATAAACTATAAATCTGTGAATCTGTGACATTTGGATGTTTATACACATCTGTGGTTCACTTCAATCTTTTGTTTTGTTTTCTCTTTCTTGACTGAAGAAGATCATGTTGATCGAAATATTTCAAATAAAAGTGTATTAAATGTTTTATATGTGCTTATTTCCAAGAGATTGCAGTTTTGGACTATTGCCTTTAGGTAAGTCTGTCAGTCTCCTATCAAGTCCAAAAAATTCCTAAATAAGCTTTAAGCTCTACTAGAACTAACCTATATATATATATATATATATATATATAGATTTTTTGGACTAGGAGACTGACAGACTTACCTTGGTAAGAGTCCACTCTGTAGTCTTGAAATAGTAACACATAAAGGCACTTAAACAATGATATATTTCGACCACACAGTGGTCTTTATCAATCGAAGAGAAAACACAAAAAGAATGAAATAAAATAATTGTAATCACAGATTGTGTAGAGTAGAAATCAGATGTCACAGATGCACAGATTAAAGATATATATATTGTTTCCATGAACATATGAGTGATTATAGTTTATATAAGTCTGTCAGGGGAAAAGAGATAAGGCTAGTTGGAATAAAAAAAAAAAAAAAAAAAAAAAAAAAAAAAAAAAAAAAAAAATGAATGGATTTATCTGATGTTGAGGTTAGGGGATTCTCTGGACTTGGTATACCACTGGTATGATAGTTCCCACCTTCTCAGTTCTGAGGGATTGCAATCAGGGGGGAGTGATTTAATTATTTTTGTGGTATAGCAGTCATCAAAAGTTGTGATGTTGTGACTCGCAGCATGTTGAGCTGTTGGTCTATCCATATTCATAATTTTAACATCATGTCTGTGGCCATTCATTCTGATATTCAGACCATCCGTGGTCAGGCCTATGTACTGTGCTGAGCAAAGTTTACATTGTAGCTGGTATATGACATTTTTCGATGTACAATTATGATGACCCTGTATTTTGAAGACCATTTTTGTTGTTTGGCTGTTGAAACTATTTGCTGAGGGGTGTATTGGACACGTCTTGCATCTAGGTCTATTAGTAATAGACCTAGATGCAAGACGTCTCCAATACACCCCTCAGCAAATAGTTTCAACAGCCAAACAACAAAAATGGTCTTCAAAATACAGGGTCATCATAATTGTACATTGAAAAATGTCATATACCAGCTACAATGTAAACTTTGCTCAGCACAGTACATAGGCCTGACCACGGATGGTCTGAATATCAGAATGAATGGCCACAGACATGATGTTAAAATTATGAATATGGATAGACCAACAGCTCAACATGCTGCGAGTCACAACATCACAACTTTTGATGACTGCTATACCACAAAAATAATTAAATCACTCCCCCCTGATTGCAATCCCTCAGAACTGAGAAGGTGGGAACTATCATACCAGTGGTATACCAAGTCCAGAGAATCCCCTAACCTCAACATCAGATAAATCCATTCATTTTTTTTTTTTTTTTTTTTTTTTTTTTTTTATTCCAACTAGCCTTATCTCTTTTCCCCTGACAGACTTATATAAACTATAATCACTCATATGTTCATGGAAACAATATATATATCTTTAATCTGTGCATCTGTGACATCTGATTTCTACTCTACACAATCTGTGATTACAATTATTTTATTTCATTCTTTTTGTGTTTTCTCTTCGATTGATAAAGACCACTGTGTGGTCGAAATATATCATTGTTTAAGTGCCTTTATGTGTTACTATTTCAAGACTACAGAGTGGACTCTTACCAAGGTAAGTCTGTCAGTCTCCTAGTCCAAAAAATCTAAATAATCTTTACCAACCAAAACTAACCTAAATATATATATATATATATATATATATATATATATATATATATATATATATATATATATATATATATATGCTGATACGTATTCCTTCACGGATGGAAAAATATGATGAAAAGTTACTATCTGGAGTACATCCGTTCATTCTACAGTCCATAAATTCGCAGTTTCGACATTTCGCTAGAATCTCATCCAGCATTGACGAGGTGAACCCAACAATAGTAGAAGAGCGAGTCCTACCGTTGTTGGGTTCACCTCGTCAATGCTGGATGAGATTCTAGCGAAACGTCGGAACTGCGAATTTATGGACTGCAGAATGAACGGATGTACTCCAGATAGTAACTATTCATCATATATATATATATATATATATATATATATATATATATATATATATATATATATCACTTACACATCAATGTACTTTAACAAGAATCTTACTTGGTACATATATGAATCGACTTTCAAGAATTATTAAATACGTATTCTCATTTTCGAGCTTACTCTGTTACTAGCCGCTTCTTGTAGTTGCCAGGTCATTTTGTAGTCAGAATAACAGCTCGAATTTTGTAGTCAGAGCTAGTAACAGAATAAGTTTAAAAATAAGAACACGTAATTAATAGTTCTTGAAAGTTGATTTGCATATATACCAAGTAAGATTTTTGTTTAAATACATTAAAGTGTAAGTGAAAAATGAATACAAGAAAACGTGTTGCAAAGTAAAATATATATATTTATTTATTTATGTATTATTACAGATGGTATTTCCCAACTCATCTGTAACATATCTAAAATAATTAAAATAATTTAAAAAAAATAATTGTAGGTAAATAAAAAGAACTCAATTTTTGGTCTATCTATGTTTAAACTACATTATCATCTAGACAGCCCTTCAAAAATAACCCATAATTTAAATCTAGATAATTTACAGTAATATACAATTCTGTTGGTAGGTTTGGTAAAATTATTACTAGTTTCTTTATAAGGTAAGATGTATTTTTAAACAGTCTTCAAATATTGGTCCCTCTTATCTTACAATCAGATTTACAGAAGTAGTACAACTATATAAAACAATTTAGTAATGGTTATAAAATTAACAACATACTTCAAAATTTTCAAACCTAATTTATACAGATTATAGTGAATAGACAAAAACCTAAATAATGTTGAAACAGTCATCATTTTGTATAAAAAGTCTACAATTAAAATATCAATGAGTGAAGTTAAAGTGACCAAGAAGGCCATTCTCTTCATAAAGAGAGTATACAATGACTATATTAATGGAACAGCAACTTAATGAAAACCATCCCCCAATGCCATATTTTTTAAAATAATTTATTTGTGCTGAAAAATTGTAAATCTGACCAATTGTAGGAATATTATCTCATACTTTAAAAATATATTGTTATTGCTTAATTATTTATTTCTATAAGGAACTTCATAGCACAACATCAAGGGGATTTTGACACATATTACCTATTTTTGCCACTACAGTCTAATGTGGGAAAATAAGTAGTTGTTTTGAAATTTCTTCAACAGAATAAGTTAATTTGAATAATTAACATTTAACTGAATTTTCTAACTATTGTAAAATACCTTTCAAAATATTTTTATCAGCAAAATATGGTTAACAAGGATAATATTCAATAAAAAATGGGACCATTAAAAATAACTGCATTAATTGTAGTAGGACTGAGAATCAAAAGTATGGAACACTGTATGAATTAGACTAGTTGCTCTCAGTAGATTAAATATGTTATTGATCTATACCACATTTAGTGAATCTTGAGGGTTGAGCAAAGAAAAAATACTTTTTTCAGATTTGAAGGTTTCAATACACCTTTCCTCTAACTGATCTATTCTATTTTACTTAAAGATTCTTTTACTAAATTCAAGATCATAATTCACTTGAGTCCTTGCTGTGTTTTATTTAATTAATGATTTCAGTTTTCTACTTTTTAATTCAGTTCTAATTAAAAAAAATTATATTAAATGTTTTAAACACTCTATAAACCTGATGATGTAAGAATCTGGTTTATAGTGAAACCATAATACAATTTTGCTAACATAATACATAAAAAACTTTTTTATATAACCCGAAAATATAAAATGAACGGGTACATTAAGAAAATGATTAGTTGTAACTATATTCAACTGCAAAGGCTGACCTAAGAAAGTAAGTCATTTATTCACTTACTGAAGTAATATGACTCCTTTAATCTTAAATTCAATTATGATAAATGATAGAAATAAATTATTGTGTGTCTGTACATTTTAATGGAGGCTTTCTCAATAATGCATTGAATATAAATTCCGTTATGGTTATATAAAGATTTAATACGTTTCCTATTTATTATAAACTTTTAGCATGTTACCAAGAAAGGAAATATCGTAATATATACAGCTAAGTAAAACAATACCTAAGTAATTTTAGATGACAGTTTTTTCTACATTTAGAGCAGAACTGAGAAGTTTAAACATAAAAAAATATGGCAATGGGTTTAATTAATTATTTTGCATTAATATGACTATTTAAATGGTAGCATTTTGATCTATAAGAAAAACATTTTCAATAAGAAAAATATTTTTGTGCTATGATAATAGCAAAATGTTAAATATATATAATTACTAAGTTTTAATGCTCCAAAATAAATTTTTAGTATATTGCCAATGAGGTTATTTATACATTATTCATCTGGCTGTCAAATGTGCTAAATGTAGTATGTTTACTTAACACAGATTTTACTATTAATTTAATAACTTAATTGACACACATTATTTAAAAGTTAATACAAAGATTTTGATATTCTGTCTGACAAACTATACTTAGAATATAACAAAATAACTAAAACGATTAACAATTTTATACATATTAATTCTTATTGTGAGACAATCAATATTTTATTATAAAAATAAATATAATTATATATATCCTGTATCTGTACATAGTTATATAACTGACACTGTCTTATGTATTGTTATATAATATTCAAACACAATGTCAATCTTATATAAAAAAATAAAATAAATTACAATGTATGCTGCCAATTTTTGTGTGTTCCTTTAACAGAACTTAAGGATTATATATTACTAGCACTATTTTAGAATTTGTTTTTCATACCTTATAAACAATATCAAATTAATGAATACTAAATACTACAATACTATAAAATAATTTTAAAATTAAAACAGCTATTTAAAATTTGTAAATAATGGAAGTTGTCTGGTGTAAATATTATAGTTATACTAATCATCAGACGTATCATCTGGTGCATCTAATATGGTTTTAAAGGAGAACGGTTGAAATGGGTAACCTAATCCAGTGTAGAATTTGCTCATAAACTCCACCCTGTAAAAACATACTGATAATAGCATATTCACAATAAAATTATAACATATACTTCTAAGAGAGGTACTTCTAAAATATACCCTTACAATAACAAAAAAGGATTTCAGAGATTCTAAAAAGTATTTAGAGAATCTGAATTTTTAATAGAAAATCATCAAACACTGCCTTACCACAGCAAATTTGGAACATCGGTTGTTTTTGTTAGCTGGAGATTAAGGTAAAAAGTAAGAAAAGAACTCGTACTTACAGAAATTCCTCTTGATAATTATTTTAAAAAAATTATGTATAGCATATGAACGGATATATTGTAAATACAGGAAACTAATGTAACTATATTGGAGATGACTTTAATCGGACACACTGATGGGGTTTGAAAAGGGCAGGTTTTTGGAAAATTTTACACCTGCAAATGAGCATAGGACAGTACAAACCAGATAGTAAATGAAAAAAAAGTTAACTGAAATCAGACTATTACAGTTTCATAGATGATAGTAATAATTTTAAAACATTCAACCTTGTTTAGGTTAATGACAGATCACAGACCAATTCATGTTTTTATAAATACTCTACATTTCGATTTTCTATAAGATAATTATTAAGAGTAGTGAAATGTTTAATTTTAATTATGTTTAAAGTATTGTTGAGTTTTATAAATTATAAGCTATGGTTTAATTCAGATTAATAAATGTTTAGCTTTTGAAAAGGATTTTTGAATAGAAAATCGAAACGCAGAGTATGTGTCAAAACATGAATTGGTCCGTGATCTGTCATTAACCTAAACAACATTGAGTAGTTATTTACAGACTTTAAATAAAGTTAAATTTTAAAACAATTGAAAATAGTGTTTTTTTTTGTTTTAAAGAATTACATATTTGAATTATTAATTTTATAATACAAAAAACTTTTTTAAATATGCACATGTTTATATAACAAAACTTCTTTGGAGAAAGTATTTCTTTAAGAATAGCTGATTCTCCTTTTATTTTCTCATGTCATTTATCACAATTTATTCCAATATTACATTTGAGCATGATCACTGCTTTTAACGTCGTGAAATTCAATTGATTCAATAATTGTTCAAGCTCTTGAGCATTTATTGAATCACAGCATTAGTTCCTCACAAACACAAGACTAGTTTGCAGAGGTAACTTATATTATCATGACAAATATGCTTACTTTCATAATGTTTATTCACGTTCTTACACTTTGTCTTGTGGAAGTCAGGAAATAATATTTTATGTTTACAATAAATGCTCAAAATGGTGTCTCCAGAATAAACTTGGGGACAGAGGAATAACACCTTACAAAATGGCACTGTACCTCTGAAGGCAGGACGGACAGCAATCTTAGTATAATTTCTACTGCAATTAATTTCTTGAAAAACTAATCTGTCAATTTTGGCTGCTTCAATTTTGTGATCTGATTTTATGCTGTGATCCTGTAGTCCCTTCAGTATAGCAAGCTCAGCTGATGTTTCCACCTTTCTCTCAAACAGTGCATCTAGTCAGTTTACTAAATTTCCATGACTCATTACATCCAGAAGTAGTTCATGGTCTTCATATGTCTATTCAGAGTTTGATTGATTAGCATGAGGTACACACAATGTAATTACATCCTTGTCCATAAGTGTTACATAAACTCTATTATCATTTGCATCTAACTACAGGTTAATATCCACTTGCAACAACTTCAGAGGAGTGAATAATATATTGGAACATATCCATTAATTCTTGAGGCTGGACATAGTCAGATTCTTTTAGCATGCCGTTGTTCCTGACCAATCGAATTATATTTTCAAGTAAATTGGATACACCCTTCCTTAGTTTTTCCATGATTTTATGCTGGACTTGTTCCCAAAATTCTGCAATCTTGTACATTTCATTCTTTATATTTAAAAATTTGAGAATTTTAACCACACCATGTTCTCCCTCTTGTTGTATTATTGTTCTTAACAGCTGTCATTTCAGGTAAACATTTTAGATTTTCTTGAAAAATCCTGGTTCTTGGACTGCAATAGTGAAGTTATATTAGGTGGTAAGAACTTCACGGTAATGTCATTCCCACTAACTAGCACATGAGTCGATGGATATGATGGGATGTTATTAACAGGACTGCTTTGATTAGAGTAATCCAAATTCCTTTGAATATTTGGTTACACTTTGCATAAAAAAAATCAAATAAGCAGTTCTTTGATGATGCTGTTCATTCATGTATTTTTAAGCTAAAAATACAGATCAGGTGTTGTAATCAGGTTTTCAGATTCTTAGGTTGATATCTGGGGCATCAAAAGTTTTAGGTTGCTAGTGACCCACTGGGTCACTGCACACTATGCACAGAACTTGCAAGGCTCTTTACACACTTCACTATAGTGCAGGCTTTAGTGCCTCATGATATATCGCAATATATGTGTACACGTAACTTTTATTATAGTTTATCGTATACAAAAATATTATCTACGATACGATAATAGTCGATTTCAAAGCGGAAAGGTTCATTTCATGTTGAAAGGTATAACAGAGTACGCTTGTCCTTCCATATCCTTATCATAGTACTATTGCCATATCTTGCAAATGTTTCTCCTTGCTTTAAATTTGCTGCCTTTACTTCAGTCTTCTTAACATCTCAGTGGAATATGTCTTGTTTACAAGAAGCCTAGATGACAGACTGTAACTGTTGTCACATGCACTGTCGTGGATATCACAATTTATATATATGCTTTTATTATATGCTTTTATTATATCATATGCTTTTTCTTGACTGAAGAAGATCATGTTGATCGAAATATTTCAAATAAAAGTGTATTAAGTGTTTTATATGTGCTTATTTCCAAGAGATTGCAGTTTTGGACTATTGCCTTTAGGTAAGTCTGTCAGTCTCCTATCAAGTCCAAAAATTCCTAAATAAGCTTTAAGCTCTACTAGAACTAACCTATAAATTTATATATATAGTAATACACTATCCACAATAATAAAAACAAGAAAACAGACACGTTACAGCTAACCTGCATGAACTGAGAAAATGCTAACTAATAGTACTTCACACTAAATACATATTTGAGACAGAATGCAGCACATGGTTTACTTTGAGAGAAAACAACAAAATGACAATAAATATAAAACATCGGGCTCCAGTTGCAGGGGATATTTATATTGGTAGGCATACATTATCTATATTAATGTATTTTGTTATTTTTTCAGCTTCCTCTGTTTATTTATATATTGGTGAGAGAATCATAAATATGGGTTCAATTTTTAAGAGCCTTATATTAATCAAATACTTCTGTTTATATTTAAATTAAGAACACTAAATTTGCCCAGCCTCCATTACAGCCCAATTCTTACTTATACTCCATTTAGTTACCAAAGCAACAAATAAACTCTTTAAAATTCCATTTTATAAATGAATTTCTTTCAGCATCCACTAATCAAGTTACTTGAGGTTATATTACATAAATAATGAATCAGATGTATGAAATTTAATTTATCATTATGTTAAATATTTAATAGAAAAAAAATTACTATAGACTTTTAACAATATTGATAGATTGTAAACCAGAATTATTAACTTTTAAATTCCTCTTCAAAAATAGAAAGTAATAGGGTTAATTTCTGTTTCAATTAATAATTTGTCATTAAAATATAAATAGAAGTTTGTAAAATAACAATGGATTATGACTGTTGATTTTTTTACAGAAAAAACATGTAATAGCAAAAGTGTAATAAGGAAAAAAACACATTCTTTTGGAGGAAAAGTATATCAATGTATTATTGATATTTTATGTCTCCAGGCAAATACTTAGTAAAAAGTAGCATTATTCAGAAATTTCTCTAGGTTACAACCAATTTATTCAATTATCTCACTTTTTTAAGTATAATGGCATTCCATCTATACAAATTTTAGGTTTCATGAAAAAATGCATCTCAACACACTAGAACATGAAATTTACAAACACACTAAAATACAAAGTACAAATATATTAAACGAACAAACCCAATACAAAATACACATACTATTGAAAATCTGCCTTTTAACCATCACCGCTTAACTTAACAACTCCAAGCAGAAGACACTGATGAAGATCGTTACATAGCGATCAAAAGCGTTCTGTCTCAGTTGGTTTTTGCAAATTTGCAAGATTTAAAGTTCAGATAGTTATAAACTATTGTTAAACTGATTAAAAATACATTTGTTAGAAATTGAATTACCCTACACAAAGAAATACTATTTGTTGATAAACTAGTTTTCAGAGTTGACATTATTATATACAGGGTGCGATTGAAAAGTAATGATTTTTTTTACCCTACACAAAGAAATAATATTTGTTGATAAACTAGTTTTCAGAGTTGACATTATTATATACAGCGTGCGATTGAAAAGTAATTATTTTTTTTAGGCAGTTTTATTGAACTTTTTGGATCATACAACTAATAATCCTCAAAATAGGACCCTTGTGCGTCAACACACCGCTGGTAGCAGTTCTTCCACAGCTGTAAACATTTTTTAAACTAACCCTCCAGGATCGCCTCGAGCTCGTCCATCAAAGCTTTTTGGATCGCTTCGATGGAGTCGAAACGCCTTCCCTTCAGCTTCCTTTTAACGAGTGGGAATCAGAAGAAGTCCAGGGGGGGGCACGTCTGGGCTGTAGGGAGGGTGGCGAAGCACCGGAACCCCATCTTGGCCAGTAGAGAGGTGCAGAGGAAGGCAGTGTGCGCATGCGCATTGTCGTGATGGAGAGTCCAATTGTTGAATCATGTCGGGCCGACATAGGGCGACACGTTTTTTGAGCCGAAGGAGCACTTCCTTGTAAAAGGACGCGTTCACAGAGCTTCCTTGAGGTACGAACTCCTTATGGACGATGCCTTGAGAGTCGAAAAACACGATTAACATGGTTTTAATCTTGGATTTCGACATGCGCACCTTCTTGGGTTGTGGTGACGAGTTCGTGTGCCACTCCACACTCTGTTCCTTACTCTCTGGATCGTACTCGAAACACCACGTTTCATCACCAGTGCTAGTACTGTCCAAGGTGACATTCTGTTCCCCGTAAGCCTCTTTGAGTAACCCATGGGTTTTGGTAAAAGTTTTGTTAAGCAATACACAAAATTTTATTGCGTAACGCTGTTCCAACGATTGCTGCATTTTCGCCACTGGCAAATTGGAACAGACTGCCAAAACAGCTTTCACGCACAAAGCGATGTTGACTCAACCGCTGTTGCCAGCAAACTGGGAGCGGTCTCCTGTGGAAGGTCCAAGGTACATTTTCCCCCTCTACCCGATTTTTTTGGCCACTTGCTAGACATTGTGCGCGGAAACTCTTATTACTTTTCTATCGCACCCTGTAAGTTATGAATTTTAATTATAATTCAGTATTATAGTTACTGAATTACAAGAGACACTTACCAATGAAGTCGAAGAGTATGAAGGAAAGCAGACAATCCTTCCATCATGACAAGGATGGCAATGGTGAATATAGCCCAGAAGGCAAATGTTATGTACAAAACTACTGCTCCAGCATAATTTTCAAAGATTGTTAGACCTTTGGACAACACCATTTGCCATAGCACTTCTGATAATTCTGAAAATTCAAATTTTGTAAAACTACCACATATCTAGAGATAATAATATAATATTCAGTTTTAAATTAAATAAACCCAATTTTATGCTTTGATTATGTAACATATTTTTTGACATTTATTTACATATAATTAAACATATTATTAGTCTAAACAGAACAGTAATCTTAATGACACTTGTTTCTTTTCAGTATCATAGTCCCTGAACTACCTTGACATGAAAAGATCTTTAGTGAAAATATTATATTCAACTAGAATTAGTTTCAGATTATTTGTAAGCTCAGAGATAAAAAAAGCTTAAAATTAGCAAAATCTTAGATAATTGCTACAATAGTTCTTCAACTACTCTGCTTGGATGTGTAAACACACTGGAATTAGGTGTATATCAGGCTCTGCTTTTTACTTTTGCTCATTCATTTCTTCTAATATAAGAGGGTTATTAAGAATGTAAAGTCCGATTTCTTACAAAAAATACCATGACAGAAGTTTCTCAAAATTTTTGTATTTAATTCCTTATATGTTTCTCAAATTTTTTTAGGGTTTTCATTTTTTTTTAAACATTTGTTTTAACAATTTACAAGATTTTGGATGTCAAAGCAATAAAAGTCTGCTGCCTTTGAGGATAATCAATCTTTAAACACTTGTTTCACCTTGTCATATGGAAAAGCACTTGTCATCGAGAAACGCCTTCAGGTAGTGGACCAAGTGAAAATCACTAAGTCCAAGTTTGTGTGAAAAGAGACGAGTTAATCTGTCAGGTGGTATGTTAATCCCATACAAAAAATCAGATCAGGTTTTGGGTTTGACTGAGATAATGGATACGGGATGTTTTTGCAGTAACAAAACTACAGATGTCAAAAGGCCATACTGTTAATTCTTTATTGTTGTCCCTTACTGCTTAAATTCGACCAATAAGATCTTATGCCTATTTGAAAACATGGTTACCATAATCTTGTGTGTTGGAATTGTCTTACTGATCTTGACTTTGACAGTGATAACATTCAATTGACTGATTTTTTGATTCTGGAGTCATATGAAAAAGCCAGATTTTGTCTTTAGTGACAAAAATTGATTACCTTTTTTATCATACTGGTTAAACAAATCAAGAGCATAAGCCATAGTTTCCCTCTTTTTCCTCAGTAAGCAGTTTGAAAACGCAATTTCAGCATAATTTAAAGAAATGGAAATTGTTAGAGCTAATTTTGGGAATATAATTCTATAGTTAAATTGTGAGTTGTTAGTCTTTACACATCTTTCCATTGATGAATTTGTGTTATTGAAACATTCTTTCGAGTCAAAAACTGAATTAGTAAATAAGTTTCACTATCAGCATTTTAAAATTAATTTTTTGAACTGACACTGTATACAGCAATTGCAATAATACTAATGCAAATGGCACAGTTTAATATGCAAGGGGTGCTAGAAGTAATTGCACATATATGTTTTAATGCTCATGTGACAATCTATTAGGAGCTGCGATTCAGACCAACGAAGTAAACAAATATTACTTATCTAATTAGGGTCAGGGCTAATATATATTTTGTTGGTAGGCACTTAGATCTGCTTTTCTCAGCTTTATCAGTTTCTTTACACTCAACTCATTTCAGAGAGCTCCATCTACCTGAAATGTGCTGAGTGTTAACAGACACAAAGCTTGGAACTTATACAATCAGTTGACTCACTATCCACTGATTGCACTTGTTATAAATTGTATTTGTATAGACATGCCCATAACATTTGCAGAGTTCCAATATGTTAAAGGGTATTGTTTCCTATTAGATTACTAATAAATTTTAGCTAGTAAAAAAAAACAAGTGTAGCTGCTAAATTATAAACAAATAAGTAGGGTTGTCCATCTATTGCTCTTGAGGATAACCAGTCCGCTGAGGACATTCAATTGTCTCTGCAGAGTTTAAAGTAGTATAATCGTAAAATAAATTCTATGTTGAGAATTATTTACTGAAGATAAATGGTTTACTTGTATATCGATTTTTTATATTTACAAACAATACAAGTGTTGAAGGTATAAATCAACACATTATTAAGTGTGAACCTATACCAACACAGGTTTAAGGAATAGGCTTGTATTTTATACTTATTTAAAAATGAAATTAACAAAATGAAATCACCACTGTCCTAATAGGTTAAGTTTGATACGTCAAAAAAAATAAAATATAAATACATATACAAGATAAGACAAAATGGCTTTAAAAAATATGTTAATATCCCAGTTAAAATAAATTAGTAAAGGGTCAGTCATGTTTATATATAGATTTTAAAATATTTTAAACATTTTTAATGGTCAATTATACTGCTTTTGAATTGATTTCTGTGTACATTGATTAAACAATATAATAAAACTGCTGCAAATCAATAATAATGCATAGTAATATTAAAACTATATAAAGGATTTGTTTACACTTTTTAAAAAATGTTTTAACTTGCCTATAGTAGCACTTACTTTGCTTGCTGAGGACGGCCGTTTCGGGAGATGTGTCCCTTTGTCAACTCAGACCGTAACAGTTACGGTCTGAGTTGACAAAGGGACACATCTCCCGAAACGGCCGTCCTCAACAAGCAAAGTAAGTGCTACTATAGGCAAGTTAAAACATTTTTTAAAAAGTGTAAGTGATTACTAGTAGCTCACACGAAGATGGAATCAACAAATGTTAAAGGATTTGTTATTTATTCTTGTAAATTTTAAATCAAAATTTTTGAGTTAAACAACCAGTAGGAAATCAAGTGTTTATTTAAAAGGATAAAGAAACAGACTGAGCGAATTACTAAAAGCCCCGAGTTGGAAAAAACTAACATTTTAATTGTAATACTGTCTTATAATAATCTGAAAATTAACTTACGTGCATGAGCAAGAGACAAAGCCCACAACCTAAGGTATGACGCTGTATGAGATACTGTACTTAAAACATACTCAATTGTATGTATGCCCTGATGTATAAATAGATCACCAGATGATTCATGTTCTTCATGATCTGCTTCAGCTGGCGAGTTATTACTTTGAAGTTCCATGCCTTGAGTTAAATCTCCATTGCTTGCAACCTACACAATTTTAAAACTTCAAAGTTAATTACATAATATGAAACTATTCTATAAAATGTATAAATTATTATCTGGTAGAAAAGAAGTTATTGACAAAATATTTCTGAATACAGTTTGACATTCAGCATGTTCAAAAATAACTAAAATTTTGAAAAAATCTTTTACTGATACAATTCTGTATCTATAAACTGTCTCATCATCTAACCTAAATCAAAATAATTGGCTTTATATCTACATTAAATTTCCTTGACCAGGAGATGGGATGTTTATTGTTTTAATGTATAAATAAAATAAATTTTTTTATAGAGCCAAATATGTCATAAATTGCTTTCAAAAGTTTCAAAAACAATAATTTATTGCTACATGTCTTCTGCGTGTGCTTTCGGATCGTTTTTGAGCTGCGGTGTTGCATAGATGTCTTAGCAGAAGCTTATCTGTTGGCGTGGTGTCTGTCTGTTGTTCAATAGAGCACAGTGAAATTTCCAAGGCGCTAAATTTACAAGTCCGTTTCTTCACTGTGACTAATATTCGTCGTTACTCATCCATTGACGTCCATATCACCGACATTTTCCCAACCTGGAACTTTCTTGATAAAAAATCTCAAATCTGTTTTTTATTGTGGATCAATTACACAATTAACAGTTTATTATAACTCAGGACTATACTCCATGACACCTTAATATTTCTTCTTTTATTTCGTTCCATGATTTGGACAGCTTCCTTAATTGTATTTTTTTCAGAAAGCCTGCAATGCTTTCTTTCCTTTCCAGAACACCCTGGCTGGATTAGGCTTTTAACATTTGCGGGTAGAAATGAAGCACCCATATCATCAGACCACAGTTGATCTTCATCAGTATGAGATGGTGGATTGTCTAACAGCAAATAATTTGAATTTCCTTTCAAATAGAAAAAATAGTCTGAAATAGAAATAGGTTCAAATTTAACGGAACCTCAAAAAATCGGAACTTGAATTTTCAAAAATCTTTCCAGAAAAATACAATTCCAAATTTGTATCTAGCCCTTTATCCTTACTTTTTACACGTAAATAGCATTCATTCAAACTTTGGTGTTTTAAGATTGCATTAGTTCAATGATAGCATTGCATTTATGGATGATTGCAAATATGAATAGTATTAAAAGTTTTAGTTATACATAATATCATAAACCATAAAAAACTGTTAAAAAATTACTACAAATCATGTTAGATAAAAAATTTTAAACTTTTTACTTTTCATTCAGAGCAATGAAAAAACTTAGATCTTATTTCCTTTTTGTTTTGACGTCTGTAGATGGTTACTATTATCGTAACTCAAATCAATTTTATAATGATATCATTTTAGTGTTTTTAACGCTACATCTGGCAAATGACTAGGAAGCAGTTATCTGGCATATGACTAGTCATTAAAATAATAAAATTGAAAATAACATTCACTTTTAATTTTATTTTTGAAGTTTCACTGTTTTGGAATATAATTAAACTATACAGTATTTACTGTGAGATTGCGATGGGTAAATTTTCTTTGGGAAGGAAGAGAGCTACATCCCTGCTTAGAGTAGTTCTTTGCATACAAGAATCACTACTCCAAAGAAAGTTTGCATATAAGAGTAACCCTGTGGCCAAACTGACTTTCAATCTAAACATTGTAATTCGAAATTAAATACTGGCAAAAAACTAGTATTGATTAGTCTACAGTTTTTCTTTATTTTTAAAATTAAATTGATGCATCAGTTGTAATGAGTACCATTTGATTGACAGTTAAAATGATAGAAAAGGTGGCATAATCCTGGTGGTTTGTTGTGTTTATACATAGCTTTGAAAGATGTGAAATATTGTTTAGCCACCTTAAATTCATTACTTTGTTGGCGTCTGTGTGTTGTTTGTGAAACTTTGCAGCTAAGAGATTTATTATTTTATATAAAAATAGTTGTTATTAAATTATTTTATGTTATAATGTGAATTGAGAACTAAGAGGAAAAAAATTCTTTGCTAGAATAAAAAATATCACCATTTTCACAACTTTACATATATAATATGTAATGAAATTAAATTAAATTTAGTTTTTTTCTTAGAAAATTATATGCACTCCAGTTTTCTATAATTTATTACATAAAAAACAATTTCTATGCAACATCTTTTTATAGCTTGTCCTTTTTGTAAAATTAGTAAACTTTAAAAAAGATTATTAAATGAAAAATATGTAATTTTATCACAGTTTTATGTAAAAAACATTTCTCCTACTTTTGTATATCTTGGATTTCGAATAATTTTTTAATGTTTGTTTTTCTAAGCCCTCTAATTTTAAAGTTCCAGTTTTAGATTTTGCAATGCATACAAAGTTATTCATTGGAATGTCCCTAATAAAAATATTTACAATAGCAGACCTTCCATTATTAGAATACCCTATATAGGACTTTAAAGATGTTTATTACAAATACCAAAAAGGGCTTACCAGAATAGAGTTTTGCAACTGCCAGATGCAGGATTAATCCCTCTATATTTTTTGTTTGAACCATAAAGCATAAGAATTTTAACTTAAGTATTTTATGATATTTATATATACTCAACACTAAACAGAATATGAACATTTAAAATTACACACATTTTTCGTTTTATTCTTCTTCTCCTTGCTGAGAAGATATAGAGGTTTGCCCAGCAGCATCCATGGAATACAAAGCAGGGATACTGCCATAACGCCATACTGTATATATTTCTGCACAATAAAGTACAATAATTCATTTAACTGATTGAAAGTTAGTGTGTAGTTGTACTGTGTAGTTTATTAGACTCTTAATTAACACTTTCAAGTCTATGCCTGAGTATAGAAGGGGCCATTTTGTCATTTGTTAAGAGTCATTTTACAACTAAATTTATTATTTAGTCAACATTTTTTACTGTTTTTTTTGTAAAATTTTGAAAACAATAGTAAAAATGAATATAATACGTCAAGATAAATTATTTATTACATTATTAAAATGAATAAAGATAAACTTCCTTCAATGAAGCAACTTTTTTGGTGAAGCAGCTTACAATAAACAACTCTCAATTGAAAATTTAATTTATGTGTTTTACTAAAATTGTTAACAAATAAGTGTGCCGGGCCATAACGTCCGACAAGTAGCTCTCAGAATAACACCGTGTTAATAATGCTTTGGGCATTCTTCTATCAACAAAAAACCTACAGTAATTAGTTCTGTAAGTAGAGTGAAACTTGTTGTTTAATACAGTGCATTGATTTTTCTAAAAGTAGCAACATTGAGTAGAAATTGTTGAGGAGTACTAATAAATATAAAACGTTACTAGACAACAATGTCGGGTGTAGTGGCCCAACGGTTTTCGACCCTGATTAAGGGCTGTTGGGCATATTAGATTGACATGACAGTTAAAGTGTTAATAAACAATATTAATAATAATAATAACATTTAACTATGTATTTCACAACTAAATCAATTCCAATTTGTTGCTTGCTTGGGATTCTACAGAAACATATAAAAAAATAGCAATAAGTTGCTCTTTATAAATAATATTAATAAAAGTATAATGTTGAAACTATTTAAATAAAATATATTAATTGGAAAGTTAATATTATAAAAATTAAACTAAGTATAAATTATCATTAGCTAAACAAATTCAAAGATATGTTACAATGTGAATTGAATATTAATAACTTTCTGTTCTCCTCAAGGTAGTAAATTAACAAAAAAAAACTTATGTTAAAGCAGTAAAATAGTTCTGTAGCAGTGGTTCTCAACCTGGGGACTCGAACCCCTGGGCGTTCGCAATGGGTTGCTAGGGGGTTTGTGGGATAAAAAAGTGTAATGGCGGCTACATATACTAAATTTTTAACTAGTAACTAAAAAAAGCACCCACACAAGAAATTTTGTTCATAAAATACAAAAATTACTCAGGTGAAAAATGTCAATGGAATTGTATATTGTCGAACCATAGCAAAGTCCAAAGAAAGAAGCGAGGGGAGTTGGGTCAGCACCCCTAACTTCCTAATTTAGACTTGCCTAAGCTACTGTGCCGGTGCGTAGGACCAGGAGGCAGGAGCCAAAATAAAACAGTGTTCTGCTTTTCCTTATCTGGAAAGTTTGTTGAGGTTTTACCAAATGGATGTGTGTAGCTCAGTGTTCATATCTTTTATTTATTTTAAAGCATTGATAAAATAATATGGATCTGTGGCTAACAACTGATACAGTAAAAACTTCTCTAAACAAGCCGAAAGACACTCAAAATGAAGAAGTGTGTGTGAGAAGTACGTCAAAGCCCATTGAATAAGTCTTAACAAAGATTAGTGAATGCACATAGCCAATAATAATACTAAGGAAAGATGGTGGTACTGTCTCTATAGTCATTAAGAAAAGCAAATATTTAGATACGTATTTTGAAATAAAGATTTTTTTTGTTGATGATGACAACTGTCCCTAATCCACAATGTGTAGTATATGGTGAGTTGTTAGCAAATTGTATCATGAAGTCTTTTCTGCTTATACACCATTTACAAACAAAACATGGTAACTATGAAAAAAAAAGATCACAGTTTTTCTTGAGCACCTTTTAAAACGTCATATAAAATAAGTTACTGCATTACTAAATCCCGAAAACCTATTAAAGCAGAAAATTTAATTTTTGAATTAAGGATGCTGTTGGTTGTATGCTTGTTGATGAGAGTGCCAGGAAAAGAGACACTATCCTTGTTTTTAACTCAACTATATCTAGTAGAATTAAGGATATGTCTGATGAGATTGAGGAAACAGCCATTATAAGAATAAAGAACCTAGAAGATGAAAGTATAGATGTATCTAAATATGCTGTACTGCTTGCAATTGCAAGGTACCTCTACGAAAATGAGGTTGAACAAGTTTTTTATTGTGTTTCCCACTGCTAATATATATTACCTGCCGCTAATGGGGTTAGTACTTTAATGCTATTGATGGATACTTCATTAAAAATAACATAACCTGGAAAACCTGTTGGGGCCTATCTACCGATGTACCAAAATCAATTTCAGAATATTTCACCGGTCTACGAGCTTGTATCAAAAATGTGGCGCCCCATGTAAGCTGGATCTTAAATCAAGGCTATTCAAGTCTCTTTGGAAAGAAATGGCCAGCCTCCATATCAGCTTACTTTACCACAAAGAGGTTAGGTGCTTTCCCATGGAAAAGTCTTCCAAAGATTACTTGAGCTCAGCTTTGAAGTGCAGATGTTTTTTCAAGGTACCCCTTTCCGCCTGTCACACAGGTTACAAGACAGCAATTGGCTGGAATGTTTAGCTTACTTTCCTGATATTTTTCAACAAATCAATAACATTAAACTGAGTTTCCTTATAAATTCAATGATGATCTTCCAAGAATCAGAGAAGACAGAATCTATGATGAAAAAGATTGACTTCTGAAGGTCTTGTATTCTTCAGAGCCAGACAGAAGTATTTGAGACTTTGCACGACTTTTTGAAAGAGAATGAGTAGCAAATGTCTAGCAATCAATATAAGGCAAATAAAAAAAAGTGGTTGATATGTGAGTCAAGTATATATTTTATTTTATTGCTTATGTTTCGGAAATTGGTTTATTTCCATCATTAAGGTAGTGAAGGAATAGCATGAAGCCAGGGATCTGTGAATGTTCATACAAACACTTCGAATACCAATCGAATATCCAAAATACGGAATGTTATTAATGACCTGACGTTTATGTCATAAGACGTCAGTTTCCCGTTATTATTCTCAATTATAAGACAAGATGTCTCTGCTGTCTAAAGGATATTTATCGCCTCTTGAAACTTGCACCCTAGATGAGGATAGATAATAGACATACGTTCTCCTATTATCAGATGTTCAAGATATGATAGACCCATTATTAGATTTTATGTTAAGTGGACTTTCTTGCTCAGTATAGTTGTTACTCAGTGTTGGTCATTGGATGAGGTTTGTTGTGTGTTGTACTGTGTGTATATGGAAAATCTATGGTCATCTGCAGAATTTAGTTGAATTATAAATTTAAAAAAATACTTGGTGTAAATATTTTTTATAATCAGTGTATTTTTGTGTACATTTGAAGTGATCAATAATAGTGGGAGCCTAGAAGCTTCAACAGCAAAAGTTCAAACTGTAAGTAACTTAGAAATTGTTTTTACTAGTTTTCACAACAAATAATAATCAATTAACAAATAATTAAAGCACAAAATGATGAAAAAAATCTGGATCAATATAAAATATATATTTAGTGCTCTATAAGTAAAAATAAAACTCAATTGATACGAGGAATTAATTCTCGCCCCTTGGATCACGAATCATTTAATCAGCAATGGGTTAACAGAACACCTAACTAAACAAAAAGAACATTAATTACCTGATTAGGATATATAAACTCTTCACAATTAGCTAGAGGTTCAGTGTCTTTAAATAACATCATATTGATGAAAATTATAAGGACTGAAGGGGCACAAGCTGGGCCAGTTGCCGTAGCTAGAACAAAAAGACATTACAAATAAAAGCTTGTTATTTTAGAATAACTTTTAAAGATTAATCTTAACTTATATGAATTTTAATTCAACTTTCTATCATTAAATTGTTTACAATGACTATTTTCTGTAATGATATACACTTGGGCTAAAAGTAAAAATTATATTACTTTTAGTGTTTTGTTAAATAAATGTTAAAATCATAAACACAAACCACTACATTTATAAATCTCAAATCCGTATGTTGAGACATGATACAGAATTTCATATTTTCAGTTTAACGTGTGTCAAGTATGATCTATTAGTAGATCGGTAAAAAGGTTTCAGGCATTTCTCAACCACGACATTAGAAGCAGTGTTATCACTGAAAAAAACATTTGCCACTATGGATTGCTGGTGAGTGTAGTGCGAAGTGGGGGAAGTCATGTAAGTGAGGAGATATCTCTGTAACCAACTAGTTGCTTCAAGCTTGTGAGATTTTTCACTAGACTAATGTCAATGATTGTGTTTTTTTAAAATTCCTCTTCATATTACTTTTCGTATTGATTTTTTTTACACTAGTTAAATAGTAAATCTATTTAGCAATTTATTTTAGTGACTGTGACTTGTGTAGTTGAGAAAATGGAAGAAAGTTATCTATCTGAAGTGTAGTGTTGATTGGAAGAGACTGTTAATGAGTCTAACTGTTATAGTGAAATTTACAGTGATAACAGGAACTGGTAACAGACCTTTTCAAAACTTGAAGTTTTTGTGTTGTACATCTTGAGGTTTTTTAAAATTGCTACTATTGGTAAAAATTGTCAAAAACAACTTTACTTACTGATTATAAACCTCAACTGGAGGTTTTCCCTTCCAAACAAGATAATGGATAACACCACATATTTCACAGAGGAGGTTGTATGAACAGGCCTCTATTTTTCATATTTGCCTTGTGTGTGTGTGTGTGTGTGTGTGTGTGTGAATATATATATATATATATATATATATATTTTTTTTTTTTTTTTTTAGGTTAGTTTTGGTTGGTAAAGATTATTTAGATTTTTTGGACTAGGAGACTGACAGACTTAGCTTGGTAAGAGTCCACTCTGTAGTCTTGAAATAGAAACACATAAAAGCACTTAAACAATGATATATTTCAACCACACAGTGCTCTTTGTCAATCGAAGAGAAAATACAAAAAGAAATATGAGAGAATGAAATAAAATAATTGTAATCACAGATTGTGTAGAGTAGCAATCAGATGCACAGATTACAGATATATATACTTTGTTTCCATGAGCATATGAGTGATTATAGTTTATATAAGTCTGTCAGGGGAAAAGAGATAAGGCTATTAGGGGGGGGGACTGAAGAAGATCATGTTGATCGAAATATTTCAAATAAAAGTGTATTAAGTGTTTTATATGTGCTTATTTCCAAGAGATTGCAGTTTTGGACTATTGCCTTTAGGTAAGTCTGTCAGTCTCCTATCAAGTCCAAAAAATTCCTATATATATATATATATATATATATATATATATATATATATATATATATATATATATATATATATATATATATATTTAATAACAGATATTACTTTAATACACATATAGATTATAGATATGCATAACAAATATAACCAGAACTGAAAAGCATTCTGATTCAAAATAGTTACAATATCAAAATAATTAATGATAAAATTAACAAGAGAAGAATTTATTTTACAAGTTTATAAAAAGCCTGTATAGTTGTACTGGCCATTCAAAACATTTATTTATGTAAACTGTAAAATTATTAAATGTAAAACTAAGTTATTATTTCACTTACGATTTATAGGTCCGTAGATTATCCATTTCATTAGCATCAATACAACCAGGTAGAAAAATAGTAAAGTAAGAAAAATAATCTGAGGTAGAAACTCTAAAAAGATGTAAGCTGGGTGTCCAAAATGTCTGAAATCAATAATAATAACAGCTTTATTCATTATCAATAGATAAACAGTTATAATAAAATTAAAATACTGGTTATAATAAAAGTAGTGGTTATTTACCCAATCATAAAAAAAATAAAAATGTCTTGAATTTTGTTATGACATGCATCCGTTTATTTTACGTTATCCATTGTTTTTCCGTTGCACTGACTTTACGAAGTTAATATATTAATATTGTAAGTAATTTTATCCACCATTAAGTGCAATAATTTTACCTTGAGTGATGAGGCACCTTTCGGTCACTTGACCATTGTCGAATCACTGATATTTTTCTGGTGTAGATGTTCGATCCGTGATATTGGTATTTGTTGACATTACACGCACTTTCTCTTGATCTGTGTGTATGATGTTTTTATATAGTATGTCTTCTGTATATGTTGTTTGTAGATTCATTAAATTGTTGTGTATGTTTTTATAAATGTGGTATTTTTCTAGTGAGTTTAGTTCTATTGTGTTATTATTTATTTCAAGTATGGTTAGGTTATTTTCGTAATTTGTTATTTCATGTTTATGTGATATTAGGTGTGCTGCAACATTTGATACTTTTGAATTTTTGTTTTTGAATGCTCTATAATGTTCTTCAAATCTTATTTTAAATGATCTGGTTATTTTTCCTATGTAAAAAGCTTTACAGTTGTTGCATGTAATTTTGTAAATTCCTGATAGGTTATGTTTTTCTGAATTTGTTTTGTGGTTTGTGTTATTAAGATATTTTATTATTTTGTTGTTTGGTTTGTATGTTGGAGTGTAGTATTCTTTGTTGTATATATTTGTTATTTTTTCTATTTTGTATTGGTGTATTTATATTTTACGTAGATTTTTTATTTTCATTATTTTTGTGTTCCGGTTGTAGTGTTGTGTTGAGGTTAGGTTTTTTTGTGAATTTATTGTATATATTTTTTATAATGTGTTTGTTGTATCCATTTTCTATTGCTATTTTTGTAATGTTATTTAATTCTTCATTTAATTTTTGTTTGTTATCCTGTGTGTATTTTATTGCTTTATTTATCATGTTACTGTAAGGGTTAATTTTGTGTGTCCAGGGGTGGTTAGATTTGTAGTGTATTGTGGTGTTGTTGGAAGTAGGTTTCCTGTATACTGTAGTTTCTATTTTATTATCATTTATATTTAAAGTGATGTCGAGATAGTTGGGTTAATTTTGTGTGTCCAGGGGTGGTTAGATTTGTAGTGTATTGTGGTGTTGTTGGAAGTAGGTTTCCTGTATACTGTAGTTTCTATTTTATTATCATTTATATTTAAAGTGATGTCGAGATAGTTGATTGTTCTATTTGTTTCTGTTTCAACGGTGAATTGTATGTTTTCGTTGTATGTATTTAGTTTGTTTAATATTATGATGTGTTCGTTGTGAATGGTAGGTTGGTATATTACAAGTATATCGTCTACATACGTTGTCCATAGTGAAATATTGTGTGTGTTTAGTATAGGTTTAATTATTATTTGTTCAAAGTGTTGTAAATATATTTCTGACATGACAGATGATATGGGTGAACCCATGGGGAGTCCAGTTGTTTGTTTATAAAATTTATTGTTAAATTGGAAGTAATTTTGGTTACATATGTGTTTGGTTAGCGTAATGATACTATCTATTATGTTTCTTTTTTCGTTATTGTGTATTAGTTTGTTTTTTATTATTTCTATGGTTTCTTCTATTTGGATACTAGGGTACATGTTAGTTACGTCATAACTTATTATTTTTGTGTTGCTGTTTGTTTTTATCGTTTTTATTTTATTAATTAATTCGTATCAATTTTTTATATTGTATGTGTTGTTGATATGTATTTTAGATCTTATGATTTTGTCTAGTATTTTTGCGATTATCTAAGATGGTGCTGTTGTGAAATTTATTAGTGGTCTAAATGGTGTGTTGGGTTTGTGGATTTTAGGTATCCCTGATAATATTGGTGCACATGGTTTGAATGGGTGTAGTCTTGTGTGGTATTTTAATTTATTGTTATAGTTTTGGGTATTTCGGTGAGTGACTATTAAGTTTTTTATTGTAATAAGGTATTTGCTAGTTGGGTCTGGGATTTGTTCGTATTTATTTTCTTTTATGTAGTTAGTCATTGAATCGATGTATTTAGTATTTTCTATTATTACTGGTGTATTTGTTTTATCTGATTTTAATATTAAGTAGTCGTTGTTTTCTAGTTTTTCTCTGAGTTTTATAATTTCTTTTCTATTTATATATTGTTTCGTTTTTTTGTTTTTTTCCGTTTTTATTAGGTTAATTTTATTATTAATATTGTTTCTTATGTGTTCAGTATTTTGGTGGGTAATTTTGTGGATGTTAGATTCTGTGTCAACTATTAGGTTTTTTATTATTTGTTTTTTGTTGAAATTAGGTAGGTTATATTTGAAGGAATTTGTTATTATTATTTTTTCTTTTTCAGTAAATTGTGTTTTAGTTAAAGTTTATGAATTTATTGTTGTTAGAGGTGTGAATTGGTTCTAGGCAATTTTTTAGGTTATGTTGTTGTTTTGATGTGTGGATTGGTTCTAGGCTAATTTTTAGGTTATGTTGTTGTTTTGATACATTTTCGATTTTTCTGTTTTGTCTGTTTATTGTGTTTGTTTTATGTTTTATTATAATTTGTTGTGTTTTTTTGTGAATAATAGGTGTGTATATATAAAACTATAACAATAAATTAAAATACCACACAAGACTATACCCATTCAAACCATGTGCACCAATATTATCAGGGATACCTAAAATCCACAAACCCAACACACCATTTAGACTACTAATAGATATCACAACAGCACCATCTTACATAATCGCAAAAATACTAGACAAAATCATAAGATCTAAAATACATATCAACCACACATACAATATAAAAAATGGATACGAATTAATTAATAAAATAAAAACGATAAAAACAAACAGCAACACAAAAATAATAAGTTATGACATAACTAACATGTACCCTAGTATCCCAATAGAAGAAACCATAGAAATAATAAAAAACAAACTAATACACAATAACGAAAAAAGAAACATAATAGATAGTATCATTACGCTAACCAAAATTACTTCCAATTTAACAATAAATACTATAAAAAATAAATACCCATATCATCAGTCATGTCAGAAATATATTTACAACACAATATTTCACTATGGACAAGGTACATAGACGATATACTTGTAATATACCAACCTAACATTCACAACGAACACATCATAATATTAAACAAACCAAGTACATACAACGAAAACATACAATTCATCGTTGAAACAGAAACAAATAGAACAATCAACTATCTCGACATCACTTTTAATATAAATGATAATAAAATAGAAACTACAGTATACAGGAAACCTACTTCCAACAACACCACAATACACTACAAATCTAACCACCCCTGGACACACAAAATTAACCCTTACAGTAACATGATAAATAAAGCAATAAAATACACACAGGATAACAAACAAAAATTAAATGAAGAATTAAATAACATTACAAAAATAGCAATAGAAAATGGATACAACAAACACATTATAAAAAATATATACAATAAATTCACAAAAAAACCTAACCTCAACACAACACTACAACCGGAACACAAAAATAATGAAAATAAAAAATCTACGTAAAATATAAATACACCAATAACAAAATAGAAAAAATAACAAATATATACAACAAAGAATACTACACTCCAACATACAAACCAAACAACAAAATAATAAAATATCTTAATAACACAAACCACAAAACAAATTCAGAAAAACATAACCTATCAGGAATTTACAAAATTACATGCAACAACTGTAAAGCTTTTTACATAGGAAAAATAACCAGATCATTTAAAATAAGATTTGAAGAACATTATAGAGCATTCAAAAACAAAAATTCAAAAGTATCAAATGTTGCAGCACACCTAATATCACATAAACATGAAATAACAAATTACGAAAATAACCTAACCATACTTGAAATAAATAATAACCCAATAGAACTAAACTCACTAGAAAAATACCACATTTATAAAAACATACACAACAATTTAATGAATCTACAAACAACATATACAGAAGACTTACTATTCAAAAACATAATACACAATACTCAAGAGGAAACGTATATGACGTCAACAATTACAAACACGACGGACCGAACATCCGCACCAGAAAAATTAAGAAAAAGTCATCAGTGATTCGACAATGGTCAAGTGACCGAAAGGCGCCTCATCAGTCAAGGTAAAATCATTGCACTTAATGGTGGATAAAATTACTTACAATAGTAATATATTAACTTCATATATATATATATATATATATATATATATATATATATATATATATATATATATATATAGTTATTATTGTTAATTGTAAACAATTAATCCACCACTAATTGAAATTATTTTACCTATGCAGGTTAAATCATCCTATTTATTTAATTGTGATGAAATTAACCTAAGGATTTAAAATATTCAGTCCATAATTACAATCAAAACAGGGTTGACTATATTGTAGATCATACTTAGAGTAATATATTTTATTTAAAATATTGAGACCAACATTTTTTTAGAAAATCATGTAAAGTGAAAATTCTAGACATGTTAGACAAAGATGTAAAATGTTGATCTAATATTACAGAGGCTAAAATGATCAAAAGATTAAAAAGAAAAAGACTGTTATTACCTTTAATATGATGAAACAGCAGTAAATAATTTATAAAAATGAGTATAACAATAGAGTATATGTAATGTTAAAACATTGGCTTTATAAAAAATTACACAAAGTCAAACAAATTTATTAATTTTACTAAAGAGCTTTTAAAGTTTTAAATTAGTTACTTCTAAGGATGATTGTTTTCAGCTTAATGTTGTAATCTAGTATTATCTAGACTGTTGCCTGCCTGAAATTCATAAAGAAGATAGGGAATCATTGTTTCAGAAATCAATTAACCTACTTACCTTTTCAAATTAAAAAAAACTTAGAAAAAACTTTAACATATTTTCTTCGTTATGGTATGTCAATGACATATTAGTTGTGTTTGATTAAGGTAAATCTAATATTACCAATGTTTTGAGTATTATTAACAGTAAATATTAAATCCATTAAGTTTAATTATAAAATTAAAGGTAATAAGAGTTTAGTGTTATTAGAAATTTTGTGTATTAGGAACAAGTCTAAAAATTGAGTTTGACATATACAGAAAACCTACAAACAAAAATAAGTTTATTATAAATGATTCTAACAATAATCATAACAAGATTGGTTGCATTTAATAGTATGGATGATACACCGCTTAGAATTTCTTTTTAACCTCAGTGTCTAGTTAAAGAAATTTAATGTCATATCTACAGTTTATTGGGATCGATCCTTTCATTATTAATAATATAGTCAGAAGATTACACCTTCAGAAATTAAGGAGAGATTCCATCACCTTCCAAGTGGATAGGTCACAACAAAACTTTATAATCCCAGCTGGCAGCTGATAAGTTGGTTACAAGAGACCATTAGTATGGGATTAAAATTCTTACTCTACTTGTCCTGTCATTCAAACGATGGATATAAATGTATTTCTTCGTGGTGACAATTTCGAGACAAAAACTGTTGCCAACATATGTAACGCATGTGCTTATCTGAAAATACATTAACAGGGGTCAAGGAGACTAAACATTCAGTGACTGACTATCGATAATGCACATGTCTCAACATTGTAATGTCTGCAGCATATAATCGATTATGTATAAGTTGAGACAGGAATCCCCAATTGTTTAAATTATTCATGTTCCTAGCGACCCAGCAGGTACGGATTAGTTCTGAACTCAGTGGTTGCAAATAATAATAATAATAATAAGTATGTAATGATAATACTTATGGTTTGAAGCTTAGTGATCGATTGTAGGCACTCCTCACATTTATACAACTAATTGCTACATTTACATTTGTAAAAACCTTATAAGATAATTAAAAAAAATATTTACATATTTGTTATTAACATGTTAAGGCAACAGTACAGACCTACTAAAACCTCCTAGGGGATCTAAAATAGGGGAGGGAACTCTGGTGAGGAACATGGTCTGAATCATTATCTGTATTTACAGTCACTGTTATCAATAATTTTATCAGAAGACCTATGCCACATAGGACAGAATCACACTAAACCAACATTATCACTATCAATGTCACTGCATTCTCACTACCAAAAGCGTCTGCTTAAATTCTGATGATCTCAAGTTATCCTTTGAGGGCCAACTGAACAATAAAGGTGTAAAGACTAGACTAAGAGGTTGACCTGAATTGCCAGCTGAAAAATTAGTTATCAGTTTTATGGCTTATATGGTTTTTAAATATATATGCACATTGATTTAGTTATTTTATTCTAAATGAATTACACGACATATTGATTTTTATTTCTCTACATATTGTTGTTAATATCTGGTAAGTTGTTAATAGTAACCTTTGTAATGTTTAAACAATTGTGGTTGATTTGCGAACCACAACCAAATTTGGTTGATTTGTTTGATAAAATAATTTATAAACAGGCAACGTTTCAATAATGGCTACTTTATCCTCGTCAGGCCTACAATACATAAACACAGAATTTCAATTACCAACAATAATACAGAGGCAATAAGAATCCTACTTCATTTGTCCTGACATTCTGAGAATGCAATAGGAAGGCATTAAGGTGACAGTTTAGAGAGGCAGAGACATATGCTTAGTCATGAGAAACATGATGCAAGTGCTAATCTCGACATGGAAACCGTAACATATTAACAAGGGTCAAGCAAAATAAATATTAAACAACAAAAAATAATGTAGTTATACTTGCTATGAACGTCAATATCCATTCTGGACAAATAATAGATGTTGTGTCTTGAAAGGCACTTATCAGCACTAGCTTAACCGATTTATTAGCAAATCCTTAAAGTAAACTTCCAATGTTGGATAGGTTTGGAATCTATACTACTATAACAAGGTTTAAAGAATACATAATCCATATCAAATATAGAATGCCTGATGAGTCTAGTGTAACTGAACATAAGTCACGTAATGGCTATGAACCGGATACTAATAGTGTTAGGATGGGAAAAACGATGTTTTCTAACAGGTAACTTAATAGTTATGAGAGTATTTTCATTGTATTAGTGTTCAAGTTAGATCTGTAATGAATAGGTTAGTGGTGGGCGTCGTCTTGTTCCTACATCTAACACTGGTATTGGTTAAAATAGGAGTGGGAATGTATTGTAAGTATATATAAGAGTCTTAGAATTTAGTTCTCAGTTCATCAGTTTGTAACTTTCTGATAAACCCAATCTGTGTTAGTAAAATTTCTATAACGGTTATGTAACTAATTTTGAAGCAAGGGTTTATAAAATTATTCTTGAAAACGGAACCTAACTCCCTTAACAGCTGACTAAGGGAGCCTTAATATTAAGACTAGATAGCTACCCGTTAGAGGTCTCGTTCTGACCTACATTACATAGCAGTTTTCCTGGTTGTGTAACGCCTAAGCTAGCTTTTCCTTGTATCACACCTCAGATAATTCAAGTTCGTGTTAAACCGCCGTCAGTCTCAATAACCGCGATTTTCATATAAATTATCCGCCTTTAGTAGTTCAGTAAACCTTTAACTTCTCTTTAATAGTTGATACCCGCGGATTAAGATTGTGTCAAAGTGCGTGAGTGAAAATTCCGCCAAATTATGTTCTGCGCTCGCTGATTGCACCACTGCCCGCCACAAGAGACAAAGCTAACAAAGACTGAATCATTGTCGAATTACTGTGTATTAAGCATTACTGTTATAACGTGAACATTGTGTATTAACCGGGTGTGCTATTTTATAACATTTCTCACATAAGCAAATTTTAGCCAGTGAATAGAGTGCACTCATTTTAAGGACTTGTGCAATTTAATATATTAAAATAATCGATTTTAGTGTTACAGAAAAGTGTCTTCGCCCTTTAAGTGATTGAAAGGCCGCTGACGCAGTTTTGGGTAAGCTCTAGCTGTTAAAGAATTAGTTCTAACTTTGACATAAATATTAACGTTGTTACTTCAAGTGATTGCCCGCATTTAAATATTTTCCTGTTCTATTTAGAACGGTGGTCCTCCGGGGAAAGTACATGTTCTCATTTCAATTTATTGATACTCAATTAATTAGGTTGCAAAACCAACAATTATATATAAACAAATTTGAAGCAATTATGTTTATTATATATAATTGTGCTACTTTGCTCTCAATTGCTTGACATCATATTGGACTCGGTCAGATTTGATACCCTTAAAAATTACTAAAAGGTTAAGCTATACAGCACAAGAGTATGCGTGAATGTAGTTCTTAAAATTATTTTAATCTCCTCTTTTACCATCTAACAGGAATAAATACTTACAAGTGGTTAACTACACCAAGAATAACCCCAAACATCATGTGAATAACTCCAAAAATAATGGACAACTTCATCTTGAACGAATTGAGAAACATAATCTTGTTTGTAGCAGACTGTAAAGATATAATTTTATATCATATAAATAATTTTTAAAGGAAATAATAGACTTGCTTCCAAATAATACAAAGGTAAAATATCAGTGGTGAATAAATTGTATGAATCATCCAGTGATATTTTTTAATATAATTTTAAAAAATAATTTAGTTCAGATAAAAACACATACTAAAAATATTCATTAGGTTGTTTCCAGTTCCAGTTAACTTTAAATGACATGCTATTAAAATAAATGAGCAGTTAAAAAAAGGTACCAAGATAGAATGATTGTCAGGTAACAAATAACAACAAATTTTAAAAATTTGAAGTTCTCATAAATTTGATGAACTTCCTTTTATATGGCTTTTAAATGTATATGCACATTGATTTAGTTATTTTTATCTATAATCTAGTTAGTTATTATTCTATATATAGTAAGTTGTTAATAATAACCTTTGTAATGTTTAAACAAATGTGGTTGATTTGTTTGATAAAATATTTTATAAACAGGCAATGTTTCAATTATGGCTACTTTATCCTCGTCAGGCCTACAATACATAAGTACAGAATTTCAATTACCAACAATAATAACAATAGTTCACAAATAAACATAGTTACAATGAAAATTCTTATAATTATAAAACATTACAAAAACCACTTTAATGAGTACCGTCAAAAAAGTTCTTGGTTATAAAAAAATAAACCATAAATATAAATACATAAAAAAAACAGTATCCTATATTATTTTTAATATAAAAAAGTACTTATAATATATATATTTCATTTATTATTTCATAACTAACCAACTTTGGTTTGGTCATAAGATTTTAAAAGTACAGTCCACATCAGTAACAACAAATTTAAATTTTAGGTTTAAGATTACAAGGAAATTCTGCATCTTTAGACTGTGGAGAGCATCTGTACTCTTGTGAATGATTTTCTAACAGTAAAAACACCTGTTCTTTTATCAAAAAATTGAGTCTTATAATTAAGGATACACATAAAGCTATAAATAATATTCAACTTTTGAAAATTGACACAGACATGGCCAGAATTCATCCTAATGTTTTAAATATTCTAAAATAATAAACTTTTAAAACTCAATAATAATATAGACTCAATATTTTAAACACAGTTTTGACAATTTGGTTTAATTTTCAACATTATACATACAGTAAATCTAAATTATTAAATACAGGCAAAATTAATACTTGTTTGGGTTAAGTCTTTGGTATTTGAATTTATTAGATAAATATCGACTAGCTCATATCTAAAGAAAATTAGACAAAATAGAAAATAGAGGTATTATGAAATTATATTTCATAATAATACTGTCTATAAAATCATTTAAAAAGTCTAGAGATGAATAGGCATGCTGTTATACCAGCTGAATTACAATTTACTCTTACCTGCCAGGCTGGGTCTAGACCCATTGGATAAGGCGATTGGCTGAAGTCATATGTAGGATTCAGAGTCAAATCTTTGTTGGATAACATAGTAGATGCATTATAGTTGACGTTCCAACTAGAACCGAATATATTTGTCATCTTTGAGAACAAGTCGTTGTATATAAGACCAGTGTAAATTGAAAATATACCCATGAGGAGTACAATGTAGCGACCAGCAAAAAATATATTCCAGATCTAAAAATATCAGAAGTTAAATTAAATTTAGCAAATTTAAATAATCTTTTTATAGATTAATAATTGTTTTTGTAGTTCTATGGACCTAATTTATTTCTTAAATATATATTTAGTAACAGTATAATATTATTTTATTTTCAAAAATCAATTCTGTAATTGATATATTGGCTAAGTAAAGGACTTGTCCACAACAGAACAGCATGTTGTGGCTTTTTTCCAATATGCATGAGCTTTTCATTAAATTTTTAATAAAAATATTTGTTATTTTAATAGACAAGAATTAAATAATTTTTAAATAAAATGAAATATTATTATTAAATATAAAAACTTGGAAAAAAATAAGACCTAAAATAGAAAGTTAAGAAAGAAATAGTAGTAACACAGACTATTACATAGTAGTAACATAGGATATTAAAAAGATTTATAGGTAAAACTATAAGGTAATGAAATGAAAAATAATCAGAATAACCCTTAATAATAAATTTAAATTTTTTAAAATATAATTTCTGATTCTTACATTTTTGAGCTAACAGTGTACACTTGATTGTTAAAGTAGTTAAACATTACTGTCAAGTTTGGATCTTCATGTTAGGTTTAACAGTGTCTAATCCCGACTTACTGATTATGGCATAAATAACTGCAAAATTTCTATGAATGGAGAGTATTTCTTGGTTTATTTTGATTATTCATCCTTCATTCAATTGACAGAAGAGTAGGGAAAAAGATTGAGAAAAAATGTCTTATTTTGTATTCAGTCAGATGTAATATTAGTATTTATAACTTTTAATACTTATTTTTCCTTTTTATCAGCTTTTTCCCCATTATCATATCCTCAAACAAATGAAACGCTGCTAATCCTTTCAATTGAAGGTCTTTAAATTAAACAAAAGAATTTCCGCAGTATATTTCCTAAATATCTTAAAGAAGACTGTTGGAGTTGGACTACACAAAGTAATATAAATAATTCATTTTTTCTATTGCATATGTTTTTTTTAAAGTTAAAATTCAGCAAAAATTGTTTGGTAGAACAGTATCATGAGAAAAACATTCTGAATCGCAGACACTTATAAAAAACATGGATTGATAATTTTTTCCAACAGTTTGCATAAAATTAATATTTTAGCCAGGTTAAATAATGCACTAAAAGAATAATCCACTAGGTTGGGTTTTATCTTTACCTTGTTTTAGAAGATAAATTACAATTATTACTCACAATCATGCATTGGAATAATCAGGTTCCTTAAATAAATTATTTTATATCTAAAAAAAACCCTGTTTCCTTCATAATGGAAGATATTCAAATATACTCTATATGATGCCACCAAGACTTGGAAAAAGCCCTTTACTGAGCTATTTCCAATTCCGCTAAAAATGGCATATTTATATTTAGAAAGAACCGCTAGATAAGTTTGGAGAAATGGCAATCCATGCAATGATTGTTACATTACTTCATGGAATACTAAGCTTTAGCTGCATGTATAGTAAATGATTTCAAGAGTTTAAAATTCTTTTTCTTCAAATCGTCTTTTTCAAAGTTAAATGATAAAGCAACTGCTATTTGATGGCAGAAAATAAAATTATGTGGCTATCTGTAACAAAAAGAATTGATAAACTGATACAATTTTAACCTTCGAGAGGTTACACCTTAGAGGCTTATTCTAGGTGCTTTTATTTTTTCATATTGCTTTATAGCATTTTACTTTATAATACAACCATTACTTTTATATGAACATCTGTTGGGTAAAGACATAGAGCATTACATTTTGCTATAAAGGAGAAGGAAGCAGCACAATTTGATGTCTTATTCTTAAGAGTGTGGGCCGATTACAATTCTCGATTCCAGGAATCGTCGATTCTAGTGCTAACAATACATCGTCGATACTCAATTCTCCATTGATTAAAATGCAGATGCTGATCTTTGTTTTTATCTGTTAAAATACCTGTTAAAATAACTGTTAAAATACGTATATGCTGTGATTTATAGGAAATATAATTAATTATCAACTATATCTTATTCAAGTATTAGTCGCTTTGAATGAATTAAACAATTAAAGCAAATGCCGATTTGAGATAACGAAAATATTATTATTATTTATGATGCAAAAAAAAAAGATAATCGGAAGCATTTCTGGTCTGTTTGTCACTGCTCTTCTTGCTCTGCTGTCTCACTATCTCTCTAGAGGGCTCAACTTTCTCTCACTGCCACCACTTCATACACGTCGAAACAAAACAAATAGAAAATGTAGTTTCTTTAGTTATACAAAACTGAAATGGCAATTATATTGTAGTTATAATATAATATATTGTATTATATTGTACTACATAATACGTATAGTTTGTAATAATATTAGAAAATTATTTGCTTCAAAGGGAGTTCATCTAGATGTCATAAGTGACCACAGAGTGGATTTTTCTATTGCAGCATTACCTCAAGATGTAGAGTCCGAAATGATATCTATCAAGATTGCATAACCAACCTGGTGAGACCAAGCAATAAACTACCTAATACTGATAAAAATATTTTCTTTCAAGAATATATTTTTTGGAATACTAGTTGCTCAAGGTAAAGACGATTTACAAGAATGCTGTTCCTGTTCAACAATAATCGCTGAGAAGTATAACACACGATTATCTTCTCATAGAAGACAAAGTGCAAGGTTGTAAGAAAAGACCTCTTGAAGGTAGAGGTTAACATAATACCACAAATAATTAATGGAAATTAAATACTTGGGCCTCAATCTCTCAAATAACGGAAAGTTGAAATCAGAAGTAGAACAAGTGAAGCAAACAGAATGTCAGACTTTCTGAGCAACTCAATATGAAAAAATAAAGAGAGAAATGAAAAATAGAATTTACAAAGGAGTTGATAGACCAATAAAGACATGCTGTGGAAATGTGGTCTGATACAGCAGAGGCATACAGAATGCTAGGAATAATAGAATTGAAAATCCTAAGAAGAATTGAGGATTAAAAAACACTCTGGGGCAAAGCAAGAAGCACATACATACGGTAGAGATGCAAGGTGGAAACACCTGCAAGGTGTATAATGAACGGGTAATGGAAAGAAGACTAGATGGGAAAGACCATATAAGTAGAATAACCGTCTGAAAAGTTCTCGGGCTCCCAAGAGAGCGAGGCACTAGCCGGATGATGTTTCCCTACCATGTTTATATAACTGTTATTAGACTCCTTGCACAATACCAATCTAACAAACAGTTGTGAGTAGGCAGTCGTTTGATTCATTGGCCCTACATGTGTTATTGAAAATATTTAAAAAATCTGTAAATGGTAACTCTTCTCCTTCATTTTTCACTGTAGAGAAATGGGCAGCGGATTTTGAACATAACGGTGAAAGTGTGAAAGATGATCCAAGTGAAGCTCGTCTAAAAAGCGCAGCCACACCGGAAGTCGTTGAGAAAGGGCATGATACGGTTTTAGAAGACCGGCGAATGAAAATGTGTGCAATTGCTAATGCAGTTAGTTTATCAAAAGAAAGAGTTGGTTATATTTAACATGCAGAATTGCACATGAAAAAGCTTTGTAAAAGATGGTGCGGTGCATTCTCACTGCAGACCAAAAAGGCATTCGCACACAACTTTCCAATCAGTGTTTGGAGCATTTTATTAAAAACAAGAGTGACTTTTTGTGACAATGGATAAAACATGGATTCACCAGTACACACCTGAGTCCAAACAAAAATCCATGCAGTGGACAGAAGCTGTTTATTCAGGCCCGAAAAAGGCCATGATCGTGCCATCGATGGAAAAGGTCACGGTGTCGGTGTTTTGGGATGTGAAAGGAATTTTGTTGATCAACTATCTTCAAAAAGGTAAAACTATAACTGGAGAATACTATTCTAAATGTTTTACACAACTTGACGAAAAGATTCATGAAAATAGGCGTACAGAAAAAGAAAATCAACTTCCATCAGGACAATCAACACAATCACAAAAGTCTTTTGGTGATGGGAAAATTGAGGGATTTGGCTCTAAATCTGGAACCTCATTCTCCAGATTTTGCTCCCTTGGACTTCCATTTTCCCCAAAGTTGAAAATCTTCCTGGTTTGTCAACATTTTTCGTCCAATGAAGAAGCGATTGAAGCTGTAGATGGGTACTTTGCAGGACTTCTTGAATAACACTACAGGACTGAGATAATGACATTGGAACATCGATGAATGAAATATATTAACATTAAAGGAGATTATGTTGAAAAATAAGTATTAAAACCATAAATTGTTACTTTCATTGTTAGGCCTAGAACTTTTCAGACCAACTTCATAGGATGAAGTTGTAAAAACAATGAGAGACTGCTCACATATGGGAAGATGATCAGTGGGAAAACCACAAAAAACAATGGCATGAAAACTTACTCGAGGCACATGGGAAAACAGACTAATGCCTATAAAAAAAATTATATAAATAATAAGACTGTGGGAGTGACTATTAAGAGGGCCAAATATCCCCAGTTAGTAACTAAAAAATCACGTGGAACTATTGATCTAGTAAATTTCTTTTATGTACATTAATAAATTATTATCAACAAATAAATATTTTTAAAAGGGCAAACATGCATTAGATATAAGTTATAAATTTTATAAGTATATAAGTTATAGTAAATTTGAAGGAACGAGCAAGGAGGCAACACAATTTGATATATCTTAATCTTAAAGAAATGGAGTACATAGCAGCATGATAATGCTATAGTGAAAGTTGTAAAGTACCATATATTATCTAAAATTTTGAATTATTCGAATTGCTATAAGATATACTTGCAATAATATGATTAAAAATGTTTCTATTACTTACTACTAATAGTAAATCTCATTTAGCAATTTAGATATATTTTTATCAAAAATGTAATTCTTAAAACACTTCAATAGAATTGTGTTCAAATATGAATGTTTTTAGTTTTAAAATTTATGAACTTACCTCATTATCAGTTTTCTTTTTCAGAAATTTCTGCTCATTGATAATCATGAAAGCACCAAACAGTAAAAGAATAAAACCATGACCAGCATCACCAAACATAATAGCAAACAGGAATGGGAAAGTGATGATAGTGTATAAAGCTGTAAGAAAATGTTAATTATTTTTCGAAAGACTATTTAAGGAACTCATCAAGTACACAAATTACATTAATGATATAAAAAAATGCTATAAAAACTATCTATGCCCAACAAATGTTTAAATAAGAGCAAAGTTTACTTTTGAATCTCTTTGAAAGGCAAAATCTTGTATTTTGAGAGCTGAGGGTCTTAATAGTATTAAAAAATCATTAAGACAACACTTGAACATATTTTGTTATGTTACACTTATAGTAACTGGTTACAGTCTGAGTTGACAATTCGACACATCTCCCAAAAAACCGTCCTCAATAATAAAAAAAAGTTAGTGCTAGTATAGGCAAGTCTAACATAGGAACATATGTTCAAGTGTTTTAGTGGAAAACTAGTAGCTCAAGTGAAGATGAAATCAAATAAAATTAACAATGAATCTTAATAAAAACATTTTAAATAAAAATATAAATATTAATCAGGTTAAGAGTAGGAGAAATATATATGGAATAATAAATGTAGATGATATTTGGTGATTGGCAATCTTAAAAGTGTACACAGGAAGAAATATCTTCTATAAACATAATAACCACCGAGCAAAAGTTCAAGAGACGGTTTTCTCTTCATAACATGAAAATTGTTGATGAATCAGGATCGGGAGATCAACTTACTTCCAACACATTTTATAAATCTTATTTCGGAGACTAAACGTATTCCACGTTTTTAATATGGATGAGACGGGACTGTTTTGGAAAAAATTGCCTTCACAAACTTCTTTCTTTCTTATCTAAAGCAGAGAAATCTGCTCCGGGGTTTAAGGCCTTAAAGGATCGTTTGACTGTTCTACTGTACTGTATTGCTAGAGGTTATATGATGAAAATAATGGTCGTTTACTGAACCCTAAACCCCAGAACACTGAAAGGCAAGGACAAGGATCGTTTGCCGGTGTTATGGAAATCGAACAAAAAGATAGATAACTGGAGAAGTTTTTACAGTATGGATCCAATTTTTTTTTGTAAAGGAAGCGGAATATTTTTTAATATTGAAGTCTGACCTTTTAAAGTTCTTCTGTGTTTGTATGTAGGCATGCATATTTAATATTTTTGTGTTTTCGGATTGAAGGTAAACGTAAGTAAACCATAAAAAATGTATGTAATTATGTAGTATTTAAAAATATAATGTATCATAAGTTTACAGTATAGCTGTAATTATTGTAAACATTTTTCCTGTGGAACGTTAACCCCTTCTTTGCAATATACAGTTGGTTTCAGTATTCACGGTGAATTTGGGATTACTGTATTTATAAAAAAATATCAAATACCAACAAGCATGCACATTTTTACCAGGACAACATAGGCTTAACCACAGAATTTTGGACTCTACCAAAACTAACCTTCTGATTTGTGTGAAAGATGATACATATTCTACATGAAGAGAAAAATACGAACACACAAAGGTTTATTTTTGCTGAATATCTGTTCAAAATCCTTGTTACTAAACATCACTGTATTAACAAAAAACACGCTTGATATTGATAAAGGGAACATAAATTCAACCCATAATAATAAAAAAAATCCCTCGAGACCAAGAATAAAAACACATTCTTTTCATTATGATACACTAACTTTTAAATTTATTTCAAACATTTATTTTTATTCTCATATGCTTTTATCGATGTGCATGATTTAATTGGTAATAAAACAATATTAATGAATATCAGAACAGTCATACCTGGATTCACTTCTCGATATGATGCAACACCATATGAATCAATCAAATTCTGGAATCCCTGAGTAAAACGGTTTGTCCGGTTGAAAGTAGGAGGGGCTTCTGTTGTTTCAATCACATTCAAAAACGATGGAATTGAACTGCCAACTGCATTCTGCATACAATAATTGGAATTTTATCAAAAATATGATTGTTTCCTGTAACTAAAATGTTTCACAGTAACAATGGACAAAATAATCCATTAAAAATTTACATAATAGTTTCATAATTACAGAGTTCTGGGTTTACAGAAAAAACATTTTGTATTTATGTTCCATTTTGTGAGGGTGAGAGTTTTCAACATACCCATAACATTGATCATAAAAAATATAGTAAATTAATAAAAAAATATACTTATTTAATAAAAATAAGTTAGTTAAATAATCAACTATAATGGATATTTTTATTAGTTATAAAATTTCAACAAAAATTAATATCAAACAATTATAACTGAATTATCAAAAAGATAAGGTAATTTCAATAAAAAAATCATAGGAATGATAAACGATTCTTTTACACTGGTATCCCTTAAAGGATTTTTTTTGTATACTAAATAACAATCTAAAAACATTTTTCTGAGTACTTACTCCACCATCTGTTAGTGACTTCCTCACAGTGCCCAAGTCTTTGACAGGCACCCAGCATTCACTGATAAGGCATTTCTTGGTAACATCCATATTAAACAAGTTTAGAGTATGATAAATAGCTTTCATCTTTCTCACCATCACAGTCCAGTTGTGTAATTCTTTGGCTACAGTCACAAGAACTCGTTGACGGTGATCTTTGGTTTGATTCAAAACCTAGACATACCAAAATACAAAGCTAAGCTGCATGTTATTCACTTATAGTGTGTGCTTGTTAGGCTGAATCTAGATTTGGGTGGTAAATGAAATTTTGTAATGTGTAGTAAAAAGTTGTGAATTATTTTACACAAAAATGATTTCATTCTTGTAAAATATTTATAGATTGGCCACTGTTATAATTTTCAAATTCTCATATATTTAAAATTCTTAATATACTAATCTTCACTTGTGTTAGGAATATTTGTATACATTAAAGTACATTTTTCTGCTTTCCTAGCATTATAATATTTTCCTTTGTTGACACGTTTCAGAAGGACATTTTAAAAACTAAAAAATGGAGTCATTCTGAACACGTCTGCATAGGAAAATATTGTAATGTTAGGAAAGCCAGAAAAATGTACACAAATATATCCCATATATTTCATAATTTTCCCTGCCCAAAACAATCAAACCCTTATATGTTTTTAGACTTAGGTAGAGTAACAAAATAATAGAATAGACCCAATATTAAATTTTGTAGGTACAGCACAATTTAAAATGGCTTTAAAAGATAATATAAAAAAAAGGATATATGAAAAAAAAACTTTCATTCCATACAAATCTGTTGCAGGCTATTTTCTTACCAGAGTTACTTTACTTTCAGCTGCCTTTTCTTCAACATTTTTAATATTTATTAAAAAGACTATTTATTACCTTGCAAAACACTTTTGCCTCTTATTATCTCTTCTATGTGATAACAGGTTGTAAGGTGAATAAATCATCATAAGCAGTTGTCTCTAAATAATAACTTTCAATGCCTAAACTAAAATATCTCTTGTACAACATCATAAATGTTTCTAATATCCTTCTTAAATATTACGACAACAACTGCTTAGGCAATAAACAAAACAAGTTTTGGAGACATCAACTGGAGAAGGAGTTGTTAATGCAGGAGTTCCAATGATGTGCTCAAGCGGTATTGTTGGAGTGGTATTTACAAATTCTGTAGAGTTCGCCACCTCGTCATTTGAGGAATCTCACATATCTTGCTAGTTTAATAACGTTTTTTTATGGACATGCTGTACATATAATCTATTTGTAAAACACATATTAAATATCAGGACTGTCTGAAAAAATAAGCAAAAACTGCCCCTGAAACACATATTATAGTGTCAAGCGCTCATCAGATTTTTGTCACCCCAAAAAGTTTCAATATTTGTATAGTGATATCACACATTAAAAAAAAAAAAATATGTATTGGTTGCTTCAACAGTGCACAGATAAGCTAACATAGAACAAGAATTTATCAGCTTAGATCAGTGATCAGCAAGAATCAAAACTGGACACATTCTATAATGTAACTAAATGTGCTGGTAATAGACAAGGTAAAAAGTGAATAGTATGTACATCAAGGATAAGAAACAGAGAGTCTGTATTTTTTACGGTTTCTTTCTTAAACATTTGTGAGATAAATGGTCAGTTAATTCTAAAAAAAGATACACCTGGATTTATTTCCACTTGCTTTAACAAATCTGCTGATACTTTTCTCCAAATAAGTATGTTTCTTACTGTGCGTTTGAGATTTTTTAGGAACATTTTTCTTATACCCAGATTTTCCGTTTCCTAATCGATGTTGATTTTCTCTGCAATATTTCACAAATGATTTTCAATCAGGTTGTATGATTTCATGCACTTTGATCATGTTGACATCAGTCTATGAGGTAGATGGTTTTCTACTCATATCTCATCTTCAACACTTGTTATAACTCTACTACACATTTTATGTTAATAAAAACTTGAGCTCTTGACATAACTTAATTTGTAGAGGCCTTTAAAATCTCACTGTAATTCACTATTGTATTCTCATCTAATTTAAACATAAAGAAATGGTTTATCTTGGCACAATATTTTGCGATTTCATTTCTATACCAATACACAAAAACTTGTGTTCTCGTATTATATCACAACTCAATACTGAGAGGTTACACTAATATGTTGTTTAACCCTTAGCACTCGACTGTCAGGGGAGCCCCGCCAAGCGTATATTGCAGTTTACTTGTATGTCGGGGGGTCACTCGACACGATTTTCAAATGCCTATAACTCGTCTGCGGCGAAGCCCACGACATTCAATCTTTTACCGTTTGATGCCACACTCTATTGACAATAATGTGAACTAAGTTTAAAATGTCTAGGAATATGTAAATCATCACACAAAATCTAGTTTGCTGCTACGTTGTAAGCTGCAAGTAGGTTACAGTTTTGCAGGTTATTTGTTTACTCGTAGTTTGCCGTGGCTTCACATGCAATTAGTGATTCTGAAATTCCTGATCTTTTTTTTTATCCTGATTTATTAGAATGTAGTTCAGTTTCATAAATAAAATAATTAAACCAACAGGTATTTGTAAATACAACCAGTTTATGGGTGGTGTAGATTTAGCTGTTCAATATAATGAACCGTGCAGTTTTACGAGACGAACAAATAAATGGTGGAGGACAATGTTTTTCTGGCTATTAGATGTAGCTGTAGTAAACAGTTTTATTATCTATAATAAAAAAAAGGAAATGAGAGAAAATCCTGTTAAACAAATATAGTTTTGCCAAAACTTGGTGAGGGAACGCATTGGTGATATCAGGAATAACCCGTATAGTAAGAGGGGTCGGCCATCAACTACTGATAAAGAAGAAAGACTGAATGGGAAATTACATTTAATCTTTTCCAATGATAAAAGTAGTTCTAAGGATTGTGTAGTTTGCAGTAACAGGAAGATAAAAGGAGGTAGAAGGGAAACAGTCTTTCACTGCAAAACATGCAGCAGAAAACCAGGACTTTATCCGGAAGACTGTTTTCAAAGATATCATACTCTGCAAAACTACAAGTAAGATAATAAAGTAAGAGAAAACAAAGTTTTCCATAAACAATAATGCAACTTGCAGGCGAGGAATTTGTCTCAAATTAATTACAAGTGGGGAAGCAAAGCATGTTAAAAAAATCCGAGCGCTAAGGGTTAATGTAGCTTAAAGATGGAGTGTCTAAGCAAGCGCATGGTTGTCACCCCTTGTAAAGGAAAATAGGTTTCATTTATGGTAATATAATTTCTTGTTTCATATTACAAAAGTTAATTTATGATTTTCATGTCTTAAACATTAGATAAAGACTCTGAGATAAAGAAATACCCATGGCTATGGCTAGTTTTAGACTTTTGATAGTTATAAAGTATAAAATGTTAGTTTTTGAGCTACAAATGAAAGTATTTTCCAGAGATCAGTAAATATAGTCTCAAAATATACTTTTCAATTCACTACAATTAAGACAATTATTACTGAATAACATAGTTTTAGTACTAAATCCTGTCATATATAGTTTTAGACCCATCAACTGACAAAACAATAACAATTGGCTGTTTGTGTGTCCCAAAATGAGCAGGAATGGTGGGCACAGTGCCTGAGAATGTAGAGCATGAATTGTATTTGTTCACTGAGACACATGTAATTAGCCAATTTTTTTTTTTAAAGTGTGGTAATTTTTTACTGAGTTGACCTTGTATTTTGCTCAATAAAATCATTGGAAATTAACAAATTAATTGATTTAAAGGTTTGAGGGTAATTTAAAATAATAAATTTCTGAGTGTGATTGAAAGCACAAATATGACAGTTAAAGTTGTACACAAAGAAAAATCACATATTTAATTTAAGGGGAGGATTAATAATCTGTATAGAAGATTTGAGAAATATTTACTCAATAAACACTATTTACTGTATATTAAATAAAAATAATCTAATTTTATTGTATTTCGTATTACTATTTGTGTTGTAATCAACTTTTTGCCAGATCATGTAATAAAAAAGAGAATATATAAATCAAATATTAGTGGTTATTAAAAAGAGATAATAGTCTTAATGTTTGCTATAAATAACCTCTTGAAGTTCTTTTCTGTGTACTTTCTTTCCAACAAAATACTTATATAAACATAATGAAGTTTTAAAATACAGAAAAAATAGTTACATCGTTTTAAAAATGATTATTTACTTTCAAAGTTTGGTATAAAAAGGAAAAACATTAAATTCTCTATTTCATTTATAGTTTGTAGAGAGCATAGTATATGCACAAACCAAAGTCAGATCCTCCAGTCTAGCTTTCACACCTTTAACCATGTCCTGTCTTTCTTCATATGAACTTGGGCATGGATAAAAAGAAGCATGGAAGCCTGCACACACTTTCTTTACTCGTGATTTCAGCTGTTCTCCCTGGAAGAATGCTACGAACACTGTTTTGTAGATCTCATTTCCCTAAATCATAAAAAAAATAAATAAATAAATAACAAATTTAATTAAAATACATAATACAACATTATAACATTGAACTCATATAAATTCATACATTTTTTATTTGAACTAAATATCCATACTCATATTTAATTAGGTTATAACGGTCAAAGATGTAATGCTTTTGTTATAAATATACCGAACTTGTTTATTTAACTTGATTTTTGAACAAAGTTGAAAGTTCCATTTGCGATGGTTATTAATAAATGCAACTACTTTTTATACAATTGTCACTAAAATATACAATACAAATTTTCATTACTACTTTTAGCATCACTTGGCAAAAACACTATTTAATGATATTTTCAAGGAGATGGGTTTCACACTAGATCAGTGCATTGTTCAATGTTGTGAGTAATGGACAAGACAAATTTTCTAAAAATTTTCAGTTATTTCTTTTAAAAATAAACTTATTTGTTTATATAAATAGAAAGTTTTAAGGGGTATTTATTGGGTTGTTTGCTAGGCTAAAATATTAATCTAAAAAATAGATTGTTGAACCAAAACCATTTAAGCGTTTTCCCAAAAACCTTTGTGTTTTTATTAAGAATTTAAAACAATTTTGGTAGAAGTGTGAAAAATAAACAAACATAAAAAAGCTTAGTGATCGTTTTTATGTTAAACTATGGGTAACTTGTTTCAGCTTATTATTTATACAACAAGAAAACAAAATAACCCAATTAATGTCATATATAAATTGGTAAATATTTTAAATATGCACTTTAATACAGATGTGGCTCACCCATTAGGGCCCAATAGGCCAGGCCTCACCAATAAGAGAAAAGAGGAACTTGGATAATTAATAGAGACCAAATTCAGAAATTTCAAGTAAAAAATTGTTTTTTTTGATTAGTAAGCAATAACAGTGCACTAAACAAAGACTGAGAACTACTCAATGGACTAGTTTATGCAGCCTATTTCTTACAAATGTTTTATAAGAAACACCATCTTTGGTTTGTGTTGTGGAGGTCCTTTATTCCCTGTCTAAGCTAAGCAATTTCAATGTCACAATATATACTATGGAAGGCCCAATTTAATCTTATTAATACACATAGCCTCTATTCAACTTCACTATGTATCATGTATGTAAACTTTCAATGTGTTATGAATTACTTTATTTTTGTGAATTGTGATGAAATATTATTCAATAATACAATAATGTTATTGCTTTATCTATTAATAAACGTTTTATATTAATTAACCATTATGAAATAAGTAGATTATTAAATAAAAACTGTTTCATAATTTACAATTTGAGGAAAACTTAGTTAAAAGGTTAGGATTTTATTAACAAAACATTTTTTGTACAAATGACAAGAAAAAAAATTAGCCATGGTTGATCCACAAAAAAGCTTGGCTAACTGTTAGTGTAGAAAAGGAAAGCTTGTTTTGGTTTTATAGTTTACTGTTCAATAGTGGAAATGAACATGTGTGGATGAAGGAACTTCACACAAGCTATGAAACTTTCAAGTTAGAGTTTTTAGCAGCATTAGGGATTAATTATTCACATGTTTTGAAACAAGAGAAATTGAGGATGACTGGGTAAAGGGATACTTTTGGATATATAGATCCAAAATCTTTACAACTTTACCCAAACAACTTCACTTCAAAATGAAGATTAAAACATTAAAAATAAAACATTGAAATGATCAATGGTAATCAGTCTAACACTATCATTAGATGTGAATTCCATATGCTTAACAGAATTTTATTTGGTGCTCTCTGAAAATTGGTTTTTGAAACCTAACATAAATTGTTTACTGTGAAGTAATGACAAAAGTCATGAGACACAGTAATTTATTCTAGGCAGTGGTTTATTAGTGACTTATCCATAAGATCTTTATAATCAGTAATCTTCAGAATATTTCTAATCTATTTAACACAGACAGTGGTAAAAAAAAAAATATTGACAGAATTATATGATCACTGACGAGGAAGCCAACAAAAATCCATATACTACAATTACCGTATTTGGATCTTCCAAGGGTTGCTCCAGTTCTGCTTGGCGAAGAAATACATTTCCTCTTGATATCCTCCATAACATGCGTTCAAATGCAGGCACTCTCTCCCTAGGCACGACTCCAGCCACAAATCTACAAAATTAAAAAAGTACTTGAAAACAATTTTAGTTTGTTGTCAAATCCATACTTGAAATAGTTAGGTAACTAATAAGGACTGTGAGGTATAAGAGCACTAGGAAATGCAATAACAACATTTTAAACAAGATAAACAATATTACAGTAACATTACTAGATCATTGATATGATTACGAGAACTCCAAATGTTGGATACAGTGTAGTGATACTGGAAAGAATGTGATGATTTACTGCATATTAAAAAAAGGCTGTCTTTACTTTATATTCCTAAAAGGCTTTATAATCAAGTCTTCAAAGTTCATTTTACAGAGATTTACTTGACTTTTGTACAAAACTTACAAAGATTTAGATGGCATTTTAGTTTGGACAAATATTCAACATATTCCGAATGAGGAACAATGGAAAGAAACTGCCTTGGTCTAACATAATAAATGGAAAAAAGCAATAAAAGTTTTTTGTATTATTGTAAAGCTATTAGTTTTTGTCAACTGTATCAAATTAAAAATATTTTCTTTCTATTTTTGGTTAAAAGTTCATGATGCTCATAACTATAGATTCTGATACTTCACTGATTTTAAAGCTCACATATTTATTACTGAGCCATTTATTATAAATTTTATGAAAATAGTAGCTATGGAGGAAAAATATATAGATTTTTGCTTATGAGCCATTTCAATAATGTGATTTTTAAGTCTGAGTTTCCAGCATTTAAAACTTTTGTAGAAGACAAACCCCTGTATTGATTTTTAAGTCTGAGTTTCCAGCATTTAAAACTTTTGTAGAAGACTAACCCCTGTATTGATTTTTAAGTCTGAGTTTCCAGCATTTAAAACTTTTGTAAAAGACAAACCATTGTATTAATTTTTGGAGAAAAATTTACTCTGATAAGAAAGTTAATTGAAAAGTTTTTGAGGCACGATTTATGATTTTTTCTGATAAAATTATCTTAACTTACCCCAGACGTCCTCTTGATACTTGCTGACCTTCATCGGCAATCAAAGCTTTTGTGAGCGAATCAGCTCCAGCGCCTTCTTGCTGTTGGAAATAAACAGTCTGGAGAAGAACAGTCAAAACAAAACAAGTCGGGAAACAAGACACGGTGCAAAACACACACTAATCATAACACTACAAAACACCAATGGTGCAGAGACAAATGGTCTGCAGGAAACATTTCTACTGAAAGTGTCTGCTTTTGTTACTCTAGCAACTCAAAAGGAAAAATTTATAAAGCGAAAATATCTAATTTGAATATAAATTATTTCAATAAAATTGACAATTAATAATAACATTTAGAAAATTTTGAAGGAGACCAAAACAGGGTTTGAGCTTTTTTTTTGCTTACATTAAAGGTGGTTCTACTTCAAGTCATAAATAACTTGAATTTACATGCTAAAAAGCATGGAAAGGAAATAAGGATATAAAAAACAAAAGAATGAAGAATGTTCTTAAAAATTTAATATAAGAGAAAGATTAGAAGAAAACGAGTGCTATAAAAGCTGATTTTTGTACTCTTTTGATATTTTCTGAGGTTACATAAGAAAATCCTCTTTGGTCATTGCTATACAATGTACCAGAAATTACTTAAAACTGTTCATGGATTGTGAACTGGCTTAAATTTTAGTAATAAAATTTATACAACTGGTATGTTTGAACCATTTTGTTCAATTCTATATAAACCAGATTTTTTTTCTGTATGACTAGCTTAGGTATGTCTAAAATACTAAGCGTATTTCTAAACTAAGGGCCGTTTGTTTATATTCCCTCATAGTTCGCGTGCACGCCGCAACGAGCGCTTGCGTCGTGTCCCGGCATGCCTTGGCAACAACTATGCTCAGTTACAGCTGTGTAGCTAACCTTTGCGTTGTGTTCTGTGCTTGCAAAATGTTCAAGGTTATCAAATCGCCCGCCCCTTGCGAAGTTCGTTCTTTTATACGGTTTTTGTCGGCAAGAAACATGTCTGCTGCAGAAATTCACCGACAGATTTCTGAAGTTTACGGTGCTAATGCCATGTGTGAAGGAAAAGTGCGTAAGTGGGTTCGAGACTTCAAAGATGGCCGCAACAATGTCCATGATGAAACGCGATCTAGTCGTCCATCTCTAATGTCAAACGATTTGCTGGCTTCAGTTGAAGCGAAAATTCGTGACAACAGACGCTTCACGATCACTACTCTCTCACACGAATTTCCGGAAGTTTCGAGGTCTGTGATTTACAAAATTGTTCATAAAAAATTAAAATTTAAGAAACTGTGCTCTCGTTGGGTTCCTAAACTCCTGACGGAGGAGGACAAACACAAGTCTCGAGAGTTCCTTGAATTTTCTGACACGTTATGACGAAAATGGTGACGACATGCTGAGTCGGATCGTAACTGGAGACGAAACTTGGGTTTCGCATTTCACTCCCGAATCGAAACAACAAAGCATGGAATGGAGACACACGCAATCTCCCGTAAAGGTCAAAGCCAAACAGACTTTGTCACAGCGCAAGATCATGGCGTCCGTGTTTTGGGATAGGCATGGTGTTTTGCTGGTCGACTTTATGGAACGAGGAACGACAATAAATGCAGAAGCCTACTGCCAAACTCTGAGGAAGCTGCGCAGAGCGATTCAAAACAAGAGACGTGGCATACTCACAAAAGGAATTTTGTTTCTGCACGATAATGCAAGGCCTCACACTGCCGCTCAGACTCGACCTGCATCGGACTCTTTTGGCTGGGAAGTTTTGGACCACCCACCCTACAGCCCTGACCTTACGCCGAGCGTCTTCCGTCATCTGAAACATCACTTGGGCAGCAGCCGTTATGACGATGACGACGAATTGAAAACGGCCGTGAATCCTTGGTTATCACAGCAAGCGGCAAGTTTTTATGAAGAAGGTTTCCAAAACTTAGTTGTGCGATATGATAAGTGTTTATAAAAACTTGGAAACTATGTAGAAAAATAGATAAAATTATGTAGATTCCAAAAATAAAATTAGTTTTTGCAAATTTCTTTTTGTTTTTTTTTTTTTTAATTTTCAAACGGCCCTTACTTTAAGAATACCCCTCGTAGCAGGGAATCAACATACAAGTATAACGTGCTTTATAATGTAAAAGTATAAATAAAGCATTCGTACTTAATCTGCATGTTTTTATACATTGTTAGAAACATAGGTGGTACTCAATAAACTAATTTTAGTGTCCGTATTTGGTATTTGTTTATTTACTAATAAGTTAAATCGAAAAATTTAAATAAATTGTCCTTTTACCTGTAATTTAGGAAAGTTATTTAAAGATGTAATAGATAATATTGAAAATAGATATTTTCCCTTTTAACATTTTCCTGTCTGTATTTGACACCTTTTATACAATCCTTAGACCAAATGTTCAGACACCAGAACAAAACTATCTAAAACATATTAACCAACACTGAACTAAATGTGCGGTTTAATGACACCACCAAAGATAACGTGTTACAATACAAAAGGAAATTGTGTATGGTTGTTTATATTTAAGAGGAAGTGCAACTGTAAAATGAAAACTGTGTATTGTTTTAGAATTGTGCCTGTAAATGTTAAACAATTATCTACTTTATATATAATGTCATTGTTTTGTGCAACAATATTTTAAACAAACCTACTAAAATTTGTTAGTTGATAATTCAAGAGTAAGTGAAGAACAGAAAATGTATTTATTAGAGATATGCCAAAACTCAAAATTTTCAAATAAAGTTTAGTATTTAGAATAATTAAATTACTTATATGGTTTCTCTCAAAAGTTCAACATAAGTACAAAAGTATTAGGCTTAAAGCCAATATTTTTATTTGATTTTTTCTCTTGGTTTTAATTATTAACATTACTTAATGAGCCTGATAATGTAAATGTAAAATGATTTTATGACTTTAATTTCCTTGGTAGACTAAGGATATCTACAAATTTTTGTTTGGTTTTGCTCGCATTAAAGCCATTGTTGGTGGATGCATTAAAGAATCAGTGACAAGTGTTTAGCAGCAGTTTACTAAAAAGCCCAAATAGTTTGAACATTTTCCTATTCCACATGATGAGAGCACACAAGTGACTTTACTCAACTACTTTTACTCATTAGAGATGTCAATGTTTATTTCAGTATAACTGAAGAGCTTTTATGAGTGAGGAACGTGCATGGTACCACAAAAAAACTGATTTATTTGACGAGGTAGTAAAATGTGACAGACTTGAGTGTATTAAACTCTGTAGTGCACTCTGTTTGTTGTGAATTCACTCAGAAATAGTGGAACTAGTGAAGAAAAAGTAGCATGTTTGGGGGTATAGTGAAAAAAACATCATTGGAGTATGCACCAATTAGAACTTTGTGCAAAGGATTTGAATTTCGCTAAAGTTATGAAGACTGTCACAAAATTAATTAATGGAGTTCAAATAATTATTTTGACTCACTGAAGTTCCACATTGATCATAGATAAACTCAACAGTGAATTTCGTGACATAATTTACCAAGCGAAAGTATTGCTGAGCCGTGGATAGACCCTGGCACGAATTTTTGCACTTTGACAGAAATATTGCTTCCTAGCAATATCTTAAAGAAAAATGAAAGCCTAGTGATTCGTGGCCCTGACTCTCTACCCTGCTAAGCTTTCCTTGTCAATATTACAAAACATTTAAACATCTTGAATGAAATGTCCAAGAGAAAAGATAAAGCAGCCAATGTTCCATATGGCGAAAAAAGATAATTTCAATTAAAACTAAAATTATTTAGGATACAAATTTTGTCCCAAATGGAAAATTGTGTACATTTTCTATCAGTGGCCTTCATAAGCAATCTTCTGATCTACTATTCAAGAATGATTTTTTGTAGAAGTAATTCAGGCCATTAAAGACCAATTTGTGTTCATTGTGCTGATTTTTTAAAAATGGATTCTTGAATTTGTATGTTTTTTCTAGCATTTACCTTTGAATCTAACAAAGCTAATCTTTAAAAAAATGTTTCCACATCTCTAACTAGGTATTCGCTGCATGTATATTTGCACTTAATTTTGATTTTATAAAATCGGTTTATCATAATTACAATATTATAACATGAAGCTAGACAAATTAATCCCTAAGACCAAATACAAAGATAGCAAGTAAATATTTAAAATGTAAAATTCCTAATAATAATCATAATAATAAACAAAAAAATGTAGTAATACTTGTAATAAAATATATACTAGCATGTGACCCACTAATTGTTTTTTGATAACTATTGGCCTCCATACAAAGAAGTTTGAGCAGTTCTAGTCAAATCTGTCTTAACCAATACTTCAAAACTATATTGTAACACAATATACCAAGATGTTCTGTTTATAAGAATGTTTTCATTTATACAGATTGGTTTTGTTTTGCAAAATTTTAAATTTTTAGGACGTTGTTAATAAGGTCTTAACACACACACACATACACACACACACACACACACACACACACACACACACACACACACACACACACACACACACATATATATATATATATATATATATATATATATATATATATATGAAGTTAATATATTACTATTGAAAGTAATTTTATCCACCATTAAGTGCAATGATTTTACCTTGAGTGATGAGGCGCCTTTCGGTCACTTGACCATTGTCGAATCACTGATTATTTTTTCTTAATTTTTCTGTTGCGGATGTTCGGCCCGTCGTGTTGGTAATTGTTGACGTCATATACGTTTCCTCTTGAGTCTTGTGTATTACGTTTTTGAATAGTATGTCTTCTGTATATGTTGTTTGTAGATTCATTAAATTGTTGTGTATATTTTATAAATATGGTATTTTTCTAGTGAGTTTAGTTCTATTGGGTTATTATTTGTTTCAAGTATGTTAGGTTATTTTCGTAATTTGTACCTAACCATACTTGAAATAAATAATAACCCAATAGAACTAAACTCACTAGAAAAATACCACATTTATAAAAACATACACAACAATTTAATGAATCTACAAACAACATATACAGAAGACATACTATTCAAAAACGTAATACACAAGACTCAAGAGGAAACGTATATGACGTCAACAATTACCAACACGACGGACCGAACATCCGCACCAGAAAAATTAAGAAAAAATAATCAGTGATTCGACAATGGTCAAGTGACCGAAAGGCGCCTCATCACTCAAGGTAAAATCATTGTTCTTAATGGTGGATAAAATTACTTACAATAGTAATATATTAACTTCATAAAGTCAGTGCAACGGAAAAACAATGGATAACGTAATATATATATATTTACTTAGTCTCCCATCGGTCATAATTTTAGTTTAAAAATATTTAGAAAAAAGTAATACAAATACATTTTATTAGTAAAAACACTATATTTTCCCATAGTAAAGACAACTTCATTAAAATAATTATTAAAAACCATAAAGAATTTATAAATAATACCTCTACAATTATAAATATCACCTTTATTCACTTTAAATCCTTTATTTATTTATTATAAAAGAAAATTGTTAAATTGCATAAAAGCAAAACAAATATTATTTTATTTAGCTGAATGTTTAGGAATTGTATTGTTAAACTATTTCATCATTATATTAACAATATTTTAACCTGTCTTATAAAATCCAAACTAAACTTGTGTAGTTTATAACAAATATTATAAAAAAATGAGGTAGAAAACCGAGAGTTTATTTTTCAGCTCCATTATTACATAATAATCAATTACTATAGATTGTAGATATGTATTGTAACAGCTACTGTTGAAGAGCTTCATCAGAAACTGAAATATTGTCTAATTTGTTTAGAAAATTTCCTGTTTCCCAAGAAAAACATTTTCGAAAGTTATGCAGGTAAACAAAAAAGCTAAACACAATTGGTTATTGTATAAGAGACAATAAAAAACTATTCACTTGTCACTACCTATTTTTATTCAATGTAGTAGATTCAGTTACTTTTTGTTGAAGATTTGGACAAACATGTGCACTGTCTTTATATATAATAAAGATGTAAACGAATTACAATTTTATACTCTGCTACCCAAGTTTGATTTGTAATGATTGATGGTTTAACCCTTGACTTGATGTTAGGCAGGTGCTCAGTTCCACATGTTTGTTTATCTACACATGATGAGAGTACTCTAAGAGTTACCATTAGTTTGGTATATTTTGTTTTAAATTCTGCTGCACAACACTCAGTATAGACATAGTTGTTGGTCTTCTGATTACCACGTAGATTGTTTTGATTCAATTTTAAAAAATTGTTTCTGTAATATATTTTAAAACAACTATAATTTTACAACTAAATTAAGTTAATTATTCACTGGTACACAAAATTGTATACAAAAATTACTGCTCTATGAACTTTTATGCAAGAGTTTATTTACTCAATCTTGGAATTTGCAGTCTCTTAAAGACAAAACCCTTTTTTATTATCTTATACTACTTCATACAAATGGTGTAAAAGTGCTGTCTAACACTCTAAAATAATAGTCTAATAAATAAGTTTCATCTCCCTAACCCATAAAAACATCTTATATATAATACTTCTTCTTAAATATCCATAAATAACAAAAAATAAACAAAACAATCTTCAAATTATATTAAAAAAACATTTAACCTGTTAGAAATTCTCAAAACATACACCATGCATAGAATTCATTTTACATTGAATAGAATTTATACTATAAATGTGAGTGAAAAATTAAACTAACTAAAGTAAAGAAATGTTTGTCTTGGATTCAGTTACACAAGATGGGAATTAGTGGAGAGCTCTCTTCTAAACACAACATTACACTTAGAGAATTAATGTTCTTCTCTGTGTTAGTCCAAATAAACACACATGCCTTTTTACAAAAAACAAATTATTACAAAAATATGTACAAATGGTTTAATAAGGTAAACAAAAGGGCATGCATTAAACAAAACACTAATATTTCGGAAAAAACTACATACTAATTGCACCGTGAAACAATAATGGAAGAAAATGGACAAAATTATATTAGTCATCAGTTAAATGCACAAAGATGTAAAATGCATATATTGTGAGTAGCTTAAATCTTTCAAACCTATTCATTAAATGAAATATTTCACAAGAGAACAAACCATTTTCTATTTTAATTTACCCGTCAGTTTTGAACTGAATTTTCTATAACAAATTTCTTGACTTTTAAATAATATTATTTATTGATAAATTACACTGGATTAAAAAAAAATACAATCAATATATGCAAATCACATCATTGCTTCACTGCCACCATCAATAACTGTCACAATTTTCTTTCTTATATTTAATTCCAGCAGTATAAACAATGTTTTGCCTGTCTTTAAAAAAAATCATTACAATATCAAGAGCACAGTGGTTCAGTATATTACAATACAAATATTGGAATAAAGCCCAACACCACAAGAATAATCAAAAAGAACGAAAATTACTAGTTACCTAAGATTATACTCTTTTAAGAGGGTTTAAACTTAGGACAACTTGTATATTTTTCATTTTTTGATTATTTTTGTGGTATTGGAGTTTTTCCAATATGTTTATTGTAAATATTAACTAAGTTCATAATTTAGAAAAAAAAGCTATCAGATATCATATCTGATGGTTAAGATTATTATAATTTAACAAGTTAAATGTTTACTTTACTTTAATTTTGTATAAAAACTAGGAATATATATATATATATATATATATATATATATATATATATATATATATATATATTTAAAACAAAATGAAAACAAAACATAATCTTTACAACTGAACTTGGCTATTAGTGGATTTTGTTTATTAATGCTTGTTATTATTTTATCAACAAAATACTGTTTTCCTGTGCCATGTAAGAGAATTAGAAAGAAAACTGCTTTCCCACAACCATATAAATTCAAATAGTTTGTCTAAAATATTTTTTATAAACAATCTGTATAGAAAAACTTACACAATGGTGAATTTTTTAAAATGTTGCCATTTTACAAGTTTCCTGAAAATAATCTGAATAGAAAAAAAACATGATTTCATAATAAAATTTACATAAAACTCACGTTTGCTTGTTTTGATATATTTATATTGTTTAAACTTTTTATATCTAAATTTAATTCTGTCACAGCAAGAGCATAATACCAGATGGCACATATATATTATTAATATATCTTCAATTTACAGTAAACCATTGAAGACCATTTGAATTCATATTTTACAACATCTCAAACATTGTCAAAAAAAAATTATACTAATACCAAATGAAAGTAATACCTTTCTGTGCAATAATTCTTTGACTTATTTTCAACATCTAAATAGCAAATTTCTCTCATTTAACCATGATTTAATTCATAAGATTACATTAAATTAAAAGAAACACAACATTTCTATGCACAAAGAAATATAGTCAAACCTCCAGATAACGAAATACTATATATAACGAATTTTTATCTTGTCCCATGACATTTTAGAAGTTATACTGCTTACTTACCTCCATGTAACGAATTTCGGACCTCTCAATAACGAAGTTTTTTCTTCACTTCAACCAAAGAAATGTAGTGTTGTATAGGCAGCTCACAATGTCATTTCCAGAAAATTGTTTATTTTCAGCAAGAAGGTCAACAAAACCAAGAATGGTAGGCGAAACACATGTCGGAAATTGACTGCATGTTATAGTTCGGTTCAGTTAAGAATGCAGTAACTCATCGGTTAGGAATTCTAAGAACTCAGCATTTATAGATACGCCTACTGTACAGGCCTACAGTACATTTCCATCCTCCCACCATTTTCTTTTATCACTCATTTCAATGTTGCAGTATCATTAGAACACTGTGGCTTTAATGCAAGTAACGGTTGGAAAAGGAAAATTGCACTTTTCATCGACAACTGCCCTGCACATCCGCATGACATCAATTCCAAACTGAAGAGTGTCAATGTATTTTTATTTCCACCAAATGTTACATCGATACTTCAACCACTCGATCAGGGAGTAATACAAAATTTAAAGCTACACTACAGAAAAAGAATTTAAAAAAAGATTGTGACTATAAGTTTTCATAAGCATTAAATAACTTATCATAATAGCCTATACAGAGTAGACCCTATGAAAAATATTGAATATGAATATTTAATACAGTACAATGAAGAAACATTCTGAAAACATCAATAAAACATTTTTAACAACTTGAATTTCAAATAAATTGAGACATTATAAAACATTATCCTATATTAACATTGGCCTATTATACTAAATACGCTCGCGATATTATACTTTATCTCTTTTATTACCATACGTACGTAGTGCGGTATGCGTAATGTGGTAAGATCAGTAAGATTGGGTGGGAGCATTCTTGACAACACAACCTCTCAATAACGAATACCTATCTACAACAAATTTTTTCTCTGGATAATCGACTTCGCTATACAGAGGTTTGACTGTATTTGTTTCTTCTGTTATACATTTTATCCCCTTGAAATTTAGCACTCAACTTTGTCAAAGAGTTGACTATAAGAATATTATGTTTAATATACAGTAGAATGTCGATAATTCGAGGTAGATGAACGGACCCCTTCAGATTACCAAAAACTCGGATTGCACGGAAAAATGTTCCTGTACATTTTAAAAAACAGGAGTTCTAATGAACCCTAACACTATTATTATGAATGCACAAAATATGTTTTTTAGAACTTTATTGATTATAGTACTTACATAAATTAATGTTGCATTAATTAGAATACATTGTTCATCACGGTTACATTTCTTTAGAAAAAGTTAAAAAGGTATTATGAGTCTGCTTATCAGACGGTTTTCAAGCTGTGGTGTCATGTAGACCTCTTAACAAAAGTACATATCTGTTAGCGCGGTGTCTGTTATTCAATATAGCCCATTGCAGTTTCCAAGATAGCCATTTCTTCACCATGACTTATTTTCCCTTCTTGTACTGTCTCGGTCAAACCTTCTACTTTATTCTCGTTGTAGTTTCTTGTACCATTTCAATAGTCATGACATGTGTTATTGTTACTTACTTACATTTGTTCTTACTCATCCATTGACATGCGTCTGTATCATCGACATTTTTACTACCTGGAAATTTCTTGATAAGAAATGTCAAATCTGTTTCTTCTTCTGGATCAATAACAGAGTTTCATTAAGACTCAGGACCTTATTCCATGACTTACATAATATTTCTTCTTTTATTTCGTTCCATGATTTGGTTATACAGTACACAACTTCCTTTACTGTTTTTTTTTGTTTTTATTTTTAGAAAGCCTACAAAGCTTTTTCCCTTTCAGTCGTTTCTAAGAGCCATTGTAAAAGATAACGTCTTTATTTTTTTCATACATTCCAGAACACCCTGATCCATCGGCTGGATTAGGCTCGTAACATTTGAGGGTAGAAATAGACAGATATCATCAGTCCACATTCATCTTCATCGAGATGCGACAGTGCATTGTCTAACAGTAAATTATTTAAATTTCCTTTCAAATAGATAAAATAGTCTGAAATAAAAAAAGGCTTTTTAACAGAATTTTGAAATATCGGGACTCGGATTTTCGAGACTCTACTGTATTTTAATTATATTTAGTAATAAATATTTTATAAGTGTATTTATAGGTATAAATGGGTCTGTTATAAAACATTTTGGAATGAAATTAACTATTTCTATTTAGTTTAACAGAACAAAAGTGTTTTAAATATAGTAAAAAATTACTTACATTCAAAATATCCAAGTTAAGCTCAAAATGAAAACTTCAAAAGTTAATTAGGAATAAATTAAATTTTATTAATTCCAAAGAGAATAAGCTATAGAAATATAAATTGAGATAAAAAACATTTAAAAACACTAAATAAATAAAGTATCAAGAAATAATAAAAACATAATGATAAATATGTGTTAAAATGTTTAATTGTAACAAATATAATTATATTAAAACAAAACAAAATATTGACAATTTAATTATGCTTTTAAAAATGTTTAATTGTCTTATAACCTAAAGACCTCTTTCTTTAATGTGAATTTGAAAAGTTAATTACTTTTTTCAAAAATTATTCAAAAACATACAAATATCAATAATCATGCATCAGTGCCCACAACACAAGTTGGAGTGCATATTTATCACCAAGGAGATCAGACCTTACCAAGGATATCAGGTAATTAACAAATACCCAACAAGAGTTAGATTGCAAAAATTTGAAGATAAAATAATGATTTTAAAATAGATAAACAGAATTTTAATACAATAAATAATAAAACTTGGGACAAGTTATATACAATAACCTTTTATTTCTAACTGTAACTTGATATTGCCTTGCCATAAAATTTACATTCATAACAGATACAAGTTGTGGTGATTGAATCTGATTTATGTTATTTGTAATTTAACATAAGAAAACAGAAAATTATGAAAGTACAATATATTTAAACCACAAATCATTAAACGAATTCTGATTATTAGAAATACAAATGATATAGGCTACTCCAAAATTAAAAATAACACAAATATGATGGTTGTGGTTACTCAGAGAGTAAGGAACATTTCTGTCTGACGCCGCTAGACGCGCGCCGATCTCGTACATTTTGGTGCGTGCGCACTCGGCAACTCAGTATGCGTCCAGCAGTGAAAACGGGAACATTTCCGCATTGCCTGGTTTTTTCGCAATTTCAACTAAAGTTGTGCGCTGTGATTGAAAATCCCGCCAGTTGTGAGGTGCGGTCAGTGATACGGTTTTTGTTGGTAAAAAACTTGAAACCAATAGACATTTATCGCCAAGTGTGTGAAGTTTACAGAGACAATGTAATGAATGAAAGTTCTGTGAGAAAATGGTGCATTCAGTTTAAAAATGGCCGAACTGACGTTCATGACGAAGCGAAGAGCGGACGCATAAGCATTGTGACTGATGAATTGGTCCCTAAAGTTGATGAAATGGTTTGCGAAAACCGCCGATTCACGATAACGGAGCTTTCGCTTTGTTTCCCACAAGTTTCACGGATTTTGTTGTTTGAAATTGTCACACAAAGGTTAGGGTACCACAAATTTTGTGCAAGATGGGTGCAGAAAATGCTCACTGACCGCCATAAAAGTCAGCGAATGGAGGCAAGTTTGACATTTCTGGATGCCTACAACAGACATGGTGATTCACTACTGGATCGCATCATAACTGGTGATGAGACATGGGTAAAACACGTTAATTGCAAAACGAAATTCCAGTCTATGGAGTGGGGGACACACAAGCTCCCCCAAAAACCAAGAAAATGTTTGTAAACATTTTCAACGAGGAAGATTATGGCGACGGTTTTTTGGGACAGGCAAGGTGTGCTTCTTATTGACTTTCTTGAACGTGGTGCAACAATAAACTCTGAGCGGTACTGTGAAACTTTGCGCAACCTTAGGAGAGCAGTTCAAAACAAGCGCCAAGAGAAATTGACGTCAAAAATTTTGTTTGTGTATGACAATGCCCGACCTCACTCCTTGAGTCATTCAAATGGAAGGTTTTTCCTCATCCGGCCTATAGTCCTGACCTTGCACCAAGCGATTTTCACTTGCTTCCAAGAATGAAGACCTGGCTAGCAACACAGCGCTTTGACGACGACGCGGAGCTCAAAGTCACTGAGTGGCTGACATCGCAGGCGGCAGATTTCTATGATGAAGGAATTTCAAAGTTTATCCACCGCTACGATAAATGTCTCAATTTGTTTCTACTACGTAGAAAAGTAGTATTTTAGTTGCTCTTTCAGATGTATATAATACAAATTCTTTATTGTACTTATTTTTTTTTTTTATTCAAAAACGTTCCTTACTTTCTGAATAGCCCTCGTATTATTGTACAGTATTTTATAAAATGTTGCATATAATGTGATGATAATTTTAAAAGATTTTGTAACAGTTATTGTAATTTTTGTTCGATTGTTTGAACTTTGATTTTAAATTTAGTGAAGCAATAAAGAGAAATTTTTAAGTAAAATTCTTGCCTGTTTTTCCAAATAAAACAAAATTTTTGAAGTTTTAGTTTTTTTGCTACTTTTAGTCACATTTTTCATAATTAAAATATCTAGAAGTTTTGTTTAAAAATTGTATTAATCCCAAAGTTCATGTGTCTAAACAATAAAACCTGTTTTTTCAACACCAGAATTGTTGCTTTTGCCAGATTTCTCAAAAGCTATCAGTAATTAACTTTGTTGGCCTCAGAATTATTTTTAAAAACAATCAGTTTACAAACCGTATAAGAAATCAAAGTCACTCCATTTTATAACCTAATATGGTATGGTCTTACTTTATTCTAATATGTGATTGGCTGACAAAGAGTTTTTGGTTTCATTATCACCAAAGTATCATACTTTGAAATCAAGTTTGTAAAAATTATCATGAATCGATGGTTATGATAAATATATTTAAAAAACCTGTTTGGTTGAAAAAAGAATTGGATATTTACATATTTGTTTATAGCTTTTATTACATTAATTAAAAAAAAAACTTTTAATGATAGTAACCTATTTTATAAATTATTCTACACCAGTTGACTAGTTACAGTTTAAAATATATTACTATTATCATATATTTGCAATTAAATAAAACTGTCAGTTAAGTCAGTTTACAAACAATTAGAAAAATTGTTGTTAAATATCAACAAGTAATATAAATGAACTTCATAAATTCTGAATTTAATAAGATTAATTCATGCTTAACCCTAAGCTTTATTTCATATTTACCTCTTGGAAAAAGGCATGAGTTTTTTCCAACAGGAACTTTAGCTCAGTCAGTTCCAGATAGTTGTATTTCAGATTGACTGCATTATGACTTGACTCTAAGATTTCAGTTTCAGTTCGTTCTAAGTGAGCCTAGTTTTAAACAATTGAAGTATAATCATTTAGTAAAGTATATAATATTAAAAAGTGCAGAGTTCAAATACCCTGATATTAAATTTTGTATGATATTAATATTTATATACATAATGGATTTATAGATTAAAAGACAGAACAAAATTGACAGAAAAGAAATTTTGCTTTGGAATAGATTATGTCGAAGTCAGTGGCATAGGCAAGAAATTATTTCGGTGGGAGGGATCATAAATGGAGTAGGGGGAGTTAAACCACCAAAAAAATAAGGATCTGGGCGTGCTATTTCAGAGAGTTAAAAACAAATATAAACGATACATTTACACTAACAATGCATGAAACCCTTTATTAACTCAAGGTAAATACTGAAACAACAAACATTTCAACTAAGCCAGTAAGCTTCTGAGTTTATCTTAAGGCGAAAATTCTTCTCTTCCCTGATCTTGCCATCTTGTCAAGTAACTCGTCTGCTTTTTTGGAAACTGGAAAATGCACCAGTAGTAGAGGTAATCCCTTAGGTCGATCATTTTCCAAGGAATATGAGGTATGTTTTAATCTTCTTCAGTGATGAAAATGATCTGTCACATTCAGCTGTAGATACTGACAAAGTTGCAAGAACCCGCAACAAGTAGTTTATGTTACAGTAGTTGATCACAACTGTCCAAAATGGCCATAATTTGTTTTGGTTTATCATTGTATTGTACATCAGACCATTTTCTACACCACAATAGCTACTCAGATTCAATAATTGATTGTGATTCTCTATCTTCATAGAACAGTTTAAGGTCACTTAATGACTTTAAAATTGGTTGCATCTGCATTTTTTTGGCAATAGTGGATCAAGGGTTATTAACGGTGGTTTGTTTGCACCAAACTGATCTACAATACCAGAAATCAGTGTGTCTATGCATGGTATGAATATTGTTCTGTAATATTACTCTGAATTGATGTGAGGGGTATGGTCTCTCTTTGTTTGGGAGGACGGATTGTTGAGGAATATTTATTTTGTAACAAAGTGACCTTTCATAAAGGTTTGTGACTTCTTAAATAATACAGAAAAAGGCTTCAACAACATTTTACTTGCCTTCTTTATTCGTTTGACGTAGATGGCTGGTGATAAATAACTTTTTTCAATTAACTCGATTTTTTCAATGGTACTTTGATAAGGGCAAAGTGAGGCTAAATAAAAACTCGAAGTAACTAGTGAGATGCAGAAACTACTCTCCTTAATTCCCAAGGAAGATTTGTGGCTGATGATGATACTGGCCTGCTACTTTCAGACAACTCCTGAAGAGTGGCATTATAGCTGGAATGAGCTCTAAAAATGTATTTATGGTGTCCAGCCACTCAATTAACCTAGTTTCACACAATCCCAAAAGCGAGTTTTTTTTACTTTCAGGGAATAGGTTAGAAATATTGGTCTTAAATGCATCATTAGCCTTTAAATTATTCATAAGAATGTTTGATATATCAATTACAGTAACCAGACATTTTCTTACACAAGAAGCGTTAAGTGAATAACTGCCCAAAGTTTAACCTGTGGCCCATGTAGTGATCATATGCAGGATTTGGATAAAGAGGCTGAAATCTTTGCCAACAACTTCAGTCAAATCTAAGGCTAAATTACTACATATTTGCAAAATAACTGCAAAAAACTTTGTCAGATAAATCAAAGATCTGTGTAAAAAAAAGAAAATCCATTTTTAGAACTGCCTTAGCATCTTTTGTACATAACAAAAATGGCTCCATCCCCGAGACATCGATTGTTTCATAGCCTACGATTGAAAAACAATCACAACTATTTATGCCATGGACGAGTTTTCTTTGGATAAAATTTTCACAAACATTAATAATCTCACTTTGCACATCAGGGCCTTAATAAGGTGCATTTCCTGCATACTTACATGAATGTTTCATCAGTTTCATCAATAATGGATCTCAAGTAACTCATGATTTTGCTCCTTTTCCTTGGCCCTTTTAGGTTCAAATAGAGTTGGTACATCACTTACTTTACCACTGTAAACTCGGAAGACGTTTTTGGCAAACATTGTTGAAAATTTAGTCCAAATTTTCTTAAATATGATTTGAAGGAAAAACACTCAAATATTTCAAAACCATTTTAAAGTCCAATGAGTTATATTAGTTGAAATAATTATAAAGAAGTTATAATAATTATATAGCAATAACATAAATAGTTGCAAGAAACTGAGGCTACAACAAAGACTTATATTAATTCTTGAATTTTGTAGTCCATTACGTTCGGTTGAATCTTATTAATCACTTAAACAATAGTTTATGACTATCCGAACTTTGAATTTAGTAAATTTGTTAAAACTTACTGAGACAGAACGTTTTCGATCGCTATGTGCCGATCTTAATCAGTGTCTTCTGCTTGGAGATGTTGGGTCAAGCGGTGACGGTTTTAAAGGTAGGTTTTCGATAGTATCAAAGTATATGTGTGATTTGTTCGTTTAATATGTTTGTACTTTGTGTTTTTGTGTGTCTGTAAATTTCATATTGTTCTAGTGTGTTGAGATGTTGTCGTTTTTTGTTGGTGTGTAGGATTTCTAGGTTTTGGTAAATGTCTGTGTATTTGTGTCCTGTATCTTTTATGTGGTTGTAAAATGTTGAGTTGGTGTTCTGTTTGTGTTCTTCGACTCTTTGTTTAAAGCTGCGACCTGTTTGTCCAATGTAGAACTTGTTACATTCGTCGCAGTTCAGTTTGTATACGCCTGGTGGTTGTAGTTTATCCTTGTTGTTGTTGTGTTGTATTTTGTATTGTAGCTTGTTATTAGTTTTGTATGCTATTTTGTATCCTGTTTTTTGAAATTTGGCTATTTTGTTTGTTGTTTTGTTAATAATGGTAATTTGATGTATTTGTTTTCCCTGTCTGTAGTGTTAATTTTAGTGTTTTTTTTGTATTTTGTGCCATAGTTTGTCTATTTTTGTGGTTTTGTATCCATTTGTGTATGCTAAATATTTAATTGTGTCTGGTTCTTTGTTTATGTTTTCTGTGGTCATTGGGACTTCTTTAAGTCTATGGAGCATGAATCTGAAGGCTGCGTGTTTGTGTTGGATAGGGTGGTTTGAGATGTTGTGGATAAGTGTGTCTGTCGTTATGGGTTTCCTGTAAATGTGAAGCTGTGTTTTTGTGTGTGGCTTTTTGTTATGGTTAGGTCGAGGAAGTTTAGGGATCGGTTAGTTTAAATTTCTGTAAATTTACAGACACACAAAAACACAAAGTACAAACATATTAAACGAACAAACACAATACAAATCACACATACTCTTTGATACTATCGAAAACCTACCTTTAAAACCGTCACCGCTTGACCCAATATCTCCAAGCAGAAGACACTGATGAAGATCGGCAAAACACTAAAAAGGTGGAATTGAATCATAAAAAATGTTGGATAAAATCTAGGACATGAGTTAACTGTTGCTTCATATTTTTTACTCCATAGTGAGAGAAGTTTGTTAAAATATAAATGATGCGACAACAACCCGTCATCACTTGTGTGGATAGAACTCAAATGTACCCTCATTCATAGTCGAAGTGTTAAGATCGCCAAGATGAAAGATGTAGTTTCAAACAACCACTTGGATGTGGTCTAGTCATGTATTATAGTTATAGAGTGTACATAGTTTGCTGAGCTTGCCACCCATTTTAATCAGTACAAAATTATTTAAGCTTAATAATTCTAATAAAAATTATATTCTAATATTTAATAGTATTTTAAATAATTGTTTTAGGTGCTGCAGTTATTAATATGGTCTACCACTTTTTAACCCCTGAAACCTTTCAAAAAGGAGTCAATTTATATCTCGTAAACAAGTAAGTTGTTAAGCCATAGTGCATACAGAAAAATCTTTTGACCAAAAAATTATGAATGTAATTTTGTTGACCACATCTCAACACACAAGAACAATATGAAATTTACAGATGCACAAAAACACAAAGTACAAACATATTAAACGAACAAACACAATACAAATGACACATACTCTTTGATACTATCGAAAACCTACTTTAAAAACCGTCACCGCTTGACCCCAACATCTCCAAGCAGAAGACACTGATGAAGATCGGCACATAGCGATCGAAAACGTTCTGTCTCGGTAAGTTTTAACAAATTTACTAAATTCAAAGTTCGGATAGTCATAAACTATTGTTTAAGTGATTAATTATATTAATTGAAAGAGTTACCAGTAATATTTACAAACACAAACCAGAAATAATTTTTTGTACTAAAGATTAGTACAAATAAATGTTATACAAAAATACTGAAAATGGTACTAAGAAACATTTTGATTGTTAAGTAAAAAAAATTATTTTAATAAATCTTCTCGGTTCAAGTTTTATCTTTATTTATGAAATTAAGAAATTTTTTCAAATTTTATTCCACTTCCACCATTACCTTTACTTTAAAAAACATCAATTATTTTTATATTTATAAATCACAAATTTATTCTACTTCAAATTATACACAGTAAATTATTTTCTAGCAGCAACATGATTCCAACCATCATTTTAATTATAAAAAGCAGACTTTCTTAACCCTTAACTGACACCATACGTCTCAGAGACGGTCGCGAATTTAAAAACCCGTGTATCTTCCGCCTACGATTTTTTGTGCGTCCCCAACCCGTCTACCTTTCAGGTGAGTGGTATAGTTTGTGTAGTGAAGGTCCTGTTTGTTTTTGTATGCGTTTGCCTTTTCCAAAGCCATTTTAGTGTAGTGCGTCCCATTCTCCCGTCTCTCAGACCTATCGTGTCTGTTAAGTAACATTATTCGTTCATTCCAAACTTTGTATATAGTGTTTTTAGTGTAAGTGTGTGCTTTTTTACGTTTCTTTTTTAATAAATATGGATTATCAAAACCCTGATAAACCTGGTCCATCACATGGAAGACCAGTTATGAACTTAGTAACTGTGAATAGTGATGGGTTTAATAACGATCTTGAGAATTTGGTGTATGATGTTTTGGAAGGACCTTCAGAACCTGATCCATACGACAGCGATAGAGATCCAGATTATCAATATGATAGCGAACACGATTCCGAATCAGAACAGGAGGGCGAAGAAAATGATGATGTGTACCAAGAGTCGTCTAACGAGCATCCAGGTGTGATAGATTCTTCTAGTATTGAACCCCTGCTTCTAGAAGATGGTTTTTTCTATGGAAAAAAATACGTAACAGAACACAATTTAAATGGAATAAAGTGCACCAGCCTCTAAATGTTAGAACAAGAAGGCATAATATAATTGTGCAGTTACCAGGTCTAAAAGCTCCTGCAAAAAAATTGGGAACTAACCCTACTGTTAAGGACGTGTGGGGACTTTTGTTTTCTAATGACATTTTGAATGAAATTATTATGTGGACAAACAAAAAGATTACTTGGATCAGGAGTAATTTTTCAAAACCTCAATCTTACTCATCTGATTTGTATATGATAGAGTTGAAAGGTTTCATCGGACTTTTGATATATACGGCTATTTTCAAATCTAGCAACGAGTCAATTGACAGTTTTTATTGTACTGATGGAACAGGTCGAGACATATTTCGTTGTACAATGTCCAGAAATAGATTTTTATTTTTGGCATTACGATTTGACAACCCTGTTGATCGTGAGGGAAGGAAAGATGAGGACCCTACAGCTGCAGTTTCCAAAATATTTAATAAATTTTGTGAGAACTCCCGACTCCTTTATTCTCCTGGTCCAACGATGTGCGTTGATGAAATGCTGGTCTCTACGACATTGAAATAGCTTTACATTATCACAAATTACGATGTTTAGATTACAAAATAAATATTTTAAAGAAAAAATAATTTTCCGGTAAAGAAAATTTTTTTGTTAGTAATATTAAATTATTTTAAATCGATTTTAAGCATCACTTTGTAAAACGCACTAATATATTAAGATTATGTCATTAAAATATGTTTTTAAAAGTGTTTAATGATCACTAATTCCAAAATACATAATGGTGTCTGTCAGACGTATGGTATTTGTTAAGTAATGTTTTAACATGGTGTTAGTTAAGGGTTAATCATTCAATAATATAATGAGAAAATTATATAGTAAATCAAGTGTAGGATGTAATACAAGAAATAATGGATTGGCAAATAAAGAAAATAATAATTTTTTTATCTGTATATAAGATTTGTTGATAGCACAGTGACTGATCATAAAAAGCAGTTCATTCTGAATGTGTGACTGACAGAGCTAATTATGTCTCTTTTTATAAAGTATTGAATGATAATATTTTTAGTAATGAAGTGGCATTTTAAATAGCATAATTTTTATTTCAATTGCTTTCTTTTTAATGTTTTAGATTTAGGGCATGTCACTTTTTCCTGTGACATCATTTTCATTTAAATTTAATAATGAATTATTAACAAGATATTTCATTTTTGTCACCTGTCAAATTAGAAGCAGGAAACGAGAAAACAGTTATATTTTTTAATGTCTGTATTTAGGTTGGATCTAATTGAGCTCATGCTTATCAGAGATTTATAGGGATGACAGAATGAGTTGGGCTTTATTTGGATTGAGTAGGAGAATGACAGAAATACCTTGATAAGTTCTCACATTAAGCACTTTTAGATTGGGTTTTTGTCTTTTTTGTTGAAAAGACCAATCATGGAACTATAACAAGGTAACTTTGTCATTATCCTATCCAATATACAAGATTTTTTAAAAATAAAAACAAAAGACAGATTTTGTGAGTTTAGAAGAGTCTTTTTGTGTCATAATTTGCTTTTAAAGATAGTGTCTTTTAAATTACACAAAATCTGAAAGGGATTACAATCAGGTGAGCCATGTATAGTTCTACAATATAGTTAAATTGTTTGAGAATAATTTCAAACTATTAAGTAGTCAACTAAAACCAACAAATATGTCAATGTTGTAGATATTGGGATATGTTAGAAAAAGGAATGATTGCCTCAAGTATGTTTATAGAGAGCCTGATTTTAAAAGTCATTAAACATTGTTTGGGGTTTTTTAAATCTCTTAAAATAAACTGACAGTCTGGTAAAGTGAAATAGTTCAATTAATGGTTATTCACTTTTATGATTAAAGAACAAAAGATTATTCACTTTTGTCAAAAAGTACCAAAAATAATTATCTTCTAGTAATAAATCATGAATTTATAGTCAATGAACAGTAAGAAACAGAAAGTTATAGGAAAAGTTACAGTAGATTAATTTCAGTTATATCTTCAGAGTCTACCATATTTCAGTATTTCAACTACTACTTAAGTTTTTAGCTTGGATTGACAAAGTTCATGGACAAAATTCAGAAAAGCTGAAGATAATGAAAGACTACTTATTTCAAAGTAAATATGAAAATATTTTATCACATACTTACTTCAAGGTCAATAATTTCACGAGGATTTGGTGCTAATGGATTCACTGGTGATTCAGGAATGTGTACTTTATCCTTTTTCACTTCTGCTTCGATATATCGCAGCTTTCGTTCCATCTCATCACAACGACGTACTTCAGAGACAAACTTACGCTGAAAGGCATTCACTTCAGAGTTTAGCTGTAATAGTAAGATATTATTATTAAAACGTTTTTACTATTTAATTCAAAATTTTAACAAAAGTTATTATTATTTGATTGGTTTCTTATCAATAAACATTTTGTTTACAAACTATTGACAAATTTTGTGCAGAGTGATAAAATCTAAATAAATGCAAACTTATATTCAAGGCATTATTTTTCTCTGCGTTACAAAATTGTGAACGTAATATACTATAAGTTCAATCAGAAAGTTCCCTAAATGTACTCAACACAAGTGTTTGAGTTGACCAGTTTAACCCATAAAAACTTCATGGTAAACAGTCTTAGTTATGTCAAGTGGATACTGTTTCAAATTCAATTTATACTGTGGTGCAGAAGTAGCTCAAAACTAAAGGGAAGATTAGGTTTTAGGGTCCCGTTCTAGATATGTTGTCCATTTTAAGAGCCTAAAGTCACAGGTATTTTTCAACAATCTATTTACCAGCAAAGATCTGCTTCCTCATTTGAGAGATTATGTTGATTTTAGAGCTACTGGCAAAGGCAGAAAATTAGGAGATTTTTGGAAGGATTCAAGGATTTGTCCAAAGAGCCAAGAGGCACTTTTGATTCAGAAGGTGAAATGGAATGACAAGTGTGTCACTGTTGGGACAAATTTTAACACTGTTAATCCCCTGCATCATTCATTATGAGGAGCAGGACGTCAAGGCAGAAGGTTTGTTCAACAAGAAAATGTCATCAAATATATGGGTGGAGTGACCCCCCATGATTGGTTAGTTGGGAAGTATAACTTCTATTTGCGGTAACAAGTATTACTGGTGTTTATATACACAAATGCTTGACATGACAATTGTAAATGCCTGAATTCTATACAGGTGACTTGCTATCCACGGATTCTTTTTGAATTTAGAAGAAATATCGCTATTGCATATTTGAAAAGAAGCATTCAAAGCACGGGAGAGCAGCCAATACATTCTTTTGAACATCCATCATCCATCACAGATGTCAGATACAATAGAAGAGGTCATTTTTCATGAAGACGAAAAAAAGGAAATGTTAAGGAGAGAACTGCAAAGCGAAGCCTCTCACTTTTTGTAAAACGTGTAGGGTAACTTTGAGTAAAGATAATTTCATCCTTTATCACATCAAGGAATGATATATTTAATTTTCAAGTTTATCATTTGATTTCGACAAAATAATTTTTAGTATTTTAAAACAAAAGTGGTCAATAATTATTATTATATAAAATATTGCTTCTGAATATATTTTCATAATTAGTGCAATGTTACTTCATTGACCCAGCATCTTATTTTTAGGACCCCTCAGCAATCGTAACAGATAAGAGATATTTTTGTAAAACTATACATGTGGTTTCTCTACGAATTTATTAAACAATTTAATAGCAATCTTTTTAAGAAAAGTTTTTTTTTATCATGGGCATAAATAGGTTGGTTGAAATTAGTATTCAATTTTTAAAGGACATTCCATTATTGATAAAATGTTTTCTCCAGTAGATGAGACTCCTGTATAAATTTGTTGTAAAGCTAGAAATTATTTGAATGCAACATTTAGAAAAACTAAAATGTTCAAGGAGGACCGATAAATTGGCTGACAAAATCACCTGATCTAACGCCAATGGGGTAATTATGTGTGGGGAAATATAAAATAGCTGGTATATACTAAAAAATAATTACAAAGAATTAAAGTCAATTGAATGCAATCCACAGATTAAAATATAATTAGAAAGTGTTGGTCTGTATAAAACTTAAAAACCAATGGACTACGAATGCATAGTGGAGAATCTAATTCTTATGTACATTTGTAACTTAATTTGTAGTCTCTAAGTCGATATTAAAAAAAAAGAATCAATATACTACTATTTTTCTATCTAAGCATTCAGCCATTCAAATATAAATATAAAAATTATTAAAACATATTATTTTAAATAACTGTTTTTAGGTTAGTTCGTATATTACCTTTTAAACATTTTAATTATATTATTTTATTTATTGTACATTATTAAGATAAATGCCATTGAATTAAAAAAAAAATCAATTTATAGACTAATAAATACTGTATATTACTTTTTACTGAGAATAAATCTTACAAAATGTGAATAAATTACAAATTTACATCGGTTCACTAATGATTTTAATAAGTAACTTAAAACACAACAACTTCTTAAAGACAAATGTTTAGTTATAACACAACCCTTAGTTATAACTACACACAACCTAATTGAAGCAACAATTAATGCAGACAAATGTAAATGTGAATATTTTTCATTATCAAGAATTTTGATTATACCTACTGATCCACCAATAAAATTTAAATGACTGCAATTCCCAATTCATTTCCCACTTGCTATTGCAGTGCAACAAATAAAGGATAAGGTCAATATGGTAACACATGGGCAATAGGTTTATAAAATACAGGTATATGTTTCTCACTTAGTCAATTGTATTTGCATGCTCTTAAGCTAGTCGTCCATTGGGACCGGAAAGCTGCGAACTGCGAAGCGACGAAATCTTGCGAAAACCCTTTGTCCGAAATCGGTCGAATGCCATCGTCTATTGATCAGCTCAGTTCGTCCGAATGCGTAGACGAGATGGCTCTTCGGAACATTTTAGATGATGATTCTGACGACGAATTAGCATTGGAATTATCACCTTTGATTTATTATCGACGAAGGCGATATAGACGAAAGTGGGAAATGTGGGTGAATCAAATTTTCGTAAAAAGAGAAGATTTTGGCGAATTTTCTCATTTGTGGCGTGATCTTCGGATCGATGATAATCACCACTTCTCCTATTTTCGAATGACAAAGGACACTTTTCAATACATTGTTGACATCTACTCAAAACTCGAAAAATTCAGTAATTTTCGTGTGGCGATCTCTCCACAAGAACGGCTGGCTGTTACATTAAGATAAGTGGGGGAAAAATCAAAAAACACTAAACTTTTTAAATTTTTTTACCCTTTTATTTTTTTAAATAATTTCTCACTAAGCAAGGATAGTTAAGTAATAACAATACTACTGCGTATGGACAAACGTGTTACAAAAAATGTAAGTACTTGTTTAATGATTTAAATGAAGGTCCCACTAGGATAAAAATCGTGAAAATAGGAAGACGCGTTGTACTGGCCCCCGGAGGAATCATCAGTAGAATAATTTGGCATAGAATGTGAGGAAGTTTTCGGAGATTGATGCAATTCATCAATCACAACGACCATAATCTTTTTGCGCAGAAACAGTTTTCTTGCTTCTGGAATATCATGGAGATGAGGCAATAAACTCATGAGGAACTGATAGTCTTCATCTTGAGTGCGAACTGTTTTTTCTTCCTAGTATTTTACTTTTTTTTTCAATTTCGAGTAGTTTTTCATCAAACTTTGACAGCTTGTTTTTTGACCTAATTTTTTTTGGTGGGCTTTTAAACATTTTCGTGGCACTTGAGCTGGTGGATGCTTGTTGCTGACTATCAACATTCTCACTTGTAGGTACGAGTAGATCTGCATTGCCTAGATCATGACAACTCTTCGCACTTGTTCGTCCGAAAAATCCCAGCCGAACGGGATCGCTTTGCACTTCGCACCTATATGCACGAAAACTGACGAATGATGCGGGCCCAGTGGACGCGGTCCCGCACCTGGTCACGTGTTTGGATCGTTCGTGCGTTTTCGGTCGAATTCTGATGAACTGATTTCGCAACTTTTCGCAGATTTCCGCTCCCAGTGGACGAGAGGCCTTACACTAAAAAGCCAAAGAACTTATTCGTTTTTGCAGAAAACAGCAAAACTAAAAGTACTAGTATTAATTTAGTATTGCAATAAAGTGTTATTACCTACACCTCTAATTCAATAATTACAATTCAGTTCAGCACAAATGTTTATTTTTTTAGTTATTTTTGATTTGGGAAAACAGATTCAATGAACTTTTTATAACATAACCAATTAGTGAATATGGTTACAAACATAAACACAATGTGAAAATAAAAACAATACATGTGACAATAAATATACAACCAATAATGTCATATATTGGTGAACGAGATTGCACAGGAGTTAGCCATTTTCTGTAGAAAATTTACACTATTTCCAGCCAATTTCCTTGTGTTTTAATTTCAGGGAAATTGATATTTGAAAATTATTTTTAAAAAAAATTTTGTTTGCTATTGTCATTATTTTTTGTTTGTAGTTGACGTTATTTACACCAATTTTCTCAGAATTAAATTTTCTACAAGTTTTATTTAAACTCATAATGCGTTCATTATTTATTTTACAACGATAAAAAACAGGGGGGTTTACAGGGATTTATTTCTGTTTTACCTCCAATATCTCAAAAACTACTTAAGACATGGCTTAGACACCAAGCATTAAACCAAATAGATATGAAACTACCATTATTGTCTCTTAACTGGTGCCCAAATACTTTCACTAAGATCTATCTCATGGGAGGAGTTAAAATCAAATCAAAAACTTTCACTAGCATTAACTTCTTAAGATTAACTTCTTTTCAGTACTTTTTTCTACTTTTTAAATATAAATTGATCTCCTGCAATATTTGTTTTTTTTCTGTAAAAAACCTTAAATAGAATCATGTCAGAATCCTTCTTTCAAAGAAAGAATTTTGAAAGGATTTTTTTTTGCAAAATTAGGTTTCTCAATCTTTATAGACCTCACTCTACTTACTTACATCTCTGAACTGAACAATTCCAGCCTCCCCCAAGGTGGCAACGGAAGAGTAAGCAGCTTCAGGTTGTATGAAGAGCTGGCACAGTGCCATCTCTTCACTGCGGAACATAGCTCCCATCTTGTTTCTGAAATAGAATATTTAGTATTAACTAATGGTATTAATATACTATTAATAATAACTATTAATTGGTAGTAACTGATATGTTTGAAAAGTAGTTACAGTATTTAAATTTATTTATAACCTAATACAGAGACACTAAGGATGTTATATTTTTAAGGACTTCAATTAGTTGTAAGGAAACAACAAATTTATTAAACAGAATTATAAATTTAATAATTGCATTTATGATGCACTCTCAAAAATTCATGTTGCTGCACCACTACCAAATTTATTTTATTTGTAAGAATATCGAAATAGTTAAAAATATTTATTGCTTGTTGATCATCAAAATATTTCCCATTAATGCCTTATTTATTTTATTGCTAGAAATGTCAGAGCATAGTACTGTTTATTGTTCTTTATCTAAACAATTATCATGAGCATATAATGATATCTGTGTAAAAATACAGAAAACGTTTTACTGTAGAATTAGAATGGTAAAGATCAAAAGAAACAGGACACAAATACACAGACACTTATCATAATTTAGAAATCCTACCCATCAACAAAAAAGGACCACATCTCAACACACTAGAACAATATGAAATTTACAGACACACAAAAACACAAAATACAAACATATTAAACGATCAAAACACAATACAAATCACATATACTCTTTGATACTATCGAAAATCTACCATTAAAACCGTCACCGCTTGACCCAACATCTCCAAGCAGAAGATATTTATGAAGATCCGTACATAGCGATCAAAAACGTTCTGTCTCAGTAAGTCTCAGTAAGTTTTAACAAATTTACTAAATTTAAAGTTCAAATAGTCATAAACTATTGTTTAAGTGATTAATTAATTCAATGCTTGATGAACAAATTATTTATTCAATTCCTTCTATTAGCTTACACTCTTCTCATATATATATATATATATATATATATATATATATATATATATATATATATATATATATATATCTTTTACAAATTTTGTACCAATTTTTAATCATTAATAAAATACCGTATGTATTTATACATACAGTATATCTATACCAAATTTTGTACAAATTTTTAATCATTAATAAAATACCGTATGTCTTTATTCATCCAATTAAGTTCAAATATGTTTTTTTAAACCTGTAGTGGATGACAATTGATGTTTATAGTTTTTTCAAGTTAAATTTAAAAAAGTTGATGTCTCTGTCGCATTCGAACTGAATGACATCATGTTTGAAATCCAACACTTAGGCACTGAGACAACTTCCCCATGGCTAGAAATCTGTTACTTAAATATGTATATGAAATTAAATATATATATATATATATATATATATATATATATATATATATATATATATATATATATATATATATATAATAAATTTAAAATATTTCATAAACAAGAAACCTTTAATGAATATATTTATTCAAAGCTTTTCGCCGATAAAATAGTATCAGCATCTTACTATTTTATCGGCGAAAAGCTTTGAATAAATATATTCATTAAAAGTTTCTTGTTTATGAAATATTTTTAATTTATTAACTATATTACAAGAAAACATATCACCATATTTAATATATATATATATATATATATATATATATATATATATATATATATATATATATATATATATATATGAAAGAGAAAGGTTCTTAATAATGAAGCATTACAAGAGATTGATAGAATGAGAAATTATAGAGCATCATCTGCTTCATAAATTAGAAACAAAAAAAGCAAATAAATAGTAACAAATAAAATAATAGTCCAACACCATGTACAGTAGACCTCAGGTTAACCAAAATAAAGAGGGGAGGTGCAGCTGTTTTGGTTAACCCATCCATGGCTATTTAAAAAAGGTCTTGGGGAAATAAATATCAATAAAGATTTCTGTTGATCAACAGGTGTTGATTCTTTGCATTGTTCAACAAACATGAGGGTAACCTAAAATTACAAAATATTATGTAGTTTTTAATATTATTTAAACAAATACATATCGTTAATGCATTTTAAAATTAGCATGGCACAAAATAACAACTGAGTAGAGTTAGTCCTTAATTTAGGCCTATCTCTATTACATTAAATCTATCATCAGCAGTTACTTTGCCAATTCCGTCATCTGCATTGGAGTTTTCTGTTACATTGTTAGCTGGCTGCAAAACTGCCTCTACAATGTCTTGTCCTGTGAGTTCCTTGGAGTCATCCGCAACGATCAATTCGTTCACGTCAATTTTCTTTTGTCTTCTCATCCAAGAATTATATGAACCATCTCTGTCAAGTTTTCAAAACTTTTTGTTCCTTCTTCTTCCAGTCCATGGTATAATTTTCTGAAGTACCTTTTGCATTGTTTCATTTTTAACTTTTACCCAAGCCTGTGCCCACCAGTATACTACGTGCTTCTTGTTCATTGACTTTAGCGCTTCATTCTTATCTCATATTTCACAATCCTGCAGAATGGTTCGCAAGAACAGCTCTCGATAGTCGTTTAAATATTTCTATAAATCCTTGATAAAAAAGCTGAATTAGACCAGTGACATTTGGAGGGAGGAAGCAAACGACGATATCATCACTTTTTAATCCACTAGGGAGTGAACTAATTATTAAAATAGCATTATTAATTAATAAAACAGTAAAATGGCTTTTTTGGGCAAACCTTTTCCAGCTAAACACTTCTTAACTTTCGGTACAAACTTGTCAAAACCATTCTTCAAATAATTCAGAAGACATCCACGCACTATTTTGTGCTCTGTAAAAAATTGTGGCGGCATGGTCAGGCTACTCCCAACTGCGATGAGTCATGCATTGTTTACATATTACTGTAGGTATATTTAAAAAAATTTTTGCGATGTCTTTCGGTTAACCTGATTTTCTACTGCACTGCGTAGTGAGAAAAATTGAGAAATACAAGGAAATTAAATTTTTTTGCCACTTAATATTGTGGTTTTGTTATATTTATATTAATTGTAATTATAAAAAAGTAACTAAAATAAAATTGTTTTTTCTTGAACTGAGTAGGACTTTATTTTTTTTTTACATTACTTGTGTTTTTCTTTATATTCGAAATACAATCTACTTATCATCTATTCTTATATAAAGAAACTAAAATAAAATTTTTCTTTGTACACCTCAGTAGGAATTGACTTGAATTTTTTTTTATATTACTGTTTTTTATTAATTAACTTAATAATTTTTTACTGAAGAAGTTACATAAATATCCCAAAACACCATTACTCCATCAAATGAACCATTAATAAGCTAATTAAATTGTATCACACGCACGCACGCGCGCGCGCGCCCACACACACACACACACACATTAAGCGATCTCAATTTATAATCGGCGAACTTTAGAAATTGTTTTATTATTTTAAGGTTGGCAATTCTTGATCATGTACCAGAATTTATTTGTACAATGTTGGCAACGATCATATGACTTTTACGTAACTTAGAAATGTAGGCACGTAATTAGCTTGACTTACAATGTCACATTATGATTGCCGAGTTTTTACATAATTTAAAACATTTTAGGCTTATTACAGTACAAGATTTAGCAAGAAAAATACTACACTGAAATTGATTTCGGTTGTGTAAATACTCCATCGGTAAAATTACACCATCAAATTTAAAATGATTACAAGACAATTAAAATAAAAAGACACACACACACACACACACATTTTTGGTACTGCATAATTTGTTCTACATATTATTATGTAATAATTGTTTTAATGAAAAGCTGACAGGAATGCTTAAGTCTTCCTTAAGAAAGGGGTGTTAAAATACATAATTGAATAACCAAAAAGAGAACTAACGGTGCTTACTTTGTTACTTATACAATTACAAATTCATGAAACCGACAATTTAAACTTCGACTGTTCGCGATCGATTTCCTTGAAATAGAAATAATTATATGTCTGAATTATTTAGTACTAAACTTTGGTCAAAATTACGTTTTTAATGCAGACTGTTCTGCGTGAAGTATAAAACGTTTAGTTCCTTGTGTACTTACACGCAATGGATAATGTAATGATTATTAAAAACAGATTGATTGTTTAGGTGGAGAGGTAGGAGAAGTGGCTTAAAATGAAAAAATATCAAGATTATAGTGAAGTGAATACAATGACGAAATTGTTTTAAGTATACTTAAAACATTTAAAACTTGAATAAAATAAGAATAAATTCACAAACTAACAGTAGGGACATTTTTAGATAGCACAGGTAAACGTGATAAATTTTAGTACATTATGAGCCTATGAGAAAAATACTAAGCTACAAATAAATAAATAAACTAACCATATATGTAATAAGTAAGAGAATGCTCGAATTGTCAAACCTAGCCAGGAGAAATAAACGAAGGTTGCATATCGCGTAGATTTCTATACAATCGGAATTGAGCAGAAGATTTTGTAATGATGGTTGATAACTTTCAGTGCGTGTGTATGTGTGCGTTTTAAAGCGAATATTGATGAATATGATAAATACACGAGTCTACTGTGTATTTGGCTCACGTATATTTGATATAGACATATTCACCTTATACTGCGAGATGATTGATATGATACAGATTTGGTAAACCACATTAATCTCCTGTGTAGCTCAGCTGTGCTTGACCAAATTCATATTGTATAATATGAAGGCAGCAAGGTGACTGATATAGGACAGGCATGGTAAATACATAAAAATCTCCTGTGTAACACAAATGTCCTAGGAAAAATATTAACCTATAAGACAGCGCTAGGTTTCTAGCAAACCAGTTTCTTGATGGCCCAACAATCATGTAATCAGAAGTACAAAAATAAAATAAATCGAGATTTCTAGAGATAAAAATGTTTACCCGGAAGGATTCTATCCCCCTGACTCCCGGGCAGTACCCCTCCAAACATCGTCTTGGCTACGCCACTGTAATCATGTAATGCAAAATCTCAGATAAATACACAATAATCTTTAATAACTATTAGGAAACTTTTTTCACATAAAATATTAATAAGAAAATCAAGTGAAAATTGTAGTAAAGTTATACTCAATGAATTTAACTTTCGATATTTAGGGAACTAATGAAAGCACCTGAGGATTTTTTAATATCTTGTTTATGGTAACTGAATTAAATCGTATTTTCAGTGTATTTATTTTGGTTTATCTCATTCGAGTTAAACAAGTTATATATTAATATGGGTAAAGCACCGAAAAAGCCGCTTTCATGAGGAAAACTCTATATTTACAAAGCTGTTTTAAATATAATTATTCTTATTGTAACACCTTAAATTTCTTGAATTTTGTAGTCCATTACGTTCGGTGGAACTTAATTAATCAATTTTACAATAGTTTATGACTATCCGTATTTTAAATTTTGTAAATTTGTACTTACTGACTTACTCGATCGCTTCGTAACGATCTTCACCAATGGTTGGGGTTGTTAGATTAAGCTGTGACGGTTTTAAAGGCAGGTTTTCGATAGTATCAAAGATTATGTGTGATTTGTATTGGGTTTGTTAGTTTAATATGTTTGTACTTTGTGTTTTTGTAAATTTCATATTGTTCTAGTGTGTTGAGATGTGGTCCTTTTTGTTGATGTCTAGAATTTCTAGGTTATGGTAAATGTCTGTGTATTTGTGTCCTGTTTCTTTTATGTGATTGTAAAATGCTGAGTTGGTGTTCTGTTTGTGTTCCTTGACTCTTTGTTTGAAACTTAAGTTTATCAAAACCTTAAATTTGTCAAACTAACACTTGCTGATACCTTAGTATATATGATCTGATTTGCCTATATTTGAACTGATTAATTTAGAGTTCTACTTCTTTTGCCTCTTAGTTATTGAAAATTAATATGACTGAAACAATTTTTACTTCTAGTTAATTAAATATAAAGTCAATAACATTAGTAATGATTTTAAAATATAATAATGCACTTAATAATAAGTTTGGGTGTATTTTGAAAGTCAACTTTTTGATATCGTCCTTGTTACATAGGTTTTTAACGTTTGGAAGTCCAATATTTTCTTAAATTTATTTACAATTCACTATAGAAAAATTCAATTTTATCAGTCCTAAAAGTTAACACAGAGAAAAGCATATAAAATTCATGCTATGCTAAATATCGGTGAAAACAAAATACGGGACAAATCCGAAATTACCTACTTTTGATTTTTACATAAGTGAATTTTTGTGGTGTAAAAAATAACAAGAACGATTTATTTGAAACGGAATATTACAAAGTATGGGAAACATTGTAAATACAGGATTCTGTAGATAAATTTATAATTTATTTTAAGCGTGTATTTTATGCAACACGCGCGATCGTACGTTGTGTATTTGACAGAAAAACTAATAAAGTTCAGAATTATTTTTCAACACAACGAACTCTTCTACAATTTTGTTCACAGATTGAGAATTACTTCACTCTAAGATTTCTCAACAGAGGAACTGGAATGGGCGGACCAAATAATTAACCTCCAAGGTCACATGGCTTGACGAAAGTGGAGCAAATATTAAATTATTCATTTACAAAAAAATGTAGTTATAGAAGAAAAAAGACGAAATTTAAATGTAGCTTACATTTCACACTTGACTTGTGATATATTAGAAAAAGAATACGAAAATTTAAACGAAAGAGCAATTAACAAATTAAATCAAACAGAAATTTGCTAACAATTTAAAGAGAACATTTATTGAATGAGTAAGTGTGTAGTGATTTTGTTATTTTTTTAAAAACTAACAGTAAATTTTGTATCAATATGTAGACAAGTTTTAAAATTGAAATGCGTTTTCGATCAAGACAATGAGAAATCTCTTAAAACCACATTTTGTTCCTACAAGTAGGCTACTATTTGTTTCCTATTGAATTCGTTCACAGATACCTTTTCAGATTTATCGTCTCAGATATTTTTTTAATCTGTACACATAAAGTAGACATTTAAAAATTATTACACCGGAATTGTAAAATATACGAATTTCGCCTATTTGAAAAAAAACTATGTAGGCCTAAGAGTTGAGAATTCTTATTAATATTTCCAAGTAAAAAACGATAGTTAACTACCTATGTTTATTTCTTGAATTTCAAAGATGGCTAATAACATTTATCGAATACTGTAATTTCAGAAACGTCAGTTTATTCTTTTACAAGACGGATTTTAACTTGTCCACTTTTATACTTATATTTGAAATTTTTTACATATACAGTATGTATATATATATATATATATATATATATATATATATATATATATATATATATATATATATATATATATATAATTCAAAGTTTATAAAACTAGTTAGTTTACACGTAAATGTCCTGCAATAGCAAGAGAGAGCCAACCTGCAAAAAGAGAGTATCTGAATTTTATACACTTTTTTATATTCTTTTAAAAATACTATTCACACATTTTTGCGAATTAAGCTTGGAATTTACGTTCAGTGTCCAGTTTATTAAAATATGAAGTTTATCCGGTTAAATAGTTGAAATAATAAGTATAGATCTAAGCTTACCTTTTTCTCACGCACTTTCAGTCAAGTACTGAAGTCAGGTGTTTCTCGTTATCACAATGTAAGGCGACGTTATCTCAGATCACATGGTTATGCGCCCGGCAATGGGAGCTACTCGCGAAGGTTAAACTATTTGACCTACAAGTGACTGAACGCACTGCAAGAACTAGCCTCAATCACTATGCCTTATCCTTATACTATGCTTAAATATACTTGGAAAACTTATTTTCCGAATTATAAACTCCTTGCTAAAGAACTATTTCGACATATCGAAATGGTTAAGATGTTTTAGAAATTAATTACGTTACACTACGTTATAATTAAAAAATAACTTCTTTTTACGTCCTCTTTTACATTTTCCAATCAATTAATAATTTTAACAACTATAAAATTTATCAAGTTTGAAAATGAATAAACTTCAACTCCAGTGGACGTGAGTGCAATACACCTCGCCTTGACATATTAGGTTTTATTTCTTAATATACAGTAAACTCCCGATTATCCGTGGAATAGGGTGGCCCGGCAACGCCGGATAACGAATTCCCCGGATAATCTCCTATGAACAAATAATACGCAAAACTATCGCTTATCGATTATTATACCATAAGTTACACACATATTGACCCCGGTTAGTGCAATTCACAAATAATCTTCAGAGGACAAAATAAATACAGAAAATAATTTAAAATGTCGATGTATTTGACGGATTATAACATGTACATTTATATGTCTAACTATTTTACACATAATACTTTCACTTTTTAACAAAAAAATCTGTCACTTTCGTCTGTTTTTTTGTGAGCATTGATTTAGCTTTAATGTGCAATCTAAGTTTCTTGAGAACAATTTTGTCGCACAGTGTCTACTTGTGTCACGTGTGTCTCAAAGCCATAAAGATCGATAATGTATATGACAGACATGGATAATGCATATGTCACGTCCTAGACTATTTATAGCCGAGATTAGCTGACATTTGTTTACAATCTTATGATACACATTGGGTTTTCGGGTGTCCAAGCATTTTGTCATTGTCTCTTATATACAGTAGTCGAGCCCCTTTTATTTCGCTGGCCCGAGTCGGGATGATTCCCTTTCAATGTAAAAATTAGTACGTACATATTTACATGTCTATTCCCTTTATCTTAACTTCTATTAAGCCTTATATGTATTTACGTCGTAATTCACCGTCAAATTTAAACACATGAATCTGATTGGAATAAAAATTGGATATTTGTAAAACAATGGCAGACCCCGGATAATCCGCAAACCGGTTAATCCGCCCACGGATAATCGGGAGTTTACTGTATATTCCTTTCAATCCAATTTTTTATATATAACTCCATGTATCGTTTTCGTAAATGGGAGCCTCTTACTATTTTCCTCCTCCTTCTGCGGGCAAGTATGTATTTCCTGTATGGATTGAAAACGAGGTTTTTAACGTATAATTTAATGACAATGGTGGACGGAGCATTAAATTTAAATAATGAACAAAATTTAAAATTTAATTTTAAAAAATTGAGTACAATAAGAGAGATATATGAAATACATATATGAAGACGTACACAAAAAGAAACGCTTCGAAATGAACCTTAACAGTTCCGTAGTAAATTTTAAAATTATTAATGTAATATTTTTCGGGGTATTTATAAACAACTGAAAAATATTTTTAGTTTAACGAATGTCTTCATGCTAAAACAATCTTAAAAATTAGTTTACCCCTTATTTAGACCCATTACAAAACAAAGTTTTATGTAATGGAAACTCAGTCCAAATATATTCTAAAATTGGTAATTAATAATTTTTGTATTTAAAAACTTTGTATAATAAAGACGTCACACATGATGATTTTTCTCAAAATTTTTCTAAATAATGGCAATTTTAAAATATGTTTACTAATCATTAGCCTACAACGAATTTTAAGACGTCTTGTAATTAAAAAAAAATAATAATAATATTAACTGTTCCTTTGTCGTAGTGTATTATAATACGCATATTTTAAAACCTGTTACAACGCTAATAACAAATGACCCAATGCAAGCTTTTTGTAAAAACAAAATGGAATTTAAACATATCTGCTTGCTTCCTCTCGAAAAATTCTTGTTTTAACGAACCGAGTGTTGAGCCTATGTGTATTCTCGAGTTGAGAGTTCCTTTTCCTTAACACTATTTACAGTTTTCTTAACACACTAAATTTATTCATAAACAAATTTTAACAACAGGGTCTATTCTTATATACTCTTTAACGTCATACGCTTTTTAGTCTTCAATTTAACTCAGATTTTATATTTTCCTATAATTATCTATTTATAATTGTACATGTAGTTTACGAGGAAACTGTATTCTCGAGTTATGAGTTCTTTTTCCTAAACACTATTTACAGTTTTCTTAACACACTAAATTTATTCATAAACAAATTTTAACAACAGGGTCTATTCTTATATACTCTTTAACGTCATACGCTTTTTAGTCTTCAATTTAACTCAGATTTTATATTTTCCTATAATTATCTATTTATAATTGTACATGTAGTTTACGAGGAAACTGTATTCTCGAGTTGAGAGTTCTTTTTCCTAAACACTATTTACAGTTTTCTTAACACAATAAATTTATTCATAAACAAATTTTAACAACAGGGTCTACTCTTGGATACTCTTTAACGTCATACGCTTTTTAGTCTTCAATTCAACTCAGATCTTATATTTTCCTATAATTATTTATTTAGAATTGTACATGTAGTTTACCTGTACCTAAACTTTTTTACATATCTTGAAATTGTCCTTTTTTGGGTCCACGAAAAGATTTCCTTGAAGAATTGCAGTTGTCAACTATAGTTTCTGTATTAGCCACCTTCACACGTTAGCTTCAGTTACGTTTAGTACAACTGACTTAAAATTCTTCTCATAGCTACGACAGACACCACGATGCATATTTCCTTGCCAGGATCACTGATTACTAGAAAGATCTCCTAAACACGATATAATACATTACGGTCAGCCATACTTGCACTGCCTGTAACGAGTCAGATGCTAATGAAACGAAACGAATAGATGTGTTGTGTTGCAAGAGAACGAGCTCTGAAGCACTCATAGGGTGTGCACGTTTAAAATTCTTGGCTGCGAATGTAAGACAAGTTTGATTTTTAGAGATTTAGTTCTGTAAAAAAATTCTCATACATAAAATATTTTTTTATGAACAGATCTATATAAGTAAGGATATCAATATGAATGTATCTATATAAATTGAAATACTTTTAAAAATATAAGAGTTCTGTTCCACGAAGTATTTTAAATTAATTTTAGCCTTTATATATAAATGTGAATTTGGTATTTATCTACAAAGTTTTATTATTGATAAAGTATCACTTACACTCTTTTCATCAAAACATGAATGTTTAAAACAGTAATAATTAATTTTTGTATTTATTTCAGTGCAGAATTTAACATACAATTTAGTTTTGGTTTACATCAAACTTTGTTCGACACGCTTAGGCAACCAAATGATCCGTATTAAATTTTGTATCCTAAATTTGTTATCTTATAAAAAAAGAGTTTAAACACTTTTAGTATTTAAACGTATGTATAAGTAGGCACAAAATATAATATTCAAACGTAAACTGTGCACGCAACTTTGTTTTGCATCGTACTTGAAGTTTTTTTTTTACTTGCGCTGGTAGTTTATCTTTAAAAGACGTTTACCAATTTCCGGAAATTAAACGATGTAATCATATGGTTGAAAGTTGATCTGGTTTTCACCTTTAATAATAAAAAAAAACATCATTTAATGTACTGACTTTAGAGTATCGAGACAAAATCTCCATTGCAATTCCGCTTTAGTTTAAAGTACCAATAAAAATGGTATCAACTGTGACTCCCTTTGTTTTAGCAATTTTGTCAATTATTAAAAAAAAAATATCTTACCATAAAGTTTCAATTGTTACACTAATCGAAAAGTAATGGGTTTTCATGCCTATACAATTTTCTTGTTTTAGACCTAGTTTATCGATCTTTTTAAGATTGAAAAATTTATCAATAGGAATAATTTATAATAAGAATAAATTAATAGTCTAAAGTTCGACAGACGGAGAGTATTTGACGTTTTTGACTCGTATATGACAAAATTTATTATTTTAAGAGATAAATGTTGGTAGCCCTGAATAAATAGCCTAAGAATAGAATGTAGTAAAGCCAAAATTATATAATATGTGTGCCAAAAGTTGAAAACAGATGCATTGTTTAAGCATCCTATTATGCTTTGTCCTAGTGGTTACAGAAAGAGAGTCAAACGTACCATAGCTAGGCCTTACTGATGGTAAACTGCACTTTGCATCGTACTTGGAAGTTTTTTTTTTTACTGCCAATTCATCTTTAAAAGGTGTTTACCCATTTTTAATAACTATAAATTATCAATATTTTATAATATAGTGCCAAAGTTAAAGATGTTAAAGGTTGTTGAAAAAAGATGTATTTTTACATGTACTTATGCATTGTCCTAGAACTTAACGAAAGAGTCCCTAAACCTTACCTAAAGATAAGCCTACATTACACATGGTATTTACCTCCCTTGAAGGGATGTTGATCTGTACATTAAATAGTTTTTCAAAATATGTGTGAAATTTTGAAGGATCAGGCCTAAGATAAGTTTGTTTCACAACCTTGAATAATGTTTACCATGCCATAAAAAATGTTTAATTCTTGCCTTCCATTACGAATCCTCTTCAAATAACTTTCAACTCCAGACGTTCTCCAACAAAACGCTTGATTCAGTTGCAATTTTAATTTAAGACTAAATTTAATGATCAATATTTTTTGCATAAACTATAATTTCTTAAGGAGTTTTAATTTCTAATATCTTTTAACTTTACATAATTTTTAAAATTATAAATAATAATAATTTATATGGGCGATGTTTACAGCCTAACTGCTAAATCCCGGTGACTTCGTTCACCGATAGATGTCGTTACTAGTTACATCCTTATTAGTAAATGTATTGTGATAAATTTAAGAAATAAAGTTCAATCAGTATTTCCAGGGGTTAAGCTTATACAAAATAATCTAATCCTTAGTTTTCTCAAAATAATTTAATGCAATTATGTATCAAGTACATATAAATAATACGTTAACACAAAATATATAACTCATTATCGTTATATTAAATTAATTTAGTAAGATTTATTCTTAATACAAATTATTATATTTATTAACATTTAAATTGAAGAAATTCTCAGTTTAATAGCATTTGTCTTTGCCTTTTGACAGAGCAGAAAGAACAGCCCATCCACATATCCGAGAACTCAGGGACTCGATTGTACCCACTTCCACCTTCCGAGCTCGTCTTAAAGTCCTTCTGTATCCCACATAACCCCCACCATGTAACTCTTCCTCATAGCCCCTCACCTCAGCTTTAACAAGTTCAATATTGCAATTGAGTGTAAATCAATTTGCCCTCTGTACGGAAACTTTGTTGTTAATTTTTAAGTTTAGTTATACCAAACTTTATGAGTCTCATAGATTATCTTGCATCTATTGAAAAGGATTTGGCGAACCTCAAGGTAATCTAGTCAAAGATCCCAACACATACAACACCTACTCACAATAAAAACACATTTCGACTTTCTCACACAATCTACCAGACAATTTGCTCATCACGACATTAAGTTGTCATTACGGTCTAATAAAATTGAACATTTTTTTATGAGACAAATAATATTAGAGATTGTCTTACAACATAATAGTCGAATTGACTGGTCGACATAAAACAAATAAATAGATTTTCTAAGAATTATTGCATAAATTAAAAAAAACTTAACTAAGGTTTTCTAATTACATTTCCAATGAAAGGTATTTTTTTCAACGAGAACTTACAACAAAGCAAATAACTATTTTCATAAATAAAATTCCCACCAATCACATGCAGGGATTTCTTCGTGCCAATTGGCACCACTGCGTCCCCACCAACAGGTGTGCTCGTGTATGACTAACCTAATTTACTGCCCGACATGTGTTTGTGTCATCTCTATACAGTTTTGCTTTGATGTGGCGTTAATGAAAGCCTTTGTCTGTCTGGACTTTTAGTTTTGTAATGGCTTAATTTGACATAACTTTGTTTAGCGTTTTCGACTTGGAACACATAAAATAATATTTGTCTTAGGAATGTTAAGTAAATATTCCTACTAAACCACTCTAAATTCTAGTTAATTCTTATAAAATAAAACTATCAACATACGGAAATAATATGCCTTACTTAAAATAGTGATATAAAATCTCAATGCTAATTTTATTTTGGCACTTTCAGTTAAAATTCACAACCATATAATTTAATGAGAATTATTACGCCACTCAAGCTATTTTACTAAAGTTGAAAAAATCAAAATGCCCAATCCACAGCAGCTAACATTGAGGACTTACCAAGCGGCTTAAAACGCACGAAGTGGTAGACATACAATTCTCAAAAACCTCTGCATAAAAGTCCAATGAAACTTATCCCCGAGCTTGGAAATAACCATTATCAATTGAAGAACAGGAGCGTGTAGGCCTATGTTTTTTCGGGATTTTTATGTTAAAAATACTGAACCACAGCAACGTACCCAAAATTTCGTTAAGGGAAGGTGGCCAAGAACGTCAGCAACAGGAGGGGACATCAACACGGTTGTAATATACTCCCAAATCACTCGTTACTTCAAGCATCCTACTTTATTTCACTTCAGGGCGCAAACTCAACAACTCAGTACTATTAAAGGATATTCCTGAGGTTTTATTATTGATGCATTTAGATATTAACATTTTAATTTGCTAATTAAAGAATGCTTTTAATATTTTGGGCACAAACAAAACTAAAAAAAAACGTATTAATCACAATAATTTATTGGTAAATCTTGGTAGTTATTTATATACGGCACATACGCACTATACGTTTTCCAATGAACAACGGCACAGGGATGGCAAAGAGAGGAGGGTCCAAGTCCCCTTGACACTGCTGTCAAGCCCTCCTTGGCACTTCTGTGCACCACTGCTGAACCATAAAGATGGGGATGCTTAAATGAATAATAACGTTTCATATGTTCTATGTACTATGCACGTAAGATAGCCTATTTAAGTAGAAAATAGATTCGCAGAGAGAGAAAAAAAGGAAATATAGGTTAGTAAGAGTTTTGTTTGTAAGCTCATTGTTTATTGTGTGAATGGGGTTGATATAGAGGTTTTATAAAATGCTGTTTGTTTTGAATAAATCAAAAGATGTACATATGCCGATGAATGCAAAATATGGTATAAAATTTTATAGAGAGATACTCGAGAGAAATACTAGCTATTAGTATTGTTTGCTTTAGGTGCAGAGTGAAAAACGAGTTCCGAAAAACAGATATAGATAGCGTAACTTAAAATTTTTCCTAAGTGTAAAAATTCAATATAGCCGCTAAAGCCTATCCAAATGTGTAAATTTCAAAAGAAACCAAATCTGCAATAAGGGCAGAAAGTACTGTTGTTTAAAACAGATGTTTAACCCATCTGTTAGTTGTAATTCTTTTTGCAGGCGTGACTTTCGAAGAGAGAAAGTAGGCTACAATAGTTACGTATATTTTAACGTACAAATGTAAAATATTAAACTAAGTCAAAACAAGCTCATTAGTTGAGTTTTTGTAAGCGAGCTCCTATTAATAGAAAGAATTTCATTGCATCTGTAGAGCATCTAAATTTTGGTGAAGGGATAATCCGTGAATTTTCGACGGTTAAATTGAGAAGACGTGGTTTACAAGAGGAGATGGGTTCTCGATACTAGCGGCTAGTTGGCGTACATTAATTATTATTAGGTATACTAAGGTAAGTACTAAGGGTCAAGGATATTATTACTGTTTGGTAAAGTTAAGGTAACGAGGAAAGTGTCATCAACTTTGTTTTAATTCTTGAATTTTATAGTCCATTAAAGTTCGGATAGTCATAAACTATTGTTTAAGTGATTAATTTGTTTTAATGTTTGACATAATTATTTTCGTAAAATTAGGGTTACGACTACGGGATAAACGTAGTAAAATCAAAAGGCAACATCCAGTTTACAGCACCTTCTCGGCGACCGTCGCGCCACCTCAACAGCACAATCGCCCAGTAAGGTACGCTGCACACTGGATAAGGCATGGCGCGGCTCGTTTTTGCCTCGCTGCGCCTCGCCTGATGGTTATACTTTGATTTAAAGTAGAATAGGAATTGGTCTGTGGCAGGGTAGGGATGCGGTGTTGTCAGTTCGAAAGCAGTGACTCTCAACGCGCCATCGCCAGCGGCGAACGAAACAAGCTACAGCAATAGTAAATTACTCAACCACAGCTACGAGGAAACTGAGCGACGAACGGAAGTTTAATGTCGAATTGGCAACAAGGCTCACCCACCCAGCAAGATGTGAACTTCCTATTCGCTTAGATGGAGGTATCCCCCACTCCCTCTGGCAAATTTCACCTACGTAGAATCCTATTCTGTTTTAAATCAGACTATAGTAGCAGCACACGGCACGGCACGTTAAGGTATCCCCAGCCCCAGTATGCATTTGGTTCTGAAAGATATTTGAATACAAATTTAAAATATGACACAATTTATTTTCATGTCATTAAAATTGTTAGGACATCTCTACCTTTAATACTAAGTAACTTAACCTAACCTATAACATTTCGCCCGGTCCGAACTCCCAAAATAGTCATACAATAGACAAAAGATACAGAAAAATAAACTTTTCATCGATATGGCTCAGCTAAAACAGATTTTTCTGTGTTTCATGTTCGGTCGTCGGTCACACTGGAGTGTGTTGACGTCAACATTTTATTTCTTTCTGATACACTAACGAATAAATATTTGAAAAAACTGTATTAATATCAATTGTCATCCACTACAGGTTAAAAAATATATACAGTCGAACCTCTATATAACGAACCTCCACATAACGAAATCCTCTACATAACGAACCTCCACATAACGAACCCTGTCCCATGACATTTTAGAAGTTATACTGCTTATTTACCTCTATGTAACGAATTTCGAACCTCTCAATAACGAAGTTTTTTCTTCACTTCAACCGAAAAAATGCAGTGTTGTAAAGGCAGCTCACAATGTAATTTCCAGGAAATTGTTTATTTTCAGCAGGAACGTCAACAAAACCAAGAATGGTAGGCGAAACACATGTCGGCAATTGACTGCATGTTATAGTTCCGTTCAGTTAAGAATGCAGTGACTCATCGGTTAGGAATTCTAAGAACTTCTTAAGAATTAAAAAGTACCTATACGAAGTTACTGTATTACTGTGCATCGTATTTTATGTTTAATTTAATACAGTATTTTTTTTCTCCGAATACGGTCTGTGTAGTGTATAAAACCAGTTTGTGTTGTTTGAAATTGAATTGTGTATATAAAAATAAAATACTGATAAATTGTGTGTATTCAAATAAAATCAGTATAGGCAGTTAATAAATGTAATACGGTTAATAAATAATACAGTTACTAAATTACGGACTACTGAGTTTGCTTCGATTAAATTCCACTACGTTCAAGTCATGCTTCCTGAAAATGAATTGGTGAGTGTACTTATTTACCAGTAAGTTTTCATAAGCATTAGATAACTTATCATAATAGCCTATACAGAGTAGACCCTATGACAAATATTGAATATGGATATCTAATACAATGAAGAAACATTCTGAAAACATCAATAAACATTTTTAATAACTTGAATTTCAAATAAATTGAGACATTATAAAACATTATCCTATATTAACATTGGCCTATTACAGTTACTACGCTCGCGATATTATACTGTATCCCTTTTATTACCGCACGTAGCGGGGTATGCGTAATGCGGTAAGATCAGTAAGATGGGGTGAG
>JBAIZL010000010.1:74725002-74727502 GCA_036971475.1 Prosapia bicincta | reverse complement strand
ACCGGAAGGAATCCTATAAAGCTGCGCGGCTCAAACTGGTTAAGGCCATCAAAAGCAGTAAGGCACACTGCTGGCAAGAACTAGTGGAACAGGTAGAAGGTGACCCATGGGGCAGACCATATAAAGTGGTTATGAAAAGAGTAAAACCTTAATCACAGGCCTCACCCACCTGTCCGGTTCTATTGGGGAGGATTGTCACGGACCTCTTCCCGCGACAACAACAGCTAGAGATAGGTAACTTCTGCACTGACGAGCCGGTCCCACCGATAACATTAGAGGAGCTAATGTCTGCGAGCTCAAGATTGAGAAACAATAAGGCACCAGGACCCGACGGTATCCCGAACATTGCCCTGAAAAGAGCCATAAATATAGCGCCAGGGATGTTCCTACATATGTACAATAGATGCGTACAGGAAGGGCACTTTCCTACCAAATGGAAGCTGCAGAGACTTGTCCTTTTGTCAAAAGGAAAAAAGCCACCGGACGAACCATCATCCTATCGTCCACTCTGCATGCTTGACTCGGCGGGAAAGATTCTTGAGCGGATTATGTATACAAGAATAGAGGAAATAGTTGAAAAGCATCTGTCAGATAGTCAGTATGGTTTTCGCAGAGGAAGGTCAACGGCTGATGCGATTAATATGGTAGTTAGCACAGCAAAGGATGCGACTACAGGAGACAGATGGACTGATGGTGAGAAAAAATACTGCGCAGTAGTCACTCTGGATATGCAAAATGCATTCAACTCTGCAAGGTGGGGTAGAATAATGGAAGCACTGGACCAGTTCGATGTCCCTAAGTACATGCAGAAGTTGGTGGCCAGCTACTTCACTGACCGACTTCTGCAATATGACACAGATGAGGGACAAAAAATGTATAAAATTAGTGGAGGAGTACCACAGGGCTCGGTCCTGGGACCGCTCTTGTGGAATGTAATGTACAACGATCTCCTTGAAGTGAAGATCCCGAGAATGGTATCGCAGGTCGCGTTTGCAGACGATGTCGCCCTGGTGATTGTGGGAAAGTTCCTGGAGGACATACAAAACCTGTTTAACGAAACATTCAGGAAATATGCCGACTGGATGAGGGAAGCAGGACTCAAGATAGCAATGCATAAGACAGAGGTAGTGCTCATAACTAGCAGGAAGAAAAGGGAAACAATTACACTGCAAGTTGGGGAGCATGTGGTTGAGTCCAAGGCGTCAGTACGATACTTAGGAGTAATGATAGATGCACGTCTCAACTTCAAGGATCAAGTAGTGCATGCCAGCTCCAGGGCGGCAGCAGTTGGAGGAGCATTATCCCGCATCATGCCGAATGTGGGTGGTCCTAAATCAAGAAGACGAGCGCTCCTTGGGTCAGTTGTGACATCAATACTGACCTATGGTATTGCCATTTGGGCAAAAGCACTAGAGCTACAAGAATGCCAAAGAAGAATATACCCAGTTGGCCGGCAAATGGCATTAAGGATCACCAGCGCGTTTAGGACTGTCTCTAGGGACGCTGCTCACGTGATCTCGGGACTACTGCCGATCGAGATTATTGCAGAGGAATATAGGAGACGGTATCGGCGAAGAACGCGAGAACCGGTGGAGGCAAAAGATTCCAGAAAAAGGGAAAGGGAGAAGAGTCTACAACGATGGCAAGTGGAGTGGGATGGTTCTGAAAGGGGCAGGTGGACCCACCAGCTCATCCCACGGATAGCGGAATGGACCAACCGTCAGTACGGTGATCCCAACTACTACCTGACGCAGCTACTTACTGGACATGGATGCTTTCGACAATACTTATATAAGTATAAGCAAGAGGACTCACCGAATTGCCCAGTATGTCATTGAACAGAAGAGGACGCGAGGCATGTGTTCTTCACATGTCCAAGATTTGACCCACAGCGAAGAGAATTCGAAAGGCTAACCAACGTGGCGATTACGCCAGAAAATTTAGTAGAGCAAATGCTCGCATCAGAAACTATATGGAACGCCACAACGGACTTCACCAGAGAAGTGATTACAGAACTGCGGAAGGAAGAAAAGAAAAGGAAAGTACACCCAGCTAATAGTTAGTGGGGGACGTAGGTAAGGAAAAAGATGGGAGAGCGTAAGCGCTAATGCCGCCCCGTGAAGTAGTGCCTAGCGGCGGTCCCGCGGGGAATTAAGGCTTTTGGAAAGAGGAGAAGGGGGGTTTTTTAGTCGGTAGGCGTCTCGGCTCCATACCGAGATGAATCCGACACTACCCATAACATCGAAACATAACAACAAAAAAAACACACTCCACACACACACACACACACACACACACACACACACACACACACACACACACACACACACACACACACACTACACACACACACACACACACACACACACACACACACACACACACACACACACACACACACACACACACACTACACACACACACACACACACACACACACACACACACTACACACACACACACACACTACACACACACACACACACACACACACACACAC